>JAWRVZ010000023.1:2940000-2987500 GCA_037043235.1 Rhodeus uyekii | reverse complement strand
AAGCCAGAAAGAGAGTTTATTAAATAATTGTTTCTAAATCAGAGAAGGGATTGGATTATGGGATCGAACTCCATAGATTGACTAAAAGATAGATTGTGCATTGCCTGAAGCAAAACTGATCCGAAAAATTGAAACTGGCTGCGCAGAGATTTTGTTTGTCTTTTGTCTTAATATATGACTTTTGTGTTTCAGGGGCGAGCTCTCCTGCACTGGGCGTGTGACAGGGGCCACAAAGACCTGGTGTCTCTACTCTTGCAGAATAACGCTGATATCAATAGCCAGGTGAGTCTGTAAACACACATTCTGGCAGATAACGATGACAATGTTATGAAAGTAACAAAAAAGGTATTTTGCTCAACAAACTCTATTGCACAATGGATTGTTATGAACGGTGGACAAGTCGATATATGTTCAATGATATGGAATAAAACAAAGTAAAAACTGACTTTTGAGATTGAATTTAATTAATTGATGGGCATATCAATCAATACAATTAATTTCTTTACATTTTTTAATTGTTTGAAAGTCTTAGTATTAACCAATATAATGACAAATATATTGTGTATATTATGGATGATATTAGTTTTTTATTTTATTAATTATACATGCTCATGCTTCCTATATTTTTACATTTAGATTGCCTTTGCTATCATCTAAATCTTTCATTCTGTACCTTATAATGTTGTATATGTAACTTCACTTGTAGCATTTAAAATGAAAAATGTTAAACATTTAATATTCTTTTGTGTATTTTATTTTTAAACCAATAAGTATACTTTTGCTTTGTGTCTTTGTTGAAACTTGGGCCACCCAACTTGAAGCGCTGCCCATAATGCTATCGGCTCTGACAGTATACAGTTTTAATTAAGTTAATCTATCAGTTGTATATCATTAACACTAAAATCATTTTAAACCTGAATTTTATTATTGGTGTATCCTTATAGTGTATTTGCTGTGTTAATGCTAGCTTATTATTGGCATTATTTGTTGTTTCTTGGCGGTCAGTATACTTGTGTTGAAGTGAATATGCATGAAGTTGCTCATAGCTCTATACTGTGGACTTCTATGTATTTTGTATAGAAGGATAGATTTTATTTTTCGATCCCAGAGCTGATATACCCTCATCGTCACTAATCTGAGAGAATAGTGGACTGGGAAGTCCTACTGCCATCCTCCATCCCTGAGATTAGAAGCGGCTGTACTTTAATCATTTAGGGATATTGTATCAGCGCATTTCAATGGGCGTTAAGCAACACACTGTAAGCAGGTAGCTGTATTTTTTAAAAAAACCTAACAACTATACAGGTCATAATGGCAGATTTGGCTTTGTCTTAAGCTGGCTGAATACTGCATTGGGAAATTAATACGGTGAAGTACAGTTATGCGGTCACTGGCTTGATCTGATTCACGCTAAGACAAATCAATTGGAAGTAATCAGCCAAATTGTTTGCATTATACAACCCATATAATCAGAGCATTTGCAAATGACTCTCTATTTTTTCTTTTCTTTTTTTTTTGGTGGCGGTGGACCTTTATTGTGTGAGCAGAGAGCAAATGCTTGGCCTAGATCACAATCAATGCTCTACTATTGTTGTTTTTTAACAGGTACACTAATGTGAAATCCCCACTAGAGCTACAAAAGAGAACATAACGTCATATTAAATGAAATAGACATTTTATCACTGGCTCAGTATAGCATATATAACGTATATAATCATATATCGTTGTTGTGTGCATAAAACAGAGTATGATTATTGATGTATCAATAGAAAACACACACACACACACACACACACACATATCAATGTCAGGTATCAAAATGGAAGGAAAAACAATTTAAGTTACTTGGAGCATGGTTGTTGGCATATCTGAGTACTGTATTTCAGTTTATTTGAATTTTCATACAACCATCTCTGAGGTTTACAGAGAATAGTCTGAGAAAACCAACCAAACAAAATTTTCAGAGAGTGGCAGTTCTGTGCGCAAAAGAGCCTTGTTGATGCCAGAGGAGAATGGCCAGACTTGTTCAAGCTGATAGAAAGTAACTCAAATAACCACTTGTTAAAACCGAGGTAAGCAGAAGAGCATCTCTGAACGCACAACATGTCAAACCTTGATGAAGACCACACCGGGTGCCACTCCTGCCAGCTAAGAATAGGAAACTGAGGTTACATTTCACACAGACTCACTAAAATTGAACAGTAAAAGATTGGAAAAACATTGCCAGACCAAGATCATTGCCAGATCTTCTGATGACTGCTTCCAGATCACAAAGCTCAGATCATCTCAAACATGACAATGAGTTCACTAAACTCAAATGGCCTCCACGGTCACCAGAACGGTTCCACTGTTGGGATGTGGTGGAACAAGGGATTCGCATTTTGGATTCAACACCAATAAATCCGCAGCAACGACAAGTCAATAGGAACCAAAATTTTTATATAGGTGGTCCATTTACATCAATACAGCCGTGTATAATCTACAGATGTCCTTCAATGTTCAGTTCTGGGTTACTGCACTGACCAGCAGAAGGTGAATATTGCTGGACGACAGCAGAAGAATTATTGAGGCCAGATTTATTAAGTAGCGTTCAGGTGGCATGAGAGAAAATATGGCTGTGTTAAATCATGCTACGGCCCCTGCCAAAATTATTATCCTATGTTAATACTTTCAGGAAGTGTGATTTGATAGCAATATAAAACTTAGTAGCCACTCATTAGGTTCAAGTGTGAGCCATGACTGCGTTTGAAAAGCACACTAAGAAACCACAAATAACTCAGTTTAGATGTATTTTCTAATTTAGAATTTGTTCCCAGGTTCTTATACATTTGTCTTGTATTTGCCAGTATTATTTGACTTTGATTAAATAATCTAAGACTAAAGTTAGCACATTATCTATGAAAAATATTACAATAGGCCATCAGTGAATGATGGTTGGCGTTCACGCATCTGTCCTGTGATCCGATTTCAGCTTAGTGTTAAATAAAGATAAAAGTGGTTTATATTTTTAATTTGTTGATTGAAAAGGGGGGGAGGGGAGAAATGCTATTATGTCTTCAATGAAAATTGTATTGAAATTAATCAGCTGATGGACGCAGTGGTCGTGGAGTGTGGTAGTTTGAATATCGTGGTTTCGGTGTAATCCTGGATCGAGACAACCACAATAGGAGCAAAAAGTCCCCTTGTTCTCTCAGATTAGCTCATATGCCACCTGTCAAGAGCCACCTGGACAACATCACAGCAACAACATACATTTAGCTCTGTCTGCATAATTGAACAGAACTGGGACACATGGGAGAGTTTGGGGGGGACTCGGGTTTTCCCGCTCATAGAATGTAGTTCATCTGTAGTTGTGTACTGGTAAAGTCTGTGACCATGAGTTCCTGCATCTGTTGTTTTCAGTCGCACTGCAGAGGAACTAGAACACAGTCTAAACAAAGTATGAATCCCACACAGCATTTGTGTTTGTGAATGAGTGGTGTGATGCATCTTATGTGTTTTCGTCCCAACATGCATTGCCTTTATTCATATACAATTTTTTATTTTTTTGCCGCTCGCTGACCTCTTCATTTAAATCCTTATTTTTAACCGTACACTGTACCTTTCAAAACATTGGTACGATTTTTAATCTTATAAAAATTATCTTATACTTATTTGATCATAAATAGACAAAAAATTTATGGTAAAATGTAAAGAAAAATTGAGTGATCAAAGCTGAATTTTCAGCATCATGACTTCAGTCACACGATCCTTCAGAAGTCATTCTAATATGATGATTTGGTGCTAAAGAAACGTTCTTTATTATTCTTATTGTTGAAAACAGTTGTGTTATACATGTGAAGAACCGCATTAATTTAGTTCAATTTAATGCACAATTTAATTGCTTAATAAAATTATTCATTTCTTACACAAAAACTCAGTAACACTATATTTCACTAGTTCACTTTACACCTTCTACTAACTACAGGGAACTTTGCAACTATATATACTTATATATTAGTAGATAGTCTGTTTAATATCTGATAACACTTTATTGTACCCGAACAGACATTTTACTGACTATATTAACTGAGCAACTACATCAACTTAATCGGCTTTCCAACGCCTAACCGAACAATCTACTAGAGTCTACCAGTCATTTGACATGCAGTTTGAAAGTATATGTGTTCCACACATGTTGTAACAAGGCCATAAAAAAATTATTTAGGCAACAGAACTGATCACTAATTTTTTAAACATTTTATATTTACAGTAATACCTCAGTTTACGAGTTTAATTCGTCCCAAGTGCGAGCTGGTAACACACAATGCTCGTACACCAAAACAATTCCCCCCATAAGAATACACTAAAAATCAATTGATTCGTTCTACACGACCATAAATGCCCATTTTAGTTTTACCCTAATAATTACCGGTACAGTTAAATTTATAACCATTAAGATCTCGTATAAATACTAATTAATAATTGACAATTAAACTCTAAAAATACTTGACAATTTACTGTAACGCACTTCAGCTTTGAGCAGCGTCGCTGCTGGCGTGAAGGAGACGAGAGGAGGGAGGAGGGGTGTTACTAGGGAAAACACAAAACCCGGATTCAAGTGCAAATGAGTGAATTTATTATAATAGTGCAGAAAACAAAGGAAATGATAATCCAGAGTGAAGGTCGAAAGACAGGAGAAGGAGTTCCAAAGACAGCCCGGACATAACAGAGACAACGACTCGACAACACAGAAGTGGAGAGAAGTGAACTACATAGGCAGATGAGATGAGAATCAGGTGTGTGAGATCAGTCAGTGATCAGTGACCATGCCCCCACTCACTCACTCACACACACACACACAGACTCACTCACACACACACACACACACAGACACACACACACACACAGACTCACTCACACACACAGGCAGAACTAGGAGACAATGAATTCATGAACAGTGACAGTTACTGCTTAGAGGTACTGTACTTGTGTGTATATATATATATATATATATATATATATATATATATATAATAGCGATCACAATTAATTAATGTTAACAACACGAGGTAAAACCGCTGTAAATCACTTATAAAAGTATGCATTGTGGTGAATTATGCAACCAAACCGAGCGACACTGAGAGAATGAATGAGTTAGGGGGTTGGAACCGTTTTATGAGAGGCTGTCCTTAGGATATTTCCAGTAAAAATGCGTGCGACGATGCTGAGCGTTGGGACTTTTCCACACAAAAATGCGCGTGGGTGAGGGAAAAATTCTCGCACTCCGATACAATGCTCGTACACCGAGGTATTACTGTATTTATTTACATATTTATGAATTTGACAGATGCTTTTATCCAAAGCGACTTGCATTGCATTCAAGGAACACATTGAATCAAATTCTTGCTTTCCCTGGGATCGAACCCATGACCTTGGTGTTGCAAGCAGCACGCCCGATTTTATTGGCAGCCTGATGTTGATGAAGGGTCCAGATTTCTTAATATCAGACAGAACAAAAACACCATTTATTGTAGATTTGATTCTCGCTGGTCAAGCTCAACCCATTAATGCAATCATGCACCTTCTAGCTAAAATTGTATGTTCACTTCTTTATGCATTTTTATATATTCATTCAGGGCTTTTGAAGTTATTTGCATGTTAAGCAATCTAACAAACCGTTTCAGTGGCATGATCAGAAATTAGAGCATGGCACATTAAACTTAATGAGCTTAGCTTCACAAAGCATGTTTTGAATCTCAAAGGCCTGACTAATGAGCGCTTCTCAAACAAAGCAGGAGGCAAGCCATAACACTTTTGGTCATACTTCTAGGAAAATATAAAACATTATAATAATCATTTTGTATTCTGTATATTTTTGCATTGCTTGGCAGCATTGTATTGATATTTCATTTGAGGATTCCAGTAAAGTATCAAATAAAATATTCAGTTAATTTAGGATGTTTTGATTATTGTTTTACAAATAATTTCAGGCTTTAACATATAAATGTAAAATGGTAGTTTTAATATGTTATCCATATTTGATATAAACTTTATACTTTTTAAGAAATTTGAGATTGTAGATTGACAATCCTCTATCGACTTCCATTAATAGAAAGTATTTCTCCTAAGCATTCAAAATGTGACAGACAACGATTGTCTTTATAATTTATCGATACAGAATTGTGATCAAAGCTTAGAACCTTTACCGAAAACATTTATATTGTTTTATATTATTGCTAACCTTTCAGAAATGCAAGTATGTTTGTATTTATTGTTTGAGGACTTTTTCAAGTTCAGATTGAGCTACTCAGTTTTACTCTAAATGTAAATCCTCCTTTCTTTGTGTGTATTCACATGAAAACAACATGAGCCACCAGCAGTGGAGGGTGAATCCCAGAGCCACTGTGTCTAATTAATCCACTCCCCTTCCTGCACGGCTGCGCTGGCCACACGCTCTCAGTCCATCAGATTGAAATTCATAACTTAATTGAGGTCAGAGCCTGGAGCCGAGAGAACAAAAGGCCCTGGCGAGGACCAGGTAGATCAATAGTGATAAATATCTGCCTGGGCCACTAGTAGTTCATGGTGAAGAATCGTTTGGGACAGAGAAGGTATGCTGTTTATTTACAGGTATTTTTTGATGTTGTGGAAATAAAGAGATTAAAATCGGTTGTAGTGTAGGTTCCTCATAGCAATTTTAAAGGATTGATATGGTTTTACATAATCACCTGTTCCATTAATTCCATTTTAAAATGATGCATATGTAGTTGGAAGTCCTACACATTAAGTACGTTTTGAGTTCTCATTTTCAAGTTCTCGCAACACACTTTCTTAATCCCAGCAACTGTTCAAAATTCCATTTCTTACACATTCAGGTCCTTCTGCTGCTGCCACAGGTCCACTATAACAAATGGTTCCGTCCTCCACATCATAACAAATACCAGAGGCAATCTGTCATAAGATCGGCGAGGAGAGGCGTCCAATCGCCAGCTGCATGAGAATAGGGCTAAATGGTGAGCTGGTTTAGCCGGATGAGGGTGAAACACCTGAGAGTCGCACACTTACAGCTCTTTCACTAGAGTTTTGCTTCTGATATGAGGCTGGCTTTGCTATACAAATTGTAATCATTGTAGGGTAACATCTGAAGCCCAGAGTAGCAGTGCAGGGCAGTCAGTGATTTTGGTTTCTCTAGTTTTGATTGCTAGTTTGGCGCCTGTTGTGAAGAACAATTCATTTTAGTGAAAGCAAAAAAGCTGTTTGTGAGTCATCAGTTAAGCACTTTTTACTTGTGAAACAAGAGTTGTTGTTTTTTTAATTATTGCTGTTTTTCGAGTAGGTGAAATAGATTTGATTTAATTTTGGTTCCAGTTTGACTCCCAGCATTCTCTCTTACAGCCGAGTGATTTACAAGCGCTTTGAGAATCTGTTCAGTCTAATTATTTACTTTTATGTTTGGCACATGCCCTTATCCACTGAGTTCAATATATGCATTTTATTAATTCATGCATTTTCAGGGAATCAAACCCATGACTTTGCTGTTGCTAGTTTTATGCTCTTTGAGCGACAGGAATCCTGTAAGCGTTACAAAGCAATACTAGTTTAAACAAACACAAATTGTGTATTTAAATTAAATAATTATCATTCTTTTTTTAGCCTAAGCATGCTTTATATGCAAATGATATGAAGGGAATAGTTCAATTTAAATTGTTTTGGGGCACCATTAATGATGAATAATGGACATTATAACCAGTTCAGGAATATATTTGCACTTTTTCCCATTTAAAAAGCTTATGCAGCATTCCTGTTGCTCAAAACGTAGAGCAAGGTATTAGCAAAACCAAGGGTCATGGGTTTGATACCAAAAGAATGCGTAAACTGATCAAATGTATACCTTGTATGCAATTTAAGGCCTTATCTCAAATGGCACACTTCATATGCACTTATGGTTTTGTGAACTTGCAATGGCTGCTGTGTGGACACTATGAGATGTTAGGGTGTCCCATTTGTCACTTGCACCCTTGATGCTCACTTTTGCTGAAACCGCACTGCTGCGAGCTGACAGACTTCTTCCTGACAGTCAAATCAGCGCAGACTCGTAGGAAGACCGCAAGTGTTTAGGGTACCATTAGGAACCGGGACTACGGCCCTTTTTTACACCTAGTGCTTTTTGGTCGATCGGATCACAAGTAGACAAGGGAGACACATTCTTATTATTTTACACCTGGTATTTTAATTTGTCTCTTTTGTCCACGTTCCACTACTTCTGTCCTGATTTGTTCGAGGCAAGGGTATATGGGTGCATAAATTATGCATTTTTTTCCTGCTCTTTCGATTAAATGGACAAAATAAGCTTGCCCAGTTGTACAATCTGATACCTGCAAGACCATGCCGAACGCTGTGAGTGTGTGTTAGAAATCAGGAATGGTTAGAGAACATTGCGCTTGCTAAATTTTTCATCTTCAAAGCAAATTTGGGTCTTCGGCCAACAAAGTTTGAATCCTGTCTGGCTAGTTCACTTCCCATAATGTTTGCGCATTAGGTCAGTAGGCGGAGAGTCGGCGGTCTTTTGTGGCTGTACTAATGCATTCGACCACATAAGCGTTTACACTGCAAAAGCAATCCAGTTTGGTTTTTGGTTTTTCGACTACCTCTGGAAGTGGTCGAAAGTGGACAAGCTCAAAACATTTTAGTCCCAGTTTACACCTACAATCATCGTGGTCAACTTGTGATCCAGTCCGCAAAAACGCATCTTAATACCAGGGCCTAAGTCGCTTTGAATAAAAGCTTCATAAATATCAATATGTTTAGAAAAAATAGTTTCTGTAACTTCCCTGTAAAGTACACCAGATCGGCTTGCAAGACGGTCTTGTCCTTAAATTGCACCATTCCGCACATATTTTCGCGGCACCGACTCATTTGCATAATTCCTCTAGTGAATCGTGTGCTAAAATGCAGAAAGCATGTGAAAATAAATGACACTATCAACAGGCTCAATTCATTCTCATCGAAGTGTTTCATTCCAGCCGCAGGCAGCTAAACTCGTCTGATGAAAAGCCTCTCCAGAACCATCTGTTTCTCCCTCTTCCTGCCGCCTTGCCACAATACGTACACTCAACAGTTTTCTTCCTGTTTTCAAACCATCCACATAAATTGTGAAGGACATTAAAGCTGTCCACAGCTGTGTGCTGAGAGAGAGAGAGAGAGAGAGAGAGATTGAGCATATTTCCCAGCAGGGGCAGAACTTGCCCTGTGGTTTATTAGTTTTCCCCCCACAGCGATTTAGCTGCGCCTGCAACATTGATTTTCATATTAGAGCGGTTTATGCATTTATTTATTTTATGTATTTCTTTTTGAACTGCTCTGATGATCCTGGACTTGCCCATGGTAATTCTCTGCCACTCTTGGCCCATGTGAAATTGCTTAATGGATCCTAAGACGTCCCCTGGGGTGGACACTGAGACACAGACACAGAAGAGAGGGGGGCGGGACTGAATTCTACCAATGTGTTTTGTTTTCATTTGCACTTCTTCTTAAATGCTCTGCGTTTACCCAAGGACTGTCAATGGGTAAAGAGAGTCACTAATTCAAAAAGAACAAAAACAAAAACCCAGACAATGATTTAATGTGGTTGTAGGAAGACGTGAATGCTGGTTATGCAGCTGATTAACATACATGTGCCGTTGTGCATTAGAGAGAAGAGAGGTGAACACTGCTGTGCCTCAAGGATTGACTGTAAAAGAAAAGAAAAAATCAATCAGCCGTTCTGCTACTAATCAATCTCGCTCTGAATATTACAGCCAACTTAAACAGCCCGTCCTCCTTAAGTGTTTCTTTGGAAACAATGTGTCTTTCTTTATCTCTCCTTGTCTCTCTCTTTCCCTTAATGGGAGGTTTTTTGGTTTTTGTTTACAGCTAAGGCACATATAAGCCAGTTAGGCTAGAAAACTGCATGCAAATAATGTCATTGTGCTTATATTCTCAATTAAGGTGGATATTTATTCACAGAAATAAGGATTTAGTAAAGTATTAGGCCTAAGTCAAGAGAGCCTGTGGTAAAATCACTATAACTTGAGTCATTTATTGCTTTTATTCAATGGCAGCAAGAAGTACGATCAAATTAAGCAATGTTCATTACAATAACGAGTGATTCAAATGATGTTTTATCCAAAATTTGAGTGATTAGTTCATATGTTGACTCACTGCATTAACACAGATTTTAATTATTTTACAGTGGCTGAAAACCATCCAATCAGATTTCTGAGTCATAACTACCTGCTTTATAATATGGTATTATATCCACCATCTGCTTGTCTTTTATAATTGTTTGCGGTGTGATGGACGCCCTCCACCGAGCTCCTGTTTGTGAAGATGCTCATGAGTGTTTTGAGATGGTACTGTGAGGGAAACATTCTTACCTGAGCTTTACAGCGCGTTTGTCAAGGGCATTTTAGGATTGAGGGATATGCACTGACAGGCTAACCCTCACACACACACACACACACACTGGCTGGCAAGGTTAACACACTGCACAGAGGTGAAATAGATTCAATTAGGAGCAGTCCACCCGCCTGATCCTTTTAACACAGCTTTCCCAACAAGAAAAAGTACCCTTGTGCGTATACTTAAATGGGTCATTCCTACTTGTCTTCTTCATATGTGTCTCGATATATTGGTTAAAATATTAAACTGCCAATTACATTTTAGTTACAGTTTTGTCCATTGTAATTTATTACAGTATCACAAGTGAATATAGGGGTGTGTGTTTTTTATTGCTACTTTGGTTTGAGAAGATGTTACCATTTTTTACTTTTCCCTAATTGTTTTGCGCTAACTTATACCACCAATTTATTAAGAAATATATTCTTATAATATATAATATATATAAATAATAAATATATTAAATAATAAATAATATATATATATATGCACAAAATATGTTTTTTTTAATTTGGTGATCTAGTGAGATCCTTAGTTACATCATTATCTTTCAGGAAATTACATAATTTTTTACATTTATAGTTAGTGTTTTTCACTTTTAAACCATTTTGAATATATACTGTGTGGATAAATAGACGAATAGATGTACGATGGATGGATATTTTCAAAGTTTTGGGTCAGAACAGTTTTTTTGTGTGTTTTTTATTGTTGTTTTTTAGTCTTCTCGTGCTCACCAAGGCTGCATTTACTTCAAAACAAAATTAAATTATGATAGTTGTAAGTAAATCAAGTTAGAATTAAATGTATGACGTTGACTAGAAAAAGATCCTGCATAAAAGCAAATACCTATGTGTTGTACATGTTTCCTCTGTATGACTTAAACATCTTTAATATGAGCAAAACAACAAAAACTGCTTTATTGTAATGAAGAAGGAACCAGATATTCATATATCTTGAATTTTATCTGCAGGTTATGATCATGCATACTTCTGCATTTTCTGCATGCTCTGATTAATGGCACCTGCTCATCAAATGCATATCTGCATATGAATGCCATGTGGTTATATCGATTCATTCCTCTGTCTGTCCTTCTCTCCTCCTGCCTACTGCCAGGGTCATTAAAAACCCCTGCGCTCCCTGCATACAGTGATCATAAATCATAATTGCATGTGCATTTTTCCCCGTTTGTTTAATGTTTCTGTCCAGGACAGCAGAGGTAAATGGGAGCGAGTGAGAGAGACAGAGATAAAGAGAGAAAGGGTGTTCCTGGGAGAGATTTAGTCGTACTAGATAAAGCTGTAACGGTGGCTCCCAGCACACCTATCATGCCGCGGGGAGCTGCTGGGTTATGCTGGTATAAAAACATGAAAGCTTTTAGTGACCTGGTGGGCAGCGTATGTATGCCAGCTCTTGTTGAAGCCTTCACAGATGGTACTAGTGGACGGTCTCTAACACAGATGCCACAGAGATATAGTCTAATCCGTTTTACTATTCACCTCATCTTCACCATTTCTATCGCTCTCATTTTTTACCCTGTTACATTATGCTTTTTCCACTAATCTCTTTTATGTTATGTCTTCCTTTCTGTGTCTTTCTCTGTGTTGTCATCAGATGGCTGGTTTGAGGTTTTCCTTTTTGGGCTAATCTGATTGGACGATGCTCCCTGAATAGGTTGAAATATATATAGAATATTAGTGATAGGAAAGAGAAGTATTCTGGTGCACTTTTAAGTGTGAACTGATGCCTGTTTGTGATGACAAAAAAATAATAAACGTATTCAAACGTATTTATTTAATCAAATATGATTTATATACACACACACACACACATATATATATATGTGTCACACATTTGGTGTGTCTCAGTGGTGTCTTTGTTTTCTGCAAGGTAAGGGAACATGGAGGTCTAGTAGTTTGTCTTTTATGTAGTTTCCAGATTAGGAGTTTGCTTGGTAAAAATGCTGGCTTCTCACTTGACTTTTCCACTTCTCCCTTGAAATCCAAATGGAGGACAATCCAATTTATGCCTGATTTATGCCTAGTCTGCTCTAGAGACATTAGTCCCTGACCCGCTCACACACACACACATAAATGCATATAAGCATGCGTTTGCGTACATGCATGAACACACGTGCACTTACACACATAGCTTCCAAATAGGACTTCAAATAAATGTGAACATTTATTTAATTTGCAACATTGCAAAACTAGCCTGAGAATTCTTCTTCTTATTTTTTTATGAGTGAGTTGGATCAGATAGAAGCACCCAACAAGTGTCCATCGTACATCATTCCTTCTGTACTCTTGAAAAAGCATACTTAATATACAAGATGATTTTGCCATTATCCTAAAACTTGGCATAGCTAGGTATCAACAGATTAACTTTAACAGGTGTATGTCTCAATAAATTTCCAGTTAATAGCAGTTTGTGTGATTTGCCAACCTGTTTGTCTGCGGTCTCCGTCCACACACTGCCTCTTTTTGTCCATACTGTGAATCAGAGCTCAGGGCCGATGCGGCTGTTCCCTGCACACAAGATTAGTGAAAGAAGATTATGTTTCGTAAAGCCCTCACTGTTTAATTATGGCTATATATATTTATGTGCATCTCCATACCCTGTGTGAGCCATTCTGTCAAGAAAGAATACTTCTGGGCCTGGATTCACAAAACATGATCTTGCTTCTAAGAGTTCTCCTAAATAGCAGTAAAAGTTCCATGGTGCGAGTTTCCTCTTAACCTATTCACAAAGCTGCTGAGTCCAACTTTTACTAAGGAATATAGAGAAATCTTAAGCTAAGACAAAGGGTGGAGTGACCTAACTATGCCCACTGTGAATGATTGATGGGAGAGACCATTTTCTCTCAGTTATAAAAATTACTGTAGTAACTAGGGTAAAACCAATAGTTAAAATCTTATTTGGAAGTTTTTTGTTTTGTTTTAGTGTATATCAAATCATTTTGGATGTATGATCATCTCTCTTGCAATTAAAAAATTCAAATAGTAAAAAAATATACATTATTGTCTGTGTCATTACATATTATTATGTAAATAACGGGTATTCCTGGACTCTGTATCCTTTTCAGAGAGAAGTAACTGTGTCAGAGAAGGTGAAGAGAGAGACTGCATCAGTATTCTATTCGTCTAGTGGGATTTTAACCAGCTAATCCAATCAGAGAGCCCCTGGAGTCACTCTATCGCCTCTCTTTAAACAATAGCATCTGACTCTGGGAGCGTTTGAGAGCCCTGGCCCTGGTGCGGTGAAGATTTTTGTATTTGGAACAATGCGATTTGACTTTAGCAGCACCTGATTGACAGGCCCATTTGCCATCTCTCTAATTTGGAGAAAGATATTCACTTGGTTACAGCTTAAAAGAATGAGTTTCTTAACAATGGCATCACTTTTGTATAATAGATACTAGTGGTTTAAAAACCTACTAAGATATAATTTTAAGGGATCATAAGCTCTTCCGAGTGTGACATCGGTTTATTTGTATAGCGTTTTTCACAATGCATATCGTTTAAACGCAGCTTTACAGTCAAAAGAGCCATATGCAGCCATCAAAAGAGCGATAGGTTCCGGACCCCTGGTCTGTATGCTGTACTATACGTATATAATTCACTACGTGAACAATAGCGATCACAATTAATGTTAACAACACGAGGTAAAACCGCTGTAAGTCACTTCTAAAATAATGCACTGTGATGAATGATGCAACCAACCCGAGCAACGCTGAGAGAATTAATGAGTTAAGGGACGATAGTCTTTGTGAGAGGCTGTCGTTTGGATATTTCCAGTCAAAATGCGCGCGAAGATGCTGAGCGTTAGGACTTTTCCACAAAAAATGCGCGTGGGAGAGGGAAAGATTCTCGCACTCCGATACAATGCTCGTACACAGATTTGCTCATATACAAAGTCACTATACAATATATTACTGTATATTAAATGTATACATTTATATTCTCCATTATAAAATGTAATATTTAAATGAAGTTAAAAGAAAGTAGTTTTCAGTGGTTATTTGTTTTTACACTTCAGTATTATATTGTTAGCTTCTCAATAGTATTAAAGCCTATGGTCAGATGCCTAAACAATATGCAGGATGACCTGTATAGTAAATCCTCTGTATAAGTGTCTGTACAGTTGGCTAATAATATTGTCTATGGAGGATAATGCTGGCTGATGTTGTGACAGAGGGGCAAGTGTGCGACATGTAGTTAAACTCTCTCCGTTGTTCTTATTCGGTTCTGATGATCACCACCAAGCCAAAACAATAATGGCGTTTATCATCATTATAAGGGTGAGAAGGCACACTGAAGTGGCAATTATACCATAATTTGGCCTGACGACACGTCATCCGCAGAACTTCCTGACCCCTTGAGTGTTGCGTTCCACTGGATTTATATCCACATACACACATACTTGCCCTAAATATGGCTTTCTCTGCGTCGCACCTCTGATACCGCAAGCCATGTGGCAATTTGTCACCAACACACCAGGCAGACTGGGCCTATTGTATACGCATCTATTGTGTGATGCCCTCAGTCCCCGTGGCTAAAGCATCCGACACGGTCCCAGCAGGGGACAATGAATAGATCATCCTAGACCTTTATACACATACAGGCCTCATAGTCTCGTTGAGCACGCAGGTCAAAGGCTTGTTCATATTAAACTGGTTTATATATCCATCCAAACAAAGTCCTCAAGCTCCTCTGATCCTGGTTACTTGTTCAAAAGTCTGTTTTGGAGGTTAAAGGACCTGATTGTTTATCTGGCAGGAAATCAATGTTTAATCTGTTCTCCTAATCCCTTCAAAGTCGAAATCACCTGTTTTAGGTTCTATTGTGTGGAGAGAGTTGAACTCAACAGGCAGGGCTTACACTTGAACATGTTTGTTTGTTTTATGGTTCTTTTTGTAATCTAAGTCATAATGGGTAATGATTAGAAAGCGTCTGAAGAGTTTGGGACATGGAATAGTTGATATTGACTTGAATTGTCTTTCTTTTTCTCTCTCAGGATGATGAAGGACAGACAGCACTGCACTATGGTAAGAACTCAACTATAATATGGCTTTATTCTTTATTCTTAAAATTCAAATGTAAGTTCCTCTATGGTAAAGGAATGTTTTGGGTTTAATGCATCTTTCACAGATATGAGCATTAAAGGATACCAGAGACTGATTACATGAAAATCCATCCTCAGGAATTTCAATAATAAACACATTAATAAATGTCAATATAGAGCAGTTTACACCTCAAATGATTTACTAAAGAAGAGCTTTAGCAAAACTAAATGTTAGTAAATTATTATTAATGACTAATTTTAAACCCTCTATAATGTTTTTTTCCCATAGACTTCCATTCCATTGTGATTTGATTACTGTGAACACATTTTTATTTTTTTCAAAGTGAGGGTCGAGAGAATAATTTTTTTTAGACCTAAAAAAATAAAAATAGAAGAAAAAATAATAATTTAAAAAAAATTATTATTATTATTTTTTCTATTTTTATTTTTTACATTTGGGGGTCAGTTCAATTTTTTTATGTAAAAAAAAAACAAGTATCTTAAGCTCACCAAGACTGCATGTATCATTTATTTGATTAAAAATACAGTAAAAATATTGCAAGTAATAATGTTAAAATATTTTTACATTTAAAATAATTTTCTATGTTGATATAGTTTAAAATGTAATTTATTCAATGATCAAAGCTATATTTCATTACTCCAGGCTTCAGTGTCATATGATCCTTCAGAAATCATTCTAATATACTAATTTGCTGCTCAAGAAACATTTCTTATTGCTGCTAAATATTTTTTCTGGAAACTGATTTTTTTCAGGATTCTTTGATGAATACAAAGTTTAAAGAACAGCATTTACAACTGTCACACTTGTTCAGAAATATTTACTCTTTTTGGTTGAAATCTTTATAAAATGATTATATCTTATCCACTTCAGCTCCCGTAACAGGAAAAAAGGTGTATTTGTGCGCGAGTGTCTACATTTGTCCCCACAGCCACACGTGTGGTAAACAGGACCTGTAATAATCACCAGTTGTCCCAGAGGAAATCAACAGTGTTCCTCTGTCATGTGACACTACACACGGGCAGCCTCCAGGTCCTTGTTCTCAATGTGTGTGTGTTTGCCATCTGTCCTCAGGTTGGTCGCGTGGCAGGGTAAATGCCTGAAGACGAGCACCCCTTGGGGAGGGGGAGCAGAAAAATGATGGGGGGGGATGGGATATAAAAAAGTGACTAATAAACATAAGCGATGAACTCAGAGAGACGAATAGCACAGAATGAAAATTCATTTCCACCTCTCCCTGTGTGGGGCCATGCAGCTGACACATGATTAATTGAGGGGTTTACAGCACGCTGTAAATTGTTCTTCTTCTCTACGGCTCCCCAGAGGCAAAAGGGGCTTTACGGCCCAAGGACCCGCACGCGTGCCGAAAATAAAATACAGTAAAAAAAGGGACTAGAGGAAACAATCGAGGGTGTTTTATTTTTTGCTTCCTACTTAAGGAGACAGTTCACCCAAAAATGGAAATTCTGTGATTCAAATTTATTATATATAATTATATATGATTTATTATAACAGTAATACTGAATTAAGATTATTTTTTAAATAATCTGATCGTCTTTTAAAAAAAAAATTTTTTACCTGCCATACAATTACTTTTTTCTTTTCTTTTTAAATACTAAACACTAAAGTTTGGGTTCAATACATTTTTGTTTTATTTATTAAAGAAAAATTAATACTTTTATTCTGCAAGGATGCAGTCAATTGATCGAAAGTGAAATGGTTTCTAATGTTTATATTTTTAATAATAAATTCTTAACCTTTGATTCAGACTCATGCTTTCCATAAAAATATTAAGCAGCACAACTGTATTCATCAATATATCAGAAGACTGAGTAATGATGCTGAAAATTCAGCTTTGATCACTGGAATAAATTACATTTTACAGTATAGTCAAAATAAAAAAAAATATTTTAAACTAATAGAATTGTACAATATTACTGTATTTTATATCAAATAAATGCCACCTTGAGCATTAGAGACTTCTTTCAAAAAATGTATTAAAAAAAATCGTACCGACCCCAAGTATTTGAATGATAGTAATGCATTGAAGGGGATCTGGAGCCATTTATAGAGATCAGATATCACAGAGCCTCTATTCTCTTGACTTGGGCCAGTAAACATCCGCTTAGCAACGACCTAGCAATACCCTAGCAACCGTATGGCGACATGCACACTCTTGCAGAACAATCTTGTACTTTCCTTTTCTTTCTCCCGCTTCTTTCTCTTCCCTCGTTTGTTCCTGGCTGGGGGTCTGAGGTTAAAAACCACTCTTGTCACTCCGGGTTTTCCTGCTGAAATCAGCCACTTAACTAAGAGTAAGAATAAGAAGAGCATTTCCCTCCTTTTTAAAGAAGGCAGTAGTTGACAGACGTGAAAAAGCACTCAAGCTTAGAGGATTGTCCCTGCATCAGCGTGGCAGGCAACACTAACAGGGTTACAGAAGTGCTGCCCCTCCCTGCCCTGCTGCCTCCTAATGGGCAAGCGTGCTGCTCAACTTCATATGTACTGTAACAATTACTTTAAGTGTACGGGTGAGAAGACGACTGGATTAAGTTCTTTTGAAAGTGTCATGGCCGTGTTACCTAAGAACTAGTAGCATTTTAATATCATTTAGAGACTATTATACTTTTTATTCGTAGTTTGAATTAGTTTTTATTTTAACATTTTCTGTTTTAATTTTAAGTTTTAGTAATTATGTTGTGCATTTTGACTATTAATTTTTATCTCTGTTTTGGTTTTAGTTATTTTAGTGAATCAAGTTAAACTAAATGAAAGTTACTGTAATAGTTTCAGTTACCTGATAATGGTTGATTGTTAGGAATGTGGTGCAAGTGAATTTAAATTATTAAAATGTGAGAATTTTTACAAGAAAAATAGTTATCTTGCTCTCCCTCTATATATATATTGTCAGTTCAGAACAGTGCATTGTTCAAAAAATACAAATTGCAGTTGTGATAAAATGTAATATTAAATTCTCTCAATGTTATTAGAATAAAAGGCATATAATTTGACTAAACCAAGTGCTGCTCTAGCAGTATGTGTGTGTCTGACTCCCTTGCACAAAATACAAATATACCCAACAGTATTTGAATGCTTCTTTCTTGTGTTCTTTCTCTCTCAAGCCTCAGCTTGTGAGTTTGCAGAAATCGTTGAGTTACTCCTGAAGGCCGGAGCTGACCCGTCAATCAAAGATCAAGAAGGCTCCCTTCCAGAGGAGGTCACAGAATCAAGTGCCATCTCCTCACTCCTGCGCCAGTACACTGCTCCTAAAGGCTAAATCTTACTCTGTAAAACACAAAAATCAAACCAAACCAAACCACATGATCAAAAACCCAACCTGTTAAAAGTTTATACAAACTGTGCTCCTTATCCAGATGGCACAAACCAACAATAGTTTCCGAAATGAACTCTGTCAACTCCTCATTCTAGAGCTATTCTAGTTCAATCCATTTGCCTGTGGAGCACATGTTATACTTTTACACAGTTACGTTCAGACAACCTATCCTCCCTGTCCTAGAATGGTACATTCCAATGAATGTGTTACTGTTGTTACTATTAAAAACATGAAATCTTAGCATGGCGTCTCCTTTTTTTTTTTATTTTTTTTTTTATACGCACTGTTCTTTAATTATAGCATAACCAGAATCAACAAACAGTTTTTTAAGAATTTGTTATGGTTTTATTTTTGCATGAAGGTCAGTTTTTCCACTGCAATATACAACAAGTGGTAATAGAGCTTCAGCATCATAGTGGATGTCAAGCAATGTGCCATTTATTATATGCAAGGACTTAGAAAGAATAAAACAAAACTGGAGGGAAACAGTGCTTTGATGAGCACAATAATTGTTAAGCTACCAGATTTGATGGAAAGTAGAACCTCTTGTTGATTCTCAGTGGATCCAATGTTAAATGTAGCACAATTACCGTGTTTTCCCGCATATAACCTGCGGGTTATACCAGATTTTACTGCAGGGGATGCGGGTTATATAAAGTTGTGGGCTATTTCACAATTTTTTTTACACGTAATATTTCAATAAACTTGTTAGTTTCTTGAAGTTTTTCGTTTTTTTTGGGGTATTTTCTTTCTGTTTTTCTTTCTTGCGAGGGTTGTCGTTTCTGGCCCTTGTCGTTTGTGGCCCTCACTCTGACAGCTGGCGCTGATAGGTTGTCTGACCTGTCAATCATGCAAGACGACGTGATCGGCTGTTCTGCCATGAGGGCGGGCTCTTATCTCATCCGATGATCAACACCTGTAGAATCGCTTCTTAAGGGACGTGCTGCTGCTTTTTCTTTTTGTTCTGATTCTGACTTGTGTTTGTTTTCTTACTGTTTGAATTTCGCGCACAAGCACTGTGTACCGAGCCTGAACAGTTATGGATAATTGACGTCATCCGAGCAAAATTCGAAATGTCAACTTACACAAAAAAGTTCATAAATCTATAGGTGCGGGTTATATAAAGGTGTGGTTTATGCCGGCGATTTTTTACACAAGCCCCCAAAACCTGCGGCCTATATTAGGGTGTGGATTATCTGCGTTTGCGGAAAATACGGTAAATAGCTACTATATTAGTTTTAGGTCTCTGGAGCGCAAATAGCATGAAGTACCTCTGATTAACATCTTTGTCGTTATCATTGAATTTTTTAACACTTCTTTATGATTGAAGAGCACAAATATGTTGGGTCACTTGGTGCGTTTTGTTTGTGAAATCCAGTCATTTAGATTAGAATCCACATGTTCGGGAGTTTCAATGTTCAATTTAGTCACATGAGTTCTCCATTCTGACCAAAAGATGATAATTGTTTTCATAGTGATTTCTGTGTGAGCAGTGCTTCATAAATTGCTGATACTGACAATGGACTTTCTTTGGCTCCCGAAACGTCGTTAAAATAGCGCTAATATGACTTCAATAAAATGGGGGCTTAAGTGAAGGAGTGAGAAACATTAGCCTGGGTTTTGTCCTGCAGAGCTGCATTTCTCCTCAAGCTCAAGATCCTCTGCCAGTCGCTTTAGTTATTCCACAGACAGGCAGGAATTATGGTATTGGTTTGTTTGTAAAGGCTGTTTGTCCCTTATTCCGGTAATTTCCATAAATCCGCTGGAGTTGGGGGAGGGTCAATGCCGCTGACGGCATCCTCCATGGGCTTGTCTGCACAACAGTGACACTAAGCCCATTATGTTTCCATTATGTGCCTCAATTTCCCCCTGAGCTCTTCACTTTTGACACGGACTCCTCTAAAATCATGTCCCATATTGCTCAGCTTTCTTTACTTAACGTTTATGCATTTTTACAAGTCGCCTCTCTGGATGCTTCCCTAACACCATTAGTGCCAGATGGTGGAGGTTTGTTACTCTCACTCTTTCTCTCTCTCTCTCTCTCACTGTCTGTCCCTTTCACTTTCTCTCTTTTTGTCTCTCTCTTTCTCCGGCTATTCAGCTTGTCCAGCTTAAATGGAATGACACGTACTGGCCTACTCTTAATGCAATGCTTTACTCTAGGCTTGCTTAGAATTTGCCAGGCAGCAAAATATGTTGAAAAATATCCCACTAATAGCTGGGGGAAAAACAACTTAAAATATTGTGCTTGGTGTGCTATATGTAAGGGATACTGTACAAACACTGCAACAATATTAAAACTGAAAGAAATGCCAACTGCAATTGTGTGTGAAACAAGACCACGCAAATCTCAGAGTGATACAATAGACATGAAAGTAGTGTTGGTCTCAGACAGTTATCCAAATAAAGCGCTAACATGTTTTGAACAAAAAAAATTAACAACTTTTAAAGTCTAAAAACAATTTTAGACTTTAAAAGGCAAAGGTAAAAAGTAAACGTATAAATCATAGGTGTCAAACTCAAGGCATCCGGCCCGGCGTGTAATTATGTCCGGCCCGCGAGAGCATTTTATTAATGGCCCGCGAGATGTCCCGCGCTCCAGCTGACTCGCCGAACACTTCCTGTATTAAACAGGAAGTGGCTAATGATGTTTCGCGCCCGCGCTAGTACTGCGCGATTGTTATTGTCAATTATCCATAACTGTTCAGGCTCGGTACACAGTGCTTGTGCGCGAAATTCAGGTGTTGATCATCGGATGAGAAGAGCCCGCCCTCATGGCAGAACGTCTTCTTGCATGATTGACAGGTCAGACAGCATATCAGCGCCAGCTGTCAGAGTAATAGTGCAAGCGCCAGAAAGAAAATACAGCGCAAAAAAAAAATCATTACGTCCTTAGGGACGTAACAAATATATTGAAATATTATTAAGTGTAAAAAAAAGTGTGATATAGTTTGTAAAATCTGCTATAACCCATGGGTAATATGCGGGAAAATACGGTATATGTGTGACTGTGTTTGTTTTGATGAGATGAAATGACACTGGACACAGGTGGATGGTCACTCAGTTCTCATTTACTGGGCCTGTTAACATAAATCCACAAAATTGGTCACGACACACTCACAGAAGATACACGATGCACGATACAGACAGGTATGCGACTCAGGAGAACTGTTTTTCCATTCTTTTAGATTGAACAGTACATAAAACCAAACAAATTAAATAATCATAAATGAAGGAAACACGACAGAAAACACGGACCTAAAATGGCGCCGTCACGCGCGCAGCACATAGCGCGCGTCAAGTTCAGCTCAAACTTTTAACACAAAACATGACAAAAGAAAGAATAAAACATACCTGTTAACATAAATCCACAAAATTGGTCACGACACACTCACAGAAGATACACGATGCACGATACAGACTGAAATAAGCAGAGGTCAGGAGTTTACAACTGAGTTAACGCACATACTCTCACAAATAATACATTTAACAGAATATAAAGACAACAGAAACAGTGCGCGCACCACAAAAGTCCAACCGCTCGCTTATACTCGATATATATTCAATATCTACTCGGAGCAGTCATTGATGCAACTTACCAGGTATGCGACTCAGGAGAACTGTTGCCGCGCTAACATAACTCCGCCCCCTCCACGTCATGCATGCAAATCTGTTAGTGACAGCCAATGGCATGTCTTCCCAATTTAATGAATTTAACAATATTTTAAACTCTGTTACATACACCCCCCTTAAATTCTGCTAAATTGGGCTAGAACCAGCATATGTAACAACTAATATACAGTAGAAATTACAGAGAGAGAAGGAAAAAGCAAGAAAAATAGAGTACAAGAGCTTTACAATACAATATTGTCAGATAACTCATCTCTTCTCTAGGAAGTGCGCAAGAATGGAATGGTACCAGGTTCCACACTTAACACAGACTATAAGAGGTGCAGTCTACACACTCCTAATGTTTACAAATGTATTTCTGCTCTCCAATTACATTTTCACTATAAAGTCCACAGACTTTCTCAGGAAAAAAAATTAAATACAATTCCTTCATAATCATTCTCTTAACACACACTAGATTATGTGATGCAAATCATTCTCTCAGACATGTTAACCAAAAATGTTTCTTATCAACTCAACAAAATTAGTTCCTTGAAATATAACCTGTTCGTCACTGTTTGAATCATTTTCCACAACTTTCTGAGCTTCCATTTCACAGATAAGTCTGTTTGGGTGTTTAACTGATCTCCCTAATCGTGTAGTAATTTGGTCTGTTTGTGTGCTTGTGGGCTGTGTGCAAATGACAGGGTCAACTCTGTTGTCAAGTTCTTGCAAACAACTGTGTTCAGGCTTCGACACAGGTAAACTCTTTGTACACTCTAGTTCAGGAACTTGCTCTGTTTCTTCACTTTGTGAATCTTTGTCAGAACACTCAATTGTCAACTCATCAATGATGTCCGAAATTCCACCACAAGTGGCATCCTGAGTAACATCACTATTTTGTGTTCCATCCATCCGTAGTAACCATTCAGATGTTTTTGAAACAGGATCAGGATCGTCCATTAAAGCGGCATCAAGAGAAGTAGCACTGGTGTTACCGGATTGGACTGATGATAACTCCTCATCATCCCAGGATAAGAAATTCACTGGAAGTAACAGGTTTCTGTGTACCACTTTCTCTCTACCAGTCTGAACATCCTTAATCCTGTACACATTAATCTCTGGTTTCGCTGAGTGTACCTCATACAGAACTGAGTCCCACTTGTCCGCAATTTTTCTCATCCCTTTCTCTCCACGGTTTGCCAGCAAAACTCTATCGCCGACTGCTAATGGTGAACCTTTGACCTTCCGATTGTAAAGGATGGCATGACGATTCTGCTCTTTGAAACTGTGTTGTCGGGCAATTTCTGCAGCTGTACTCAGGTCTCTTTTTAGCGTATTGACAAACTCATGGTGACTGACCACCCTTTCATCAGAAAGAACATGCTGGAACATGATGTCAATCGGCAGCCTTGGAATACGTCCAAACATGAGATAGAAAGGTGCGAACCCAGTTGTTTCGTGTACAGTACAGTTGTAACTGAAAGTCAACATCTTTAGAAGCTGTGGCCATCTCGCCTTGGATTTGACTGGGAGAGCTCTTATCATATTTCCCAGAGTCCTGTTGAACCGTTCTGCTATACCATTACCCATAGGGTGGTATGGTGTGGTGTGTGATTTTTGAACACCAGCCATCTCAAGTAAGTTCTTAATGAGTTTGCTTTCGAAATTTGCACCCTGGTCTGAATGTATTCTCTTTGGAAATCCATAAATACAAAAGAAGTCATTCCAAAGGCGACGGGCAACTTGTTTAGCAGATTGGTTGAGACAGGGGAAAGCATGTGCCATCTTTGAGAAGTGATCGGTTACTACTAGGACATCAACGATCTTCCCTGACGCCTGTTCAGCACTCCAGAAGTCTATACAAATCAATTCCATAGGTTCTGAAGTCCGAATATTCTCAAGAGGTGCACGAGCATTTGGCTCTGGAGTTTTCCCAACTACGCATCTCTGACAGTTCTTCACATGAAGTTTGATGTCTTTACTCATGCCTGGCCAAAAGAATCTCTCAGCTGCGAGGGAGAGAGTTCTCGCAGTCCCCTGGTGTCCGGCAGTGTCATGAACACCATGGAGAACGTCACGTTTCAAGGAATCAGGTACAACATATTGAAAGAGTTTCTTATTCAATAACCGATCCTTCTTTACTCTGTACAGCACACCATTACGAATCGTCAGTTTTTTCCAGTGCTTCAAAAGGTTTGTCACAGAGCGAGGTTCCTTTGTTCTCTCAGTTTTTGAAGGACGTTTACGTCTCAGAACATAGTAGATGACTTTGCCGACTGTACTGTCCTGACCTTGGAGATTGGCGAGTCTGGAAAATGGGATTGCAACAGACGGATCTTCAGCAGGGAGCTGGAGTGACGTTGGACTGGTCATGGACAATGGACTAACTCCTCCATCGTAGCGAGCACCCAGGACAGCAGAAACTTCCACTGCATCAAAGGATCCAGGACAAGAATCATTCTCACCATCTTGCGGCTCAGTCTCAGTTTCAGCAGTATTGGCGGCCTGCAAATTCTGACAGTTGTTAGTGACACGAAAGGCATCTTGCACAGTTCCAGTAACAATACCATTGACCTCATCCAAAAGAGAAACATATGGTTCTTTCAACAGGCGATGACTGACACAAGACTTAACAAAAGGCTCTCTACTCAAAGCATCTGCAACAATGTTTTTCGTGCCTGGCACATATTTCAGGTCAAAGTCATATGCAGCAAGCTTCGCCACCCATCGCTGTTCACATGCATCCAATCTTGGTTTGGTTAGAATATAGGTCAAAGGATTATTATCAGACCACGCAGTGAAATGTCTCCCTTTTAGCCAGTGGCTAAACTTGTCACAAACGGCCCACTTTAAAGCCAGAAACTCGAGTCTGTGTGCAGGGTAATTGATCTGAGACTTTGAGAGTGTTTTGCTTGCAAACGCCACTGGGCGCGCAATTTTCTCACCATGGGGCACCTGAGACAACACAGCTCCTATGCCATCGAACGAAGCGTCAACAGAGAGAATAAAGGGATGACTGAAATCTGGGTGAGCTAGAGTAACACTGTGCAGCAGGTCTTGCTTTAGAGTTTCAAAAGCTGTTCGACACTCACTATTCCAATCCTCGGGTGAAAGCTTCACGACACTGATCCGCTTCTTCATACGACCACACTTCCTCTGAGGTCTACTTTTCGATTGATCAGACAGGAGAGTAAAAAGAGGTTTTGCTCTGGCAGAACAGTCTTTAATGAAGTGCTGGTAGTATAAAACCATACCCAGGAAAGATCTGATCTTCTTTTGAGAAGGAGTTATACCATCTGCTTCCATGAGATCTGCAATCTGGATGTCATTGATCACCTTAACCTTTTCTGGGTCAGTCTGCACACCATTCTCAGTCACAACATGTCCCAAGAACTTAACTGATCTTTTGAGGAACTGGCACTTCTTTGGTGCTAGTTTTAAGTTGTGCTTGGACAAGCGTGAGAAAACCAGCTCCAGACGGTCAAGAGCTACTTGCTCACTTGGTGCAAAAACCATCAGGTCGTCCAAGTAACAAAGAAGGCTTGTGAAATTTTCGTCACCAAAAATAGACATCATCATCCTCATAAAGGTTGCTGGGCTGTTGGTTAACCCCTGAGGAAGACGATTGTACTCGTGGAGACCGAAAGGAGAGGAAAAGGCAGTATACTTTTTATGCTCTTCAAACAAGGGCACATTGTAAAAACCGGAAGTCAAGTCCATTGTTGAAAAGAAAACATTGCCTCCCAGGGCTGCAAGTGCATCTGCCTGGTGTGGGAGTGGGTGAGCATCCTTCACTGTCTTTGCATTTAACCATCTAAAATCAGTACAAATACGAAGATCACCATTCTTCTTCCAAACTAAAACTAATGGCGATGCGTACTCACTCTGAGACTTCCTTATTATACCCTTCACTTCCATCTCATCCAAGGCAGTGCGAAGCTTTTCATAGTGACAGGGGGCCACACGACGATAAGGTAGTCGAAATGGCTTCTCATCCAACAGGTGAATTTTGTGGACAAAGTCAGTGGCTTCCCCACAGTCCATTTTTCCACGAGAAAAGGTCGACTCATACCTCTCAATGAGATTCAGAAGTCTATCCTTCCACTCCTCTGACACTTCGCAGTCATCCAGGTCCAGATCTTGCAGTCCTAACGTATTCAGCACATTCCTCCTTTCGTCACTGGTCAGCACACGACCTACAGGACTCACTGCACACTGAACATTACTCTGCAGGGACTCAGGTGTAGACAACTCTTCCACGGCTATACAGGTAAAAACATCCACGATTTTTGTGTTTTTCTTGAGAACAATCACTTTGTCTGTAGGGTTCATTATTTTGAATGGCACCCATCTACTGCCCCACATAGGTGTAATAACTCTCCCTATAATCACATTCCGTGGACGGCATTTACATGAGGTTGGTTCAACGATGACGGTGGTACCTACTGAAACAGCCGATGACTCAGGGAGTCGAGCCCAAGCAAGATGCTCATGGTGTGGTTCTAGAGTTATTTTCTCTTTCAACTTGGCTGTGCCCACTTTATCAGGCACGTCTTCACCTTTCCATCGTTCTACATTCGAAAGGAGAGAAATAAATTGGTGACATTCAACATCACTCGAATTATCTGGGCTGGACACAAGTCTCCAGTATCCATCAGTCTCTTTCATTTTTTGAATCAGCCACTTGATAGCATTGCTGCCTAAAATCAAATCATCGGTTTGACCTGGAACAACCAAAACTGGAACGACCATTTTACATGCATACACTGAGAGCTCAAGTTCATACATCGCTTTTGGTGTAACACGCTGTCCGCCACAACCAATTATGACAACATCACTGGCCGATAACTTTTGCAGGTCGGGATTGCGTTGCAACAAGAGAGATTCAGCAGCTTCACTTAACGTACAGGCCATGGAGCCGCTGTCGATCATAGCTTTCAGATGAAGGTCGTCCCATACTGTCGCTGGTGTGTAAAACAGACTGTCGATTCTCTGTACTCTGTGCGTGTTCTGAAAAATTACTTTTCTTCCTTCAGGCTCAACTGAATTAGAAAGACAATAAATAGATGCAGGATCAGTCATACAGCATTGGTTAGGAGGAATGAACGCATGATCCACACTGTCCTCCCTTGAGTGCAGATCATCTAGTTTCCCAGCTCTTGAGAAGACTGAGATTTCACTCTCTCAGGACAAACGACGCAGGAGTGATGAGGAGAGTGACACTGAAAGCACAACTTTTTCTCAAGACAATGTGTAAGGCCAGAGTGGTCTGGGCTCGAACAGACAGTGCATGGTAGGTCATTGAGTCCCTTCACTCTAGGTAGACTTACTTTGGGTCTAGCACGTGGACCTTGTTCTTTGCTGGCAGATTCTTTTAACAGGACTTTTTCAAGCAGACCCATGACTCGCTCTAATGCAGAAGCTTCCATAGACCTGGACTGCTGGACATCAGAAGAACTTGGGAGAGCTGCAGTCAACACTTCCACCTCCGATCTGTTCACAGGAATTTTAGTGGGTGCTGCATGTCTTACCGCAGGTACAAGACTAGTCTCTGAGTGATATTCATTCAAAATATCCTGAACTTCCCGCACAGACCATGCATCGATTGTTTTAGATCGAAAGGTGATGGCAAGCTCTTTGCAAGGGCAGTGTCTGATGAACATGCGGGTTACCTCAGTTCCTGGACAGTCCAGTACTTTACCCTGTTCTCTCAAGCGGTCAGCAGCGATGTCGACTGCGCGGTTCAGTCTGAGCCAGTACTCGAAAGCATCCTCGTTTGGTTTGGGCAATGTGGTGTAAAAGTCAGCCAGTGGAAGGGGAGAACAAGCAGCAGCTTCAAAGTGTTTCCTGAGAATACTGAAGATAGCATCAGGGTTATGCATAATGTCAATACCACCGTTTCTTACGCTGAACTTGACCACATCTCTTGCTTTGCCTCTAAGATGAACCATAATCTCCTCTGCTTGCTGCTCTTTTCTAAGATTATGTCGCTTAGTGTAATCTCTCATGATATCAATCCACTCACTTAAATCAACAGCATCAGAGACTTCACCTCTGAAGCAAGGAGGTTCTTTAACATTTCTGGAAAAGGATAACTGGCTTTGCATCAAGTCCATCATTTGCGGAGCTGTGCTTTCTGCTGTCACATTACTGTGGGGGCTGCAGACTGGATGAGTGTCAAGTGTATGTGTTGGGCTTAATCGGGTGACTATGCTGTCTGCAATTTGCTGACCAACCTGGCTAATTATTTCAGTCATTGCAGTAATCAGTTCTGGTGGCTGTGTGTTAGGATATGGAGTGGATGAAAATACACCCTTTTTCTCTGGGGAAACATCTGATTCATGACGTGAGGATGTGCCCTCACAAACTAATGGATCTGAATTGGGAGTACTACTGTCTATGGTTCCATGACCATCACTCTGTACATCAGGTCCAATGAACTGCAATGATCTTGGCACATTCAATAAACCCCATCCTCTACCCCTACTTGCACCAACTGGAGTGTGGTGTTTATCAAAACCATTCATGTTGAGCAATAGAACATGTAAAATATACAATAAAACAAAGAAAACTGTTGACTTGAATATGAATTGTCCCTTCTTTTTTTTGAAAAAGTTCCTCAAGTGAATGAAAAGTTACTCTTTTTATTCTTTTTGTAACATATATTAGTTCCTTAGCTGGATTGTGTCCACCTGACTCCAGTGAAAGTTTTAAGATGAACCCTCGGTCGCTTCAGGAACCATCTTGAAGAAACAGGTCACGGCACCAATGTGACTGTGTTTGTTTTGATGAGATGAAATGACACTGGACACAGGTGGATGGTCACTCAGTTCTCATTTACTGGGCCTGTTAACATAAATCCACAAAATTGGTCACGACACACTCACAGAAGATACACGATGCACGATACAGACAGGTATGCGACTCAGGAGAACTGTTTTTCCATTCTTTTAGATTGAACAGTACATAAAACCAAACAAATTAAATAATCATAAATGAAGGAAACACGACAGAAAACACGGACCTAAAATGGCGCCGTCACGCGCGCAGCACATAGCGCGCGTCAAGTTCAGCTCAAACTTTTAACACAAAACATGACAAAAGAAAGAATAAAACATACCTGTTAACATAAATCCACAAAATTGGTCACGACACACTCACAGAAGATACACGATGCACGATACAGACTGAAATAAGCAGAGGTCAGGAGTTTACAACTGAGTTAACGCACATACTCTCACAAATAATACATTTAACAGAATATAAAGACAACAGAAACAGTGCGCGCACCACAAAAGTCCAACCGCTCGCTTATACTCGATATATATTCAATATCTACTCGGAGCAGTCATTGATGCAACTTACCAGGTATGCGACTCAGGAGAACTGTTGCCGCGCTAACATAACTCCGCCCCCTCCACGTCATGCATGCAAATCTGTTAGTGACAGCCAATGGCATGTCTTCCCAATTTAATGAATTTAACAATATTTTAAACTCTGTTACATATGTTTACTGACATACTGGCGGTATACCCGTGTGTCTCATTTGCGGAGCTAATGTGGCAGTAATTAAATAATTTAATAAGACGGCACTATAAGACAAATGACATAAGAGCAAATTCGACTGAATGATTTGATTTGTTATTGCTGAAAAGCAAACATTTTATTTAGATTTCCAGGTTTTGTTATGCAGCATGTCCATATTTTGAATTTGTATAATTTTGACAGGATATATTTTTATGGAGAGCAAAATCTTTTATATATAAATCTTTTTAAGTTTTATATAAAATGACATAAGAGTAAAGAAATTTGAATGTTTGTTCTTTTAACTTTTACTTACTTTTACTTTACTTGTTTACTTTATTTCTAACTTGTATAATTTAGACAGGATATATTTTAATTTGTTTTAAAGTTTTTTTTTTTTAATATTTTTATATTTTTAAGTTATTTAAGGTATAAGTTGATTTATTCCAGAATAATATTTCTGTCTGTTTTTATTCACATCTAATTTAAAAAAAGGTAAGTTTTAAAAGTTTAGTTTTAGTGTTTTCAATAAATGTTTATCCTGTTCGGCCCGTGACCTAAAGTTTTTTTGGGATTTTGGCCCCCTGTGCAATTGAGTTTGACACCCCTGGTATAAATGAACTATATTATGATTGCATGACTTCAATGTCGCCATCACAAGCTTCCAACAGCTCTTTGATTTTGTTTGCAAGAGCATGATTATAAACAAAGCCAAAGGGTTAAGAGTTAATGTCCCCACCATCTTCTATAGTCCCATTTAGACACTTATTAGCAACCACTCCTCTGGCGAGTCCATCAAGGCCAGACGTCCACAGGTGAAGGCAAAACTGGCACTGTTGTTTTTTATAAGTAGTCCCTACTTACACAGAAAAAACACCAAGACAACAATTGGTCTGGTTTCAAAAGCATCCACTCAACTGAGACTAGCCTAACCTCAGTTATTGAAGCTCTCAGACTGGCAAGAGCAGCTCCAAATCATCAGTACTCATCTTGCTGGAGCTGCTTTTGATACAGTTAACCACCAGATCCTCCTGACGGAGGGCATCTCAGGAGCCACACTTCAATAGTTCAAGCCTTACCTGTCACGTGTGTAGAACTGGATGAACGAGGACTCAAGGAGGCAGTCGATGGGTACACTTTATTATTTTAAAAAAATGTGTAAAAAGACAACAGAACCCACCCCGAGGGTGAAAAACAAGACTAAACTAGTGATGTTACGCTCTGTGTCGAGGCTTCGGAGCGTGTGCCGAGAAATCCTGTAAGCTTTTAGTGAAGCGCGTATCGAGGCTTGTATCTAGACTGATGACGTCTGAAGCCTCGCTTCCGCCTGAGTGGTTCAGTAAGCAGTTCGAATTTTGCCGCGAAATTTTGATTGATCTTTTTTAATTGAAATTATCTTGGCGAACCAAATATTGGGCGGATGAAGGATCCACTTCTATGGAAGCCCATTTCCGCCACATAAGAAAAAAAGTCGCGCATGAAAACTCGAAATTATGACATAAGTCGAAATAATGACTTACTAAGTCATAATTATGACTTACTCATTATTTCGACTTAGTAAGTCATAATTATGACTTAGTAAGTCATAATTTCGACTTAAGTCATTATTTCGACTTAGTAATTAATAATTAATAATTATTAATTACTTAGTAATTAATAATTTCGAGTTTCCATGCGCGATTTTTTTTTTCTTATGTGGCGGAAATGGGCTTCCATAGCCCTCTGCCCAGTTAAACCCAGACACTTATACAATTATACATAGGCGGACCATATACATCTGCCCCCAGACCAGATCCAATTAATACCTGCCTTGTACTTTGAATATTTTTTTTGTTATTACAGAATTCATATTTTCTCGTTTTATTTGTCTTATCTTATTAGTTCTGTGTATAGAATGAGTAAGACAAGGCTAATTCGTTTTTAATTACTATATATATATTTTTTTATTACTGTAGCTTTATTACATTCTCCAGCGATTTGCGAATCTCAAAGTATCGCGGTACGTGTGTGGACGCTCTTATCGTTCTGTTTTACGCGCTGAATAAACAAAATGGACATTAGTCGTTTTTTTAATAAATCCACTACTAAAAGCAACAAATCTATCAGAAGAGAAGACAGTGGACATCTACGCATCTCGGAAAAAGAGGCGGCTTCTTCTGCATTAGGTAAGATATTGTAATGTCTGAAGTAGTTCTATGACAGGTCAAGGGAGGCTCTGTTTATGAACTTTAATCGGAATGAAGAACCCCCTGGGGGTGCGCGCCTGGGGTACATGCTTTTTTTTATCAGGGGGTAGGTTTTCTTGCACTGAACAAAATCAGCATATATGAAGTTTAGAGAACCGTCCTCTCTTTGACGTGATCACACATATGCGTCACGTGATCAACCACTAAATTCACACGTTTTCACGCGATATCTGGCACTGTTCCAAAAAAGACGCACTCAGAGCTTGCCATTTATCAGAACAATTCAGTGTTTTCAACCACATAAGATTTCTTTTAGGTTTCAACAAGTTGAGCCAAAAAGTTGGTGACTATTTTGAATTATCTTTTATACAGCGCTTTTTGTGACTGCAGTATGCCAGGTGACTAGCATGACACGTTGCCATGGAAACAGTAAGGCGAAAGTTTCAAAATGGGGGGAGGTAAATTTTTACCTCTTCCTAGGGGGGCGTGGCAGAAAATAATTGATAATCACTGGTATAAAGTCATTGTTCATTGTAAATGTATTTTATATGTAGAATTAATAATATATAAATATGATATAAAAAAAATCTGAGCTCGTGGTCTGCTGGCCTGGTAGGTGCCCCCCCAAACACAAAAGTGAAACTCCGCCTATGCAATTATAATTTTGCCCCGTCTGCCTATGACCAAACAATTGATTTACATGCATTTGATAGTCCCATAAATTTAAAGCCAATACATTTATTACAAAGTTATGTTAATACAATCATTATATACCACAAGAAAATACACATTATATATACACAGTGTATCACACACCACATCAGGCACATCTGTAATGTATCTGATTGTTTTATACTCTTTGGCCACTAGATGGTTTTGTGTGCAAATGAGGCTTCGAGAAATGAACTCTTTTGTGAACCACTTGGCTGAAAAGGTTCAATGGTTCATGAGGTTCACTCGCCATCACTAGCCTAAACTGACTTCACCAGGGAACAGACAGACCAGGAACAAGGAAGCAAACATACCATAAAACGACGACGAACCAGCACAAAACAGCAAACACAGAGGGAACAAATAGGGAGCACCTGATGTGGGTAATGATAAGGAAACAGCTGGGACAAATCAAAGTTAACCAGGGGGACAAGGAGGGTGGGGTTTACAATGACAAGACACCTGTTCACATTAAACAAAGATGACGCACAGCTGGTTGCGTGGTTTAACAAGCCAAAGAGCACACATCACACCTTTCTTCATCAGTTTGCATTGGTTGCCAAGGCACTGATGTTTGCTGACAGAACAACCACTGGCTCTGCACCCCTATACCTAAGCTCACTACTTCAGACTTATGTGCCTTCTAGAAGCTTGTGTTCTGCAAGGTAAAGGTAGCTTTGCGCTTGCTACAAAGCTATTTAGAACTTTTTTTATCTATAAACGAAGAATGAAAAAGAACTTGAGTAAATTGGGGCCCTAAACGTTCTGACAAAGTCAAACGTCTCACTGCTAGATAGTGTGATTGACCAATCAGAATCAAGCTGGCTATTCCAGAGACAGCCAAGTAATAAATATGAGTTTCAGTCAATCAAAGGCAGAGGCCATTTTAGTGCATATAGCCCATCAACTCGACAGCCTGCTTCTTTATTACATCTAATGCAAATGAAAATGCTACCCATACGCCTCTACAGTTCTAGTATGTGGTCGTTTGTCCTTGCAAAATGATCCTTTCTTTATTTGTATGGCTGTTGAATTAAAATGCCAAACAAGATATCAGTGGATAAATACCCCGTATATGCAGCCCAGATTAAATTTAGGCTGAATAACTATTTGCATGTTAATTTATTCCTTCTCACCCAGGAGGCTGGTGAATCGTTGGCTTCAGGAAGTTCGTAATAAAAGCTCACAGATCGATGATAATGGCATTTGCGCTTGTGTTTGTCATCTTTGCAAAAGCAACAGTGCAGGAATTTGCTCAGATTTATATGTATACTAGTGCTGTAAGTGGCGTGTAAATTATCCCAACTGTCTTTGTCGCTGTTTATCTTTGTAAGACTGAACTATTAAAGGCTGTACATTAATGGCCGCGGCAGCCCCAATCAATGACTGAGTGAAATCAGTTTGTTTGTGGCGTGTTTCTCTGCAAAGTGCGCCTGTTTTGCTATTAAAGCCATTCTTTTCCGGTTTATTCCATAAATATTGCTTTCATTCCAGGAAATCGATACTGTTTCCAGTTAAACGCAATCTGAAAACACAATCTAACAATATTAATTCTATCATTCTATTGTTTTAGATATAAAATAGATATGTTTTGTCTTCATATGTTTTAGGACGTGGTTTTGAGACGCAAAAAGTTCAAATGCACTTTAGTTCGTATGCAGGCCTACTATATTTGCATTTAGTAAATGTAAAGTCCAATCCAAATTCTTTTGAATGTGGTTATTTTACTTACAGTTGTGTTTTCTGACCGTTGAGAACATCAGGCAGCCTGCTTGTCCTCATTTCACGGAGCAGTTTACAATTAGGTAACATTTTAGGGGATTAGGGAAGGTTTGACTAAACGGCAATCTGCTACAGTCTGTGGAAGCAGAAGGATGAGCTTGTGGAGCCGGCGAACAGATGTGCGTCTGAAAGATCCACATGTTTGTGTGTGTGGTGGGATTTGCAGATTTCTTTTTTAATCCATTGTTCTTGATGTATAACCACAATGGATAGACACGTATAGATGTTTTTGTAGTTCAAAACATTAATATTGAAAATTAAGTCATTGCTGAAGTGCACAACGCCACTAATTTACAAAATGAAAAAGAATATCTGTTCGTTGAATGCTTGAAATACTATAAAGTGTGAAGAATTATGTTGTGCATTTACATTATGAAACATGGTGACGTCAGTGGTTGAGTTTGAAGACTTTAAACCGTGAGGTTATACAGTTTTTCTTATATATCTTAGGGTATTTCTTTTTACACTTTGTGTAATGTGTTTATTTATTTGAATGTCAATCAAATAACTGATTTACTATAAACAACTGTTATAGTTTTTGTTTTTTGTTTTACTTTAGAATCATGAATAATAAAAGGGTTTGAAGTATATAAAAAAAGAACATTGCAGTAACCCAAAGACAATTCGGCTTTATTTCTCCATATAGATTTGACTGTACACAACTCATACCATTGGACAGAAGGCATATAGGACTAAATTCAGTGCTCTTTTTTTCAAAGATCCATAGCAATAAATAGTGTTCATGAAACAAGACCGTTGACACTTTTTGAGACTTTACAAAATTTACAGCCATTAAGACTCAACGTAGATTCAACAAAAACAATTCTGAATGGTTATTTTTCTTTTTTCATGTTGCTTTTTGTTAGCTTATGTTCACTCTTTCAGCATAGCGTCATCTTTACTCAGTCACCGTTATGTGGGTCCAAATTTGGCAAATAAGAAAATGAAAATTATTTTCCTTGTTTACAATTGTGTCACCGGTTGTATAGTTTTACATCAACACACACTCTTTCCCATAATCCAACTCTTCATAATACTGACATTGGTACAGGAATAAATAACACAAGATCCTCATAGTTGTTGCTAAATGTGTTAAATAAGAAATGTAAGTTTTCCCTTTCGCATGTTTTGTTTGATAATAATTGGTCAGGCCATACTTGTGTCTGTGTAATGGCCCAATCAGATATTCAGATTTTTTTTTAAATCCACTGTTGTCATCTGCTCTGAAATAAATTACATTCTAATGCATGTATGATATCTATTTTTGCTCATGGAGCAATGACTAGGAATGGCAATGGGAAACATACAAATATTTTGATGGATGGTAAAACCAACCTTATAAATATAAAATATATATTAAATATTGCTGTAAATAAATATGAACCTTTATTTTAAACTTTAACCAACTTGTTTTGTGTCATTGCTTATCCAGGATGCCTGGATTTAACGGAAAAGTGTGGAATGGACAGGGACCATTTACACAGAGATGTTTTTCTTTTTTTTTGAAAACTCAGAGCAGTGCATGCGGATTCATCCTTATTAAAAAATAATCTTTGTCTATTCTTCAGACCTAATGTGAAGGGCCACCTCTAGAGCCGTTTAGAAAGTTTTAACCATTAAAATCCCAAACCCTTGTAAGTAGGAAAGATACACTTGTGCCACTTGTTTAAATATCTCTCCTTGCTCGGTGCATTCCTCTCTTTCCCGTATTTCAGCCTGCCGTGTGCAGTCGAGGAGGAACATAAAGTGCGTCGCCATTTTGAACGTGGGCGGTTCTCTTCCTCATTCGGAAACATGCACGGACCCTCTTGTTCTCGGAAACCTGGTGGATTGTGATTGTTTTTCCAGGGTGGTCTGGGCTTTGAACGCCATTCTCAGCTGCACGCCATTTCATGCTGGAAATCGTCCAATCCAGTTTTGAGAACAAATGAAAAAATATGAGTTACAAAATTATGATACAGCACAGAGACATTCCACAACGGGTTGCTCGTATCAGCACACACCTCAGCAAGGTCGAAGTAGATGCCATTTTAGCGTACCAAATCCCCTCACCAAACAATTCTGAGAAAGATGTCTATAAAATCTTCAAACGTCTTGTCCACAGTACTGCACTTTCTATTATGACCTTTGACCTCAGAACTGGGAGTGGTCCATTTCATCGAGCCATGAGGCAGGGCTGGTGGGGAAGTCTGGGTAGCCCGTGCTACTCCCTGTCGACAGGTCAGAGGTGGGTCCTCCGGCCATTGCTCTCAGAGCTTGACCTACATTGGGCTGACCGCCCTGACCCATGATGCCGTCCATGCTGAAGCCTAAGTTGTTGAGCAGCGGGGTGTGGCCTGGGAGGGAAGCGATGGATGAGGGGGACTGTGGCAGGCCGTAGGGACTTCCTGCCCGCAGGTCATGGTAAGGCTGCCCGCACCCTTCCAGAGAGAAGCTCCCGGTGAGCATGTTACCGTTTGAGACGTCTCCGACACTTCCGTACAAGCCATTAGCATGACCCAGGTCCGACAGGATCTGGTCTTCTGTTAGAGAGAGAGCACACAACATCACTCAAAATATACACACATTATTGTTCAAAAGTTTTGGGTCAGTAGAAGGATGCATTAAATCGATCAAAAGTCATTTATAACGTTACGAAAGATATCCATTTCAGGTAAATGCTGTTCTTTTGAACTTTCAACTCATCAAAGAATCCAGAAAAAACAAATGTTTTACGGTTTCCACAAACATATTAAACTGTTTTTAGGATTGAGAGTCATAGGAAGCAAATCAGCATATTAGAATGATTTCTGAAGGATCTGGAGTAATGATGCTGAACATTCACAGGAATAAATTACATTCTATTTTTCTGTATTTTTCATCAAATTTGATTCATTTGACATTTCTCAGGACATTCCAGCTTTTGATCGGTAGTTTATAGAAACTCTAACACATATAAGAAGAAGAAGAATTGCAGTTATGAGAAAGACCTCATAAATATCCCATTTAAAAAAGGAGATTACATGCTTCTGGAACCATCTGAGACACGGTGAGCGTTTGTGATTTACTCTCTGTAAGCACAGGAGCGCAAACCAGACTCTGTTCTTTCAACAACAACAAAGGCCTTGTGTGCTTCCTCTCTAATTGACTAAAAGCTTCACCAATTTTATAGAGTTTGTGCATCGCTGCTTTCATTTCTCGTAAACACAGCCTCCCTTTGAAAGCTGCTCTAGACTTTTATAAGTTCTCAAAACTGGCTGGCAAAAATGAAATAATCATTTAAAAAAAAACATGTAGCAGAACCAAAAACCTCATTTGAATATTCCACACCAAGGCAAAGTGGCATATTTAATAACAATAAAAGGAAAAGAAAATGAATGCATGAAGGAAAGAGAAACGTGGGAGATGTAAACAGACTCACCTCTGAAACTAAGCTCACTATCGCTGAGTCCTGCGTCATCGGCTGAACTCTCTTTCTCCGTCTTATTGGACCCTCGGTTGCGTTTGACACTTTTGTAGAACTGACCCCAGCGGTGCCGACCAGCGTCTTTCTTCAGCCGTTTCTCTTTTGCTCGTCTGTTTTGAAACCATACCTGTGGACAAAAAAGCCTCAGTCAGGACTCAGACAGCCACACATTGAAACCTAATTAGAAACTTTTTTCAGATTTTTAGTCTCACCTGCACCACTCTCATGTCCAGACCTGTTTCTGAGGAGAGCTGCTCGCGCACATGTCGTGCTGGCTTGGGTGAGTTCTTGTAGGCGCTTTTGAGTGTTTCCAGCTGTTTGGCTGTGATGGTGGTCCGTGGACGTTTTGCTCCCGTCTCTGAATCATCTGTAGCACACACACATTTGTTTGTAAAATGTGTCACTTCTTTGCCACTAACCAGAAGTGCACGTACTGCCGCTGTCTGTCATTGCCTGGTCGAACAGATTCAAGCCTTGTATATTCATCTTTGATTATTAGATGAGGTAGACAGTTTTTTTAACATGGACAAAATTGCACATCATATATATACAGTATATACATACATAAAGCACTGCTCAAACGTTTGAGGTCAGTAAAATAAAAATAACTATTTTGTATTTGCATATATTATATAATGTCTTTTTTTTCCTGTGACATCAAAGCTGTATTTTCAGCATCATTACTCCAGTCTTCAGTGTCACATGATCCTTCAGAAATCATTCTCATATGCTGAAACACTTCTTATTATTATCAATGTTGAAAAAAGTTGTGCTGCTTAATATTTTGGTAACACTTTATTTTTGATGGTCCCTTTTGAATATTATTTTCACTTTGCAAGTACATGTCAACTAACTCTGATTATAATATTAGTGAAGGTCCCCAACAGACATTCTACTGACTGTATAAGTAACATTGTAACTACATGTCAACTTATTCCTACAGTCCACTAATACTCTATTAACACTTGATGATAGTGAGTAAACATGGAGGTGCAACGTTACTTATTGTCAAGAGAATGTGTTAAAGGGACCATCAAAATAAAGTGAAACCTGTGTAAACCATTATCATTTTAAACAGAATGGAAATAGAAATATTTAGTACATTAATAACTGTATTTACCATCACAGATCCATTCATCCATAAAACTGTAAAGTGTGTTCTAAGAAGAAGTTCTAAATTGTGTTATTTTGCGCTATTTTGATATTTTTACTAAATTAGCTTTCCTGTAGCTCAAACAGTAGAGCGTGGCACTTGCAACACCAAAGTCATGAGTTTGATTCCCAGGGAAAGCAAGAACTGATTAGAATGTTAATGTGTGTCTTGAATGCAATGTAAGTGGCTTTGGATAAAAGCATCTGCCAAATGCAGAAATGTAAATGTAAATTACATAACCAACATTTAACTGAATTGAAATTATTGTCATAATGAATACATGTATAAAGGTAATGGTCATTTTGAACTGATTCACAGTTGAAGCGAAGCAAACTTCTCAAGCATCTAAGAAAATCATCAGGAAAAATGTCAGTAGCTCATCTACTGCGGGGTAAAAGTAAAGAAGAGTTTGTGGGATGCTTTGAGTGGAAGTGCTCACACATGACCAGTCGATACTCCCCTGAAACTGTCACACTGTGGCAGAAAAGGAAATAAATCTCTCCGGAGAATGGCATACCAGTGCGAGTTATTGGGGCCCTACCGTAAAAGTGCATTGCATCACTTAATATAATCAATCAACAGCCCACAGAAATCTCCATAAATACAGCGTGAGGGGCTTTCAGAGGCAGATCCATGAGAGGTCAGATCACCGCGAGACTTAATATGCCAGACACTGAGACCCTACTAGACTGTAGTTAATGGTGATTTTGTCTCCTTACTACCATCCTGTTGCCTCCTCTGATCTCTCAGTGTCTCTATATGATTGTAAAAGGAGAAGTTAATTACACCATCTCCACTCCTGAACTTTGCTGTCAGAATGATTTCCAATTGAGACAGAAAATCTAGTGACGTGGGCCGAGCCTGAAGCAATGCGTGTTCAGCAGTCAGTATAAAAGCATATCATGTGCCAAGTTCAGCAACACTCTAAAAGATTCTGGGTTCAGGTCAAAAATGGATAAGGTCAACCATTGGGCTTAAAAATGTAGGGTCTGTATAATGGGTATGACTCATGTATATAAATAAATAAATAAATAATAATGTTATGATACCATATGTTGACGGCCTCGGGGGTTACAAAAAAGCATTGAGATAACCGTTTAGCGAGATAACCCATATTACATATATTAACATATATTTCCCACATATAACCCACAGACGCAGATAATCCTCACGTTCAACCCCAGCGGGTTTTGGGTTTTGTGTAAAAATTTGTTGGCATAACCCACACCCATAGATTGATAAACTTTTTTGTGTAAGATCACATTTCGAATTTCAAATGTTGCTCGCATGACGTCAATTATCCATAACTGTTCAGCCTCGGTACACAGTGCTTGTGCGCAAAATTCACACAATAAAAAAACAAACACAAGTCAGAATCAGAACAAAAAGAAAAAGCAGTCTCTCCTGCTCTCCTCTCTGCGCTGTGCAGTGGCTCGTCCCTTTAAGAAGGTGTCGGATGAGATGATAAGATCCCACCTCATGGCAGCACAGCCAATCACGTCTTCTTGCATGATTGACAGGTCAGACAGCCTATCAACACAGCTGTGCAAGCGAAGCGCCAGCTGTCAGAGCGCCAAAGACAACAACCCTCGCAAGAAAGAAAAATGTAAATGTATTGATGTACATGATGTGAGTTAGACGAGATCAACGACAGGGAGTGAGTGGACCAACTGTGAGTGGACCGCGATCCACGTGCAAGGCCAACTCAGCGCATGCGCAGTGAACTAGGTATGCAAATTAGTCACGAAATAACCATGTGAAGTGACGATTTTGTGCCTTTTTTGTGCTCGAGATATTAGATTTCGGTGACATTAACGAATCGACATTAAAGAATCGAAATACTAAGAAAAATAGGGAGTTTGGCGGTTCCACTTCAAAAACGTCAACATAATAGGATTGGCGAGTTAACCGTGACTCGAGATAAGTGAACTCCACTGTATATATATATATATAACAAAATCCTTGAAACCCTTGTGCAAGCTAACTCTCAGTCCCTTAGTGAGCAATGGTTATGATTAGATTATGATTATGATTATTCTTTATTACTCTTCAATCTTGTCATTGTGTTAAAAAAAATTGAGTATGAATAATTTATTGAGCCTATTTCTGAAATTCTAATTTAGTTGTCTGATCCTTTAACAGAAACATTTTTGTTTGTTTTTTAATTACAAGCTTAAAAAATTAAGCTTAAAATGTATAGCATAACAGGAGCAACCAATTCATGGTTTAAGAGGGCATGATTTAAACGAAACGGAAGACAACAGCTCACCATTTTGTTTGGCTGTTTCATAGTCCTCCTTGCACACGAGCCTCCCGTCCTCCATGAGGTAGAACTCATCACCAGTGGTCAGCTGCCTGCTGCACATTACGCAGGCGAAGCAGTGAAGGTGGTACACAAAGTCCTGAGCTTTCCGGACCACCTGTGTCGGGGGAATCCCCTGCTGGCACGATGCACATTTTGTCCCGAAACGCCTGCAGGTACAAACACAGATACAAATTCAAAGTCAGGTGACACTTTACAGCAAGGTCTTATTTGTTAACATTAGTTAACATAAACTAACAGTGAGAAACATGTTTTACAGCATTTATTAATCTTTGTTAATGTTAGTTCATAAAAATACAATTGTGTATTATTTGCATTAACCATAATTTCTCAATATCAGTCATTTTTAATCATTCAGAGTGTGATGTGTACTCAGAGTACATTATTAGTATTAAATAAACATTTAGTTTTGCATGCCTCAGTTATGCTATACTAACAGATACTTGATTTGAAAAAAATACTAGATTTTAACAACTTAAAACTGACATTTAAATGCATTTAGAAACAATATCTAAATTATTTAAGAGATATTTTAGTTTTAAAAGTTGTGTTATTAAATATTGAAACTAACATTAACTAAGATAATTAAATGTTGTAGATGTGTTCGTTGTTAGTTATAACATAGTTAACTAATGTTAACAAATGAAACCTTAAAATTATTTTGAAATTAATTTAAGCATCATAATATCTTGCATTCTTCATTCTTTCTTTTTTTTTTAAACTGTGGCTATTTTTATAAGCAATCTTTTTATAACAGCAGTTACAAACACTATGAATACTATAGCAGGCATCTTTGTTTGTGCTTGTCATGTCCCTGGAGCTGACAAATGGTCTTGATCAATGTAGCAGAGGCAGAGAGATTCACAGGAGAGAGGGAGAGAAAGAGAAAGAGAGAGAGAGAGAGAGAGGCCACTCTAAACGCTAGCACAGAACGGCTCATAAAGCACTGAGTCAGAATAGGCTGTAAATCACAGTGTGAATACTGCTAAATAAACCCTCCTTTTACTTAACCAAGGTGAAGTTTTTGCAACATTAACGGGAAGGCGAGCCCCCCGCCCCCCTTGCCTGCCACCAGCATTTCCTCCTCCATCCCCCCTCTCCGTCCTCCTCAGCAGCACCATGGTGGTCTTAACATTAAAATCCCTCCTTTTGTCCCCATGGGTTTGCTAATAAAGTTAGCCTCCACTCTGAGTCTTGCTAGCGTTTTAGGTCTCATTGAAGCCTGTGACATTAAAACCTCTCAAACATGATTTGGTAAAAGCCACTACTGATCCTGTTTTGGATAAAAGTCAAACTTAATTTCCTTTCTTAAAGCCTAGGGGAAAATCCAATCGCAAAAAAGAAGAAAAGAGGAAAGAAAAGAAAAGGAACACAGAGGGATGCAGAATAAAAAATGCAAACTTGCTTTTTTAAGTTCTAATATAGCATTAGGAATTGAATTTGTAGTCTTTGCGGTCTTTGCAGCAGAGTTCCAGCACACTGTGCTTCCTAACCTGACACAAGAAAAATGAAGCACAGCACTTTATTAACAATGACAGAGAATCTATGTGCCAGCCTTTACTTCAACATAGACGCGCACACACACACACACCAGTGCCACACTGCACTAAAGAGCACAAAGAATCTGACATGAAGAGATACGGCAGAACTGTTGTCTGACAGACTAGCTTAGCAGTCTGGTATACTGTCATTTCCAGTCCTTGATAATTCATGTCGCTAATATAGTGACTGAAACAACAGAAATTAAATAACATATCTCATCATATTAAATCTCATGATACATAATAGCGTACAGCGGCTTAAATAAAACTCTGCTCCATTAACCACTTAAATTATGCATTTATTTAATTGTGTAAATAAAGGTTGACTGCTTTCTATTTGTGATTTGATAGACAGACAGATAGATAGATAGATAGATAGATAGATAGATAGATAGATAGATAGATAGATAGATAGATAGACGGATAGATAGATAGATAGATGGATAGACGGATAGATAGATAGAACAGATGATAGATAGATAGATAGATAGATAGATAGATAGATAGATAGATAGATAGATAGATAGATAGATAGATAGATAGATAGATAGATAGATAGATAGATAGATAGATAGATGGATAGACGGATAGATAGATGGATAGACGGATAGATAGATAGAACAGATGATAGATAGATAGATAGATAGATAGATAGATAGATAGATAGATAGATAGATAGATAGATAGATAGATAGATAGATAGATAGATAGATAGATAGATAGATAGATAGATAGATAGATAGATAGACGGATAGATGGATAGATGGATAGACGGATAGATAGATAGAACAGATGATAGATAGATAGATAGATAGATAGATAGATAGATAGATAGATAGATAGATAGATAGATAGATAGAACAACAGATGATAGATAGACAGACAGACAGACAGACAGATAGATAGATAGATAGATAGATAGATAGATAGATAGATAGATAGATAGATAGATAGATAGATAGATAGATAGATAGATAGATAGATAGATGGATAGATAGATGGATGGATGGATGGATGGATGGATGGATGGATGGATGGATGGATGGATGGATAGATAGACTCACTTAAAGAAATCCTCTTTGCAGTAGACATTCCCAGCGCGAGAGAAACACTTGTCTGCCAGGAGCGCGTGACAGTCGGCGCACTTGAGACATTTTGAGTGCCAATGTCGATCCAGCACCTTCAGAATAAACTTATCCAGGATGTGTTGACTACAGCCTGCGCACTGGGGGATCTCTGGAGGAACACACGAAGGAAGGTTTTTTTTTTGTGAAATATGCATACAAACTTTCTACTTAAAAAAGGGTAACAATTAATGATTATCTTAAAATATTTCATTGTAAGTCAATAAAAAAACATGCTTACATGATATAACGGAGGACAGATTGTTAGATATTGCACTTTTAAATAAGAAAAGACGTGAATTTATGGTTCATATTTTATGTATATTCATATAATTGAGATCTGTCGTATAGAATAATGATCATAATAATGGACGTCTTTAAAGTGACAAATTATTATTATTTTTATATAAAATAGGCAACATGCTTGACTCCAAATAATAATCTCAGCATGTTAATGATAACCTTTTATTGTGGAAAATAATATAAAATTAATAACGATGGTAGGGGAAATACTGGTGAAACGTATAGATTTTTTAAAATGTCAGAACAAAAACATTTTTTTAAACAATAAAAACGCGACAAAAATGACAAGAACACCGAAAAGTACAATAACATTTCCTAATCATTTCAAATAATAGTAGGCTATACTGCTAAAAAAATATTAGAATTAAATTACTTTAATAAATAAATGTAAACAAATACTTGTTACTATTAATAACATATACATTATTAATTATTAAAGTGCATCACATTTAGAGAACATTGCACGAGACAACATACAGGTCCGGTAAATGGTGGACAGGTGAGGAAAGATGTCCATTTGTTGGTAAATAATCAATATCTCTGAAGAAAACAGGCGAGGACATGAGGACATTGAGATTGAAATCATATAACTGCTTCATTGATTCTTTAACAGAGAGAGTCTGTCACTTCAATTACTGATGCTCAAGAACAAGTGATCGAACAAAAGAAACACAAACACTGACATTTAAAACCAAACAGGACATAAAAGTAAAAAAACGCAGCTGATCTTATTTGGAGAAAATCTGTTCAATCGTTCAGACAATACTCGGAATCATTTCATCAAATCACAATGTCATGACATTTAATATCGATGTTTGACCTTTGATCCATTTTTCTTCTGCCGACAAGTTCTCACACGTGCTGCTTTAAGTGATTCAACAATGCAGTTTTATTCATTTCAATTAAAGAGCTTTTATCTCAGAAGGTGCGTAATCACGAGAATTGTGCTTTATTTGTCATTTAAACACATGGCAAATGTCTCATCAAAAAGTTCATTATTAATATCATAAATGACAGAGATCAGTGTTACTCACACAAAACACCATCTACAGCCAGTAACGCACGACACTAGAATAATACAGTAGCCTAAACGTCAAAACAGAACATTTTAAAAACATTCATTTATAAATAAAATACAAACAAATGTGACAATCAGCGTATGAAATTCTGGGAATGCCACTTTCCCATAAATCAACAGTTACTACCTTATTTTCTTTCTATATTTTACCAAACACAATATTTCCCCGAAACTTTGTACGTTACTGCCTTGTTAAATATATGGGCTGTATATTCCGCTATTAATTAAACATCCTTAAAACTACAATGTTTATTTTCACAATATGTTACAGTAGAATTAGCAATATAGCCCTATTTTATTTTGAAACAAAATAAGGTGATTTCCAGTGACTCAATGGGCAGTTTTTCCAGTGATGTGCTGCTGTCGGGTGGTGCTGAAGGAACAGCGCCCGCTCGCCCGCCGCAGATTCAGCTTTTAACGCTCATTTAGAACAAGGATGGATCTGATTAGCCATTCAATTAAAAGATGGCTGCCACGGCAGGCCTTCCTTTAACATACCCCAAATACACCAATTAACTCACTCGTTTCGTCCAATAAAACTGGTTTAATTTTGTTTTTCATTCAATGCGTTCTCGTTTTCTTACAGGCTTCTGTTTTCCGTTTTAATTACCCATATGTGGCTTTAAAAGCATCTTATTCGTTATAATAATATTTAGATCCATACCGCAAGAAGAGATTATTCTTAAAATAATCCTCACTTAATCCATCATTTATTCGCCTAGGGGGGCTGAGTAGCAGTATCTTTTAATCTACTATCATTTAATGAAATTAAAGCATTCACCACTGACAGACCTGTATATTGCCTACTTAACCTTTTGGCCATTCAGAAAAAAAAGCTAAGTGGTTCTTCTGTGTTCCGTTAAATGCACTTTGTTATTTTATTATGCACGAATCTATAGTGACTAAAATGATGGTTTCTCTTCTTTGCAATAGACAATTGCGTAAGTAACAAAAAAACAAAGAAACAAGTCTGGTCCAAACGAGATGAAGTCTGTATTTGTGAAGCTCGTCTGTGAATAATTAGGTCATCCAATTCAAACTCCATCTTGATTGTGAGATCAGATTATATATAGGCCTAACACAGATTAATTTGCGATTGATAAGGACCAGATGCGAAGATAATATTAAAGTTTTTTTTTTAATATAGAATGGTGGTTTTATAATCTGTATTTTAATCAGACATATGACTTGAAATGCACTCCATTAAATCACTGAATTACAGAGAAGTCGGGTGAAATTAATTTTATTTTTTCTAGCACCTTATTAGGAGGAGCAATATATAATCAACACGCAGCCTAATATTCTGTCCAGCTGTGCGATCTGACATTTCTCTGACAAACATGCAATCTGGTTGGATTTAATTTCTCTTTTATATTGTGCGATTACAAAGCATTGCATTTGCACCAGACGCATTTTATGATGTTATTGCAGGGAATTGGTCGCAGATCTCAGTTAAGACCAGATTCAAGAAGCTATCATCATAAAATAATACTAGGGATCTAACGCACGAGATTAAATCAGAATTTATGATTAACAACCTATACAGTTATACAGCTATTAATACTAAAACAACAACAACAACAATAACAAAATCCGCCTAATTCAATTTTACCAGCCAAAGTCCCGGTGGCTCATTTGGTTCCCCAGGGGAGTTTAATTAAAAGCTACATGTTATTCCACAGTGGTGGCCTGCAGACGCCCGGAGGAGGCCTGCCAATTCTCTGATTAACTAATCAATAGAAGCAGAAGAAAAATCCCTTACGTTGCAAAGGCACTCCGAGGATGTCCGGCAGACCCTTCACCGCGCTCTCGCCGGGCAACACAGCCGCACTTTGCATCATTTTCATCCAGTCTGATAAAACGCGCACATGCACACGCTCGCGGA
>JAWRVZ010000023.1:2255000-2277500 GCA_037043235.1 Rhodeus uyekii | reverse complement strand
TTTGACTTAAAGATGACCACATGAAAGAGACAAACATCCAACTGCATACGTCGATGATCCAGCACAGGACAGAAAACGCATGGAGAATAAATATGGAACACATAAGGCAGGTACCGAGAGAGGACAGGTGGGGAAAATCAAACCAATAATGAGGAAACAAGACGGGTGGGGTTACACAATAGACTGAAGAGCACATGGCACAATAAATACACGTGAGAAGCCATGTGCTCACACTGAACATGACATGAATACGCAGCGAATGAGAACACTCATAAGCCGTGTGTTCACACAAAACGACACAAGACGACATGAAAGCACACAACCAGTGAAAAGCCCTACCGAACTCGAAACCGCGTGCACTCACAGAACAAGACAGAGCGCATGAACGAACACTCATCTTGTGTGCTCACAACAGAAGACAAACACATGGAGCATGAATGTCCGAGTCCCGACACAAAACCGAAACTGAACAAGACCTAAGGCCGGGATCCGAACATCTCGCTCCGCACACAAGACACATCACATCACATCACATACAAGACAGCTCAAAGGAAGACACAACAACAGGGCTCTGTCACAAAACCACGAGTAAACCAGACCGAAGTGACAGAACCCCGAGTAGAACATGTGTTGTATAGAATACAATATCTGTCTGAAACAGATACTGACTGAAATTTAAGTAAATGATGCTTGACAGCCACGGTCATCTTTCCTTTTCATTGTATGGAAAAGAGCAGCGTAGACATTCGGTTGCTTCAAAAATGCAGCTACCAGTAAAAAAATGAAATGAATAGAGGTGAATATATAACAACAGAATTTTCTTTTTGGGTGATTGTTTTTTTTTTTTTTTGCTATAGCCCTACTGTACATTTTACTGATGCTAGGTTACTCGGCTCTGAAACGAAGCGAAAAACTGAACTGTAGTGCCGGTATCTCTCACTCAGGATCAGACAAATACATAAACAAAATGGAACAGTGATGCCATCCAAAAAACTCTTCCTCTCTATTGCTCTCTCTCTCGTTCACTTGAGGTCTTCTGTCAAGTAAGTGGCGACAGAGAGGTGGAATTGTCAAAAGTGATGGATGACTATCAACCTTCTGCTCCCCCTCTTCAGTCCTCTGAGATTTACAGAGCTGCTGACTACCAGGCATGAAAACCAATCTCTTTCTCCATTTCTATCCTTTCCTATATCTCACCAGCACTCTCTCCATGTCCCTTCTATCTATCCATCTAACTCTATTATCTTAAGCCATTTCTTTCACCTCTGACAGATTTGGAGAACGCTGTCTATCTATGCAACCAATCAGCTCGCATCGCTGCTGGGTAGTACGGCGGAATGCAGGTGACAAGTCTGTCTCAGATGAGGACGTAAATTGCCGTGGTCTATGACAACCGTTCCGCCTCCCGTCCTCTCCTCCCAACAGGATGAGGAACGGAGTGCGTGCATGTCTAAATGTCGTAATTATAACATCACAAAGGGTGGCACCGTAGGCTAATTGTGCTCTCAAAATAGTAATGGCTTTATTATCACAACTATTTTGGTGAGTGTAATGATCGTTAGGAGGCATTATGTTAATGCAATTAAGCGTTAGCATTATTGTTCCAGACCTCTCTAATTGGGGGGATCTTAGAGGGCACCCTGTTTAAATATTCTCAATGATATATTTGCATGGCCCTATGGTGAAAAGGCAAAGAGAAAGAAGAGTTTAAAGATTAATATGCTTACAGTAAAAACAAACAATAAAAAATACATAACCAAATTTCTGTTTCCTCTTGCAACAAGGATGTTCAAATACAGATATTCTGTAAGATATTCAGTTAGAGTTCAGTTCAAGCTAGTGATTCTTTTTGAATGATGCATTACAAGTATCAGATCATGAATCAGTATGATTGTTTTTACATGCAATCTGTGACCGTAAATACATACATAATGAAAAAAATCAATTTCAAATAAATGCTGTTCTTTAGAAAACACAAAACATGTTTCTAATGAAAAAGAAATGTTTCTTGAGCATATCAGAAGGATTTTTGAAGGATCATGTGACCCTGAAGACTTTAGTTATGGCTGTTGGAAATTCAGCTTTGCCATCACAGTGATTAATTATATTTTAAAATAGTCGTATAGAAAAACTTTATTTTAAATTAATTTAAAAAACAAAAAACGTGAGCATAAAATACTTCAAAAACAAACAAAAATCATACTGACTGCAAATTGTTGTCTATATAGTCTTTTAATTTCATACAATAACGATTGAATTCAATCGAAACACAAAATATTTCCAGCATTGTAAACTGGGCTATAGTTCCAACAGATCCAATGGTTAATTCCTCCAAAACAGGCCTGTGTCACATGCTCTAATGATATGCAAATTGTATTCAAATTGCCACCCAATCCACTGTAGTCAGCCTGTGGGAGTGACCTCAGACTTTAGAGGAGCTGGGTGAGAGAAATGGTTGTTGGCAGGGGTTGCCCTTTTGCTGCACATCTGAGACCATTTGTGTGGTTTGTCTTATGATGGTTAATATTAAGATTTAGGTTAAACCTTAAGTGCTTGTTGAAGCTCAGCACAAAAGGGCAATTTCTCCATCTAAAAGCCATGGCGAGGCCTTTACTGTGACCTCTCCCCATGATCTCTCGCCTTTCTGCCATCACACAGGCATGTGGTCTACCCCAGGTTAATCAGATATGTTCATGTTTTCCATTCATATTTCATGGCTCATAAAACTGAAATGAATTCCACTGAAAAAAAGCAACTTTCCATATTACTGTAATGTTCCTGTGCTGGCACCAAAAATTATTTATTTGTTTGCTTGTCTATTTTTACGCCACAGGACGAAACGGGCGTGATTACCAACATGCCAACAGCACAATGAGCAAATTTAGACCGGAGTGAGAACACCATCACAAAAGGCTCTGTACAAACACACACATTTTACGGGAAATACACACTTGGGCTCGGATGTCAAAGCTAACTGCTTTTTGAAGTTATTTTTAGCTTCTCTCTAACTGCGTCCACTCTCTGTCAGTGGAGCAGCCCATTGGGGCAGCACTGCACAGACAGAAAGAGAGATGGAAGGAGAGGGGAAAAAACAGAGAGAGAAGAAGAGTAATGGAAGGGAAAAAAGCTGACGGAGTTGATGTCTGATGTTCCAACAAACAGAAAACCTCAGTTGACCTGCAGATAAATCGCAGAGACCATTCATGACCCACAGATTTGGAATAGTTCTCTAAACATTAAACTAACAATTACAGGGCAACCAGAGTTATTTGCGCTGTGTTGACACACTTCCTTCAGTAAGTTTGGCGATTGTTGACAGGGGGGGGGTCAGACGATTGCTGGGGACCACTGATGTAGTACATCATTTTGGTATTCTAAACATACAGTATATTAGCATACTGTGCATAATATAAATGTTATATTTTGCAGCAATAGTAAGAGTAGCATTAGGCCACGTCCACACGATGCCGATGCATTCCCTATCCGATCATAAACACGGCGTCGGCATAAGAAATATCAGCGTCCACACGAGACCACTAAAACCAACTGATAACGGTGTAGTATATATGCCAGACCAGTATGGGGCGCTGTAATTCTGCCACAGATAATACACTATACACAGAGAAGAAGACTTCGAGCATGCGCATTGTTGTTGCTGTTCAGTGTTGCCAGATTGCTAGTTACCTTTTGGTCACGTCCGACCGGGAAAAAATGCATTGGGCTGGTTGTTAAAATTGGGGATGGTTTTTGATGCATAAAATCGCTCAATATTTTTCATTACTTATAAGAGTACGCACTTTGGGATGGTATTTTTTTAAATGGGCGGGTTTTAAGCTGTAGCTGCGCTGGAATCTTCAGTCCAATCTGGCAACACTGTTGCTGTTACGTGTGACGCAGCCGGATTTAGATCTATCCACTTTAGGACCCGGTATTAAAAGAGAGCGGATTCAGTCTCCCAAAACGCTGGATGCGTGTGGACGGAACGCCAATCCGATAAGAAATGTATGCGGATACAGTGATTCGCGTCACCGTGTAGACGGGCCCTTAGAGTGACACTGGATGCATCCAAATCCCTTGATTGCATAATGTATACGTTTAGAATAATTACTTTGTGGCTGTACGTTCCATACAGAATTAATGTAATTTGAACATACAATATTAACGATGTTGTCATGTGACCTACACGTCTCAGTAGTGTTGCTTCGGTTGCTACTTTGGATGCAGCTATTTTTACTCAAAAAAATATTTGATTGGACAAAAAACTGAAAGGTACAACATGAGTCATCAGTACTTTCGGTCTGTTTTCCTTGAAGGGAAAGATTACAATTTTAAGGTAAAAGTTCTTTTTAGCAGATATAACTGCAGTAAAAGCCACAAAACGTCTGTTCTAATACCATAGGGTGTTTAAGTACCCGCCTCCTCTGGTCTAGCAACCAATCATATGACGGGGTGGCAAATGGGCATCTTGGAGAGCAAATGTAGCGCTTCAGTGTGTGTTGGTCTTTTACAGGATAAGGTCAAGCACTATTTTCTTGTTTTGTTTTTTCTCTCCCCCCTCAAGTCTGCCACTATACTGAGGTTTTCCAAAATCATGCCCACACACAAAACTACCACAGGCTTGTGAGAGTCAATATGTTATTCTTTTTTTCCCCTCAATCTGCTATAATTACAATACAGCCCCCTGGTCAGAGCTGACATGATGCCAAAATCCCCCACCGGCTGCAGAATGAGTCAGAGAGAGATAAATATTACAGAAGAATGTATGTATGTGTGTGTGTGTGAAACTGTTTATGTGTTGGAGGTGAGACAGAGGCTATGAATACCACTCTCCGGGACAGTTCACACTGTTAGTATCAGCAGGTATTCTCACTTTTTAATGTCCAAATGAATATGTAGATTTTAAGGAGAAAAGGGCAAATAAATAGAAGTGCACGAATCCAGAGTTTGTTTGTGTGACGGGAGGGATTTCCTACAACTGTACGGATGCCGGCTTCTGACCTCCACTGTTCAGTAGTGGAGGATGATAGATTTAGCCTTCTGTCCTGCTGCTGTTGGCCCATCAACAGCAGCTGAAATGAGAAAATTGAAGTGGGCCTGTGTTATTGCCTCTGACCCTCTAGAGGCTGAGGCATCGTGGGGTGGACAGACTGATGGAAAGAGAGAGAGTGAGAGTGTGGTTGTGGAGGAGGTAAATAATGGCACAAAATTGTTACTCACTTCCGTTCACTCCAGAAGCACCACAAACGCTCTAAATAACATCCGCAATACACACACACAAAAAAGAAGAGTGTTAGGAGCCCAAAAACTTGCAACGGCCCCCGACAGCACTGCTGCGTAGGCAGGAAGTGATGTCACAGGTCAGTGTTTTTAATTCAGAGTGTTCCCAGGGGTACAACGACCCCTCAGCCCTGCCAGATCAGCAGCATTGATGGAGGGAGGCTGGGCGCGAGTGGCACGCCATCTCTGTGGAATATCAATCTACTGCATCTAACCGTCTCACCCCTCAGCTAACGACCTTATTAATTAATCAGCGCTGAACTGACTCACTTATTTCTCCCCTCCTCTACTACTTGTCTTTAACCCCTCCTTCATCCTTTCGTCGTCTCCACCGGGGAGAGCGTTTTGTAGATGTGAGGTGAGCTCTACCCCCATCTGTGGCTGCAGTACAGCTTGGCAGCGTGAGTTTTGATTGAGGGGCTGTATAAAAGCAATCTTCCAAACATGGAAAGGGAGGGAGAGGGAGAGAGAGAGAGAGAGAGAGAGAGAGAGAGAGAGAGAGAGAAGGCAGGCAACACTCATCTTCCTGCACATTGCACGTCTGGCTGCTTGCCTGCCGGGGCCTGCGTTTCACATAGCACATAGTTTATTATGGCGGCTGCTACCAGACTCGCAGGCCAGTATCTGTTTGGGATGAAAACAGGGGAGAAAAAAAACCATTCAGGGGCATCTGGTGTCTCTGACAGACATACAAACCAAGACGGAGGAGAACGAGGGAGGGAGACGGAAAAACGGATGAGAGAATGGATAATAAGCTCGCCTCCAACACCTGGAAAATGTGCCGGAGTATTCGATAGCTTTTCATAGCGTTTCAGCACAGCAATGCATCACTCAAGATGCAAGAGGAACACCACTCTGTTCTCTAAATCCATGAGAGCGTTAATGTGAAGGCTAATCTATGGGAAGTCATACGGAATCAAAAGCGATGGTGTTTCCTGCACTTGAGCGATTAAACGCTGATAAGCGTGGAAAACACCACGCCTGCCATTGATTCATGCAAAACAAATACAGAAATCACCCTTTATTAGAGTGAAAATATGCTCAAAACATTTACTGAGAATATTTACATCTCTTGGCATTTGTTTTATAACCAGAGGTCTAGATTTGCAGATTTACTAAAGATTGCTCATGGAAATATCATACGATGCAGAAATGTTAAGCACAGCATCGGTTCTGCATGGGCTGCTCTTGTTTCCAGAGGAATCAAATGCTTGGCAAACAGCAGGGGATCGAGGGATTTAAATTCTGCATATCGTTGTTTGAGGGCTTTGTTTAAATGAAATACTTTAGAATGGCTAAAAGCTGTTCTTTAACTACAAAGTATGAAGTCTATTAAGTAAGAATGAAATACTGGCTTTCTTAAAACATCCTAACAGTTTGTTTTAAAGAAGCTCATAATTTCAATAGCCAGGTACTGTTGTGAAATACAATGAAATGACAGCAACAAAAAATGCTTTAAAACAAAAAAAGATTAACTGACCTACAAGTAATGACTACATGGATTAACACTTTTAAAGTTAAGAAGGATGTAATACATTGTTGAAACTGAGCTGAAAATATGATAGTCCAACGCTTTCTATACAAACACACATTCTCATTTGTGCACTTTCTTTAAAAAAATTAAAATACAAATCTAAAGTTGTGAATTCCAAGCACAAACAATCATGGACATCAATAACAGTGGAATGTCGATGGCCTCGGGGGTTGCAAAAAAGCGTTGAGATAACTGAGGATTGAGATAACAAAAAGCCAATATGGCGATTTGTTTGATGAAGTGATCGGCATGCTATAAAAACGTACATACACTGTATATGTTTGCTAACAACAAAAGGCATATGTGCACCAACTAACAGCAGAGATTGTAATGGCTACTTTATGTTTCTGTTGGGAATATACGTTTAAGACGGTGTATGTAGTTCTGTGCGCGCTGTTCTGGTGTGAGCGCGCGCAGGGAGGAGAGTGTTTTTGAGTGAGGAGAGAGATGGCCGCTCTACCGCTGACTGTTATATAGCATTATCTACTATTTCTATTTCCCTTCTTTTATTTGTGACGTTTGTCAGAGTGTTTTCTTTTTCCTGGTTTGTACTTGCGCTCTTTACATGTTTGAGAAGTGTGAAACCCATCTATAAAACTCGTCATCTGGGCAATCGTCAACCACTCTGACAGCTGGTGCAAGATTTAGCAGTATATGATAAAAACCACCTTCGATTCTCAATACAAACCTTTATTTATATTCTCCAACATTGCAAACACAATTTTACTCACAGCGTAAACACAGTCACAACACACATAAAAACATTCACTCATAACACAGTAATTTCGCTCTGACACAGTTCTGGAAAGTATTGTACACGCGGTTACTATGGTTTCGCGGATGCACGGCACTGCGCCGCAGGAGTGAGTGAAGCGTCATTGAAGTGAGCGACTATACAGACCGTGATGCACGTGCAACGCAAACTCAGCGCATGCACAGTGAACTCGGTACTATCATTAGTCACGGGGATCGAGATAACTGATGTAAAGTTGCGACTTTGTCCCTCTTTTATGCTCGAGATATCAGGGTTCGGTGGCGTAAAAGAATCGACATAACCGATAAGAAAATGCTAAGAAAAATAGGGAGTTTGGCGGTTCCACGTAGACATAAAAGGGTTGGCGAGTTAACCGAGGTCGAGATAAGTGAACTCCACTGTATATTTATTGTCACCGTCTTGTCATGTCTCTTCACACTTCTTATTTCCTTCCCTGTGCTTCCTGTGTCATTTCCTTTACCTGTCTTGTCAGTCATTAGTCGTTACTCATTAGTCTCGTCACTTGTTCCCAATCTCCTCTTGAATAAAAACAAATAAATCATTTGTTCTCTTGTCTTTGTCAGTTGTTACCATTGATTCGTTGGTTGTGGATGGTCCCCTGTTTCCCCGTGTTCTCCAGGTTTTGCACAAGTGTGCCATTTTGTGTCATATTTAAAATGTTTTGGGGGATTTTTCTCCAATAACGCTCAATAATGGTCATGACTTTTAACAAATAAAATATCTATCTAATAATCACAAACATCAGAGGAGTTATGGAGTTCAAGTCTTATTTCACCTGCCATTGATAAGTGTGGCAGCTCATTTTGGACCCTATATTTTCATATTCAACCTTATTTGAGTTCATTTGTTAATTGAGTATGGACATTCTCAGGAATGACTGTTGGCAGACCACCCTGAGAGCTTCACATTTACACAAGAACAAATTCAATGTTAGAGTCTAATATTGATTTATCTATAAAATGAAAGGCAGGCCTGGGGTTGGATTACGTTCATCATATTACTACAGTAAGAGTTGCACATGGGATCGCTAATGGTGTCTCGCTAACACACGCTGCAGGGAAGGTCAGAGATGAGAGCTGGGATAAGCAAGAGAAACACACAAAAATGTTTGTTTCATCCAGCCAGCTCCAAAGTTAGACACGGTCAATTGAATCAAAGGTTGTTCAATTACAGTATCAAAAACTTCTATATTAAAGACTCCATATAGAGCAATGCCATATCCATTACCGTTAAGTCAAGAGACAATATTAAGCAATACACCATAAGACTGACAAATATCAAAGCAAATATTCTTTTTCATTTTTATGATACATTGGTGAGTGAGATTGGAAATCATTCTATGCAAACATGAACTATTACTGTGCACGCACCTGCACTGTGGTTCATTTTAAACCTCACCATGCATCCATAATATAGTTTTGTTGAAAATAACAATGCATAAAACGTTCAAGTGCAAGAAGACGTAAAAAAGAACTAGCAAGCATAGCAAACATAGTATGAGAAAGACAACGCATGTGTATCAGTATTTTGGATCCGCGGACTGTCTTAAAGTGTCAGCAACCTAATATCCTTGCTGTCTGTGTTTTTAATGTTAATCAAACAACAAATGACAAGGAAATCACTCACTAGCTTTTGTAACTTTAATAATGATTAATATTTAATTTATACAGTGAAGATTATATGCAAAATTATTTTACATATGATTACTATTAAATTTCTGTACCTGAAAACTACCGTTAGAGTAGAGTAGGTAAAACTACCGTTACCGTTAACTAAATGACCTGAAAAGTAGTTTATTTTTATTTTTTTATCTTTGTTGTATTGTAATTATTTGTGTCGTTACTTGTACTATTTATTTGTTCTTATTTTCTTTATTTTCATTTCCCCTGAACTGTGAGTAATTTGAACCGTTACACCCCTAGTTTGTATATTTGTGTGAGAGAGAAAAAAAACATTTAGAGGTAATTAAAATACAGAGGAAAACCGATAAAGATGATCGACTGAATATTATTTCATGAGATCCAATTTAATTAATTAATTTAGTACTTTCTACAGACCTGATCAAACAGAATGAGCATTAGGATGTACAAATGAGAAAAGAAAAAAGAAAGAAAGAAAGAAAGAATAGGCATTTTCAAAAGGAATGCTGATGTGTGAGTTGCCATAGTGACTGGAGTAGGTGTGCCAGTCATGGCCATAATCAGAGACATCGCTAAGTGTATCTGTCATCAGAACAGAGCGAAAGAGAAAGAACCACCAGTACAGACGTCGCTCTGACTGCTAAAGAGGACGGATGGGAAACTTACTGCCTCTGAATATAGCTGGAAACATTCAGTCATCAGCAGTCATGAGAAAATATGCTTTTTGGTGCCAAGGACTATCACCTTTAATGTGCTGAGAGAGGAAATGTTTATTTGTTGATTTATTTATTGAAAGATTTCAATTGCCAAAGTTTGTCATTTCAATTGCCTCCCTAAACTGGAGGTGTACTGAAGATTTGTATCTGTCTAGCATCAGTAAGGTGAAATGTCAGAATTGGATATGAAAGGAACCGGAGGGTGTTGAGGTTGAGTTTGTAGGATCGTATTTATATGACGGGAATCATTCAACATCAGCGTAAAAGGGATTAGAGCACAGCTGACGGCTCATTTCCTTCACACAGCCTGTATGAGTGCCTATTATAGTGTGACTGCTTACACACACACACACTCAAGCAGAAGTATGTGCTGAGTGCATGCATGTATTCAACCACTGTGTGCTCACTTTGAATTGGAACATTGGACTGGAGTTTTTGCAGATCATCTGGGATTTGGCTTTATTTAAGGAACATTCTGGATTCAATGCAAGTTAAGCTCAATCCATAAACGACAAAAAAATGTGACTAGTCCCTAGTTTTCTTTAAAAATAAATTGAATGAAAAAAAGTCAATGTTGAGGTAAGGCGCTTACAATGAATGGGGACCATTTTTGGAGGATTTAAAGGTAGAAATGTAAAGCTTATCATTTTATTTAAAAAAGAAAACAATTAATTCCTTTGTTTAAAAAAATGGTATTAGCAGTTTATATTTTGACATCACCGTTTTAGGGTTACGTTGTCACTGCGACAAAGGTCATGTACACACTGCTAAATTTAGTTGTCAATTCTGTACACACACGGTTCACTAATTTATAGGAGTGAAAACTGCTTCTTCAACAGAATTAACTTCTGAAAAAGGTAGGTAGTGACCATAGCATTTGCACACAAATTAACTCTACACAGTGTTTACGGAACTGAAATGAACAACTAGTTGTCAATGACGTACGACAAGAGATATGAGAGGTGACAGACGAGAGATGCATCTCTGGTGCACGTTAAAATACATATTTTAACGTGCATCAGAGATGTATCTCTCGTCTGTATGCACGGTGTACGTAATCACAGGGAACGCAGTATGAGCCTGACTCGAGTAGCCAGATCTTGCAAGCAAATCAGCGAACAAGAACAAGCCCATAAAAAACAAAATGAATGGCAATGCTTTATGCTGAAAATAAGACCGAAATATTGCGACCCGCACCTGCTCACTTTATTAACTCCAGAAACTCAATCGCTGTATGAGCCAAGCTTAAACAACAACCCCAAAAACTTGTACAATAGGTATACATGGTAACAATGCAAAAGTGTGCTCCGTGAAGCAACCTTTAAACAAAACACGAAGCCTCAATGCTTATCTTAAAATTGCTGAACGCAACAAGTCTTTTGTCACTATAATATTACTTTGGTCAGAATAGCAGATACCAAACGCGCGAGATAACAAAAATGTTGCTGTGGTTACCATGATGTCAGATTCACTCTCGCATTTAAACATGGTTGTCACGGTTTGCACAGAAATACATTTTTTAGACTACAATTGTGTTAACATGCGTTTTGTTTATGTCTTGTGGTCATAACATTGTGTATTTTACCATTTACAGATAAAGGACTTCTATTGTAAGAGCATCAGTGTACCCCAAATGTTTGCCTTTCTTTCTACAAACAACAAATGCAAATTAATGTTTGTGTTAATCAAAAATGCGTTTTCAGCTGAGCTTAATCTGTACAAAACCTGGAACATTGCTTTAGGATCCAAATTCTAATTGTGAATGAGTGTGTAGAGCACATACATTATTCAATTTTCGAGAATGTTACATCGATATATGCTTTCTAGTTCAAGTTAAAATACTTCTGAAACAAATGCTTCAACTACTGTACTTGTATAATTTTTATGAAATAACACCATCACATAATATGCATTTAGTTTCAAATCTAAACTTAATTAACTATGTGGATAGCAAACAACCATCAAGATATTGCATTTCTTAATGCCAATTCAGGAGCTGTGTTTCCATTGTTTACCTGAGCAAACTGCCAAACGCTTTTCTTTAGCAACACTGTGGCATCTTATTTAGACTTTGCATTTCATAGCCATCCAATTGCAGCATCCAAAGTAACCTGCAATTCCACACTTGATTCGTAAATTCAATACTTAATTAAATGAGCCAGATAAAATCATAAATACATTAGGAAAATAAATCACATCAATTTACGTTAGCATTTCAAGGTCTGGTGTTTTTTATTCCATTCTCTTCTCCAAAACCCATTTAATTGTAAATGTAGCTTACTGTTTTCAAGGTTGAGGGTAATATGTCTTCAAATTCCCCCAGCATACATTTCCTTACAGCGTCCATCCAGAATTTGTCTCACCATTATCTCTCAATGCTGTTAATGCTCTGATGGGAACCTAAGCTAATTTAAACAGTCTCACCTGAGGAAACTGTATTTATGCTGGGAAAAGTTACGTGATATGAAGTTATGAAACTGTGAATGCTCCGGTAGTTATACACTCTTAAGTGTATGACTAATTTCAATTGGAAAGTTTAGAAACCATCAGGTATCAGTACAGTAAACTTATTACATTTTAAAGTTCACTAAAAATAATTTTTATTATATTGTAAATATAGATTCATAAATAGTTTACTAAAGAACTAGAGAATGAAAAGTTTTTTGTGTAGCCTTAAGTAAACACTCCTGCATCTCAAAAAGCTTCATTCAAAGTAAAGAAAAACCTTTCTAGAGATTTGATTTATTATGCTTTTGAAACAAAATCTTTCAGCTGACTCCTTCAAATCTGAGAGGGTGGAAGAGAAGCAAGTTTCTGTTGTTCTGAGAGTTCTTCAGAGTTTGGGTCAAGGTGATCTATTGGTCAATGGAGCTGAAGTGCAGCGTGAAACGGGACCACGAGGTGCGTCTCGAAAAGAGCGACTTCACCTTTGAGAGGGGGGAACAAAAGCGGAGAGTGAGGGAGGCCGCGGCGATGGACTTTAGCTTGATTAAATGGTCAGTGAGTCGGAAAACAACCCTGATGTGATCTGTGACCCCGGGCCAAAATCTTTTTACGGAAAAGATTAAACGAAAACACCTTCAGAAGGAGCCACAGGGACAAAGACAAGTTAGCTTCTCTGAAGAGGAAAAACAAGAAAAGAGAGATGCTCTAGAACTTACATTATTAACATTGTGTACATACTGACTGTAAGCTGGCAATGTGGACTGGGCCAGAATTAACAAATATTTTTTCCTGATAAATCGAGAAATTCAATAATTGGTCGTTTCAATTTCCAAATTATCGTTAGATTATCAAATTACCAATAAATAATAACCATAACTAATCTAACCCTACTATTTATGACAAGAGATACGCTCGGCAAAAAGGGAGGTTTGTAAGCAGAGAGCTATGAGAACAGAGCGAGTTTCATGGAGGAGCTCCAAAAAGATAAAAGGAGGGGTGACGACAGTACAGAGGGAGAGAGGACCAGGCCTGGGACATTTATGTTATTGTTATTATTAAGTTTTATTTTGTTGTTTATTTCTGGATTAAAACTTTATGTTAAATGATCACCAGTTTGTGCCGCCTCCTTCCCTGAACCATTAACTTTGGTACATAGATACCAAACCCCAGAGGAAGGAGGAAAAGGAGGAAGATACTGTCAAAGAGCTCTTGGCGCTGTGGAAAATACGCTGGGCCATTGAGCTGAGGACACTCGAGAAAGTAGGCTGGAGTGACTTGCTGGGAATGTGGAGGGGTGGATGCCGTCCGAGAGGGAGTGGAGGAGTCGCCGATGATTGCCTGAGGTTGAACATTAATAATAATAATAATAATTCCTTACATTTATACAGTGCTTTATCAAAGTCTCTCAAAGCGCTTACATGGACGGGGGGAATCTCCTCAACCGCCACTAGGGTGCAGCATCCACCTGGATGATGCGACGGCAGCCATATTGCACCAGAACGCTCACCACACACAAGCTTATTGGTGGAGAGGAGACAGAGTGATGAAGCCAATCAGAGTATGGGGATGGTTAGGAAGTCAAGATGGACAAATTTGGCCAGGATGCCGGGGTTACACCCCTACTCTTGCGAAAGACATCCTTGGATTTTTAATGACCAGAGAGTCAGGACCTCAGTTTAACGTCACATCCGAAAGACGGTGCTCATTGCAGTACAGTGTCCCTGTCACTATACTGGGGCGGTAGGACCCACACAGACCAGAGGTTGAGCACCCCCTGCTGGCCTCCTAACACCACTTCCAGCAGCAATCAAGTCAAGTCTACCATCCAGGAAAATGACCACGCTCAGCCCCGCTTAGCTTCTGTGAGCAACCAGTCGTAGGCTATGGGGTGACATTGCTGCCGGCTGTACTGTACTGTATTCCAACAACGATGGGGAGGAGCAGGGAACGCGGGAGGAGCTGCTGGCTGCCCAAAGCTGGAGGAGATGTCGTTATCCACCATGTGTCAGAGGAGTTAGAAGGGGTATCCACCAAGGGGTATCCAGCTGGTGGAGGACAACCGTTCGTTTTGGGAACCTGACCAGACCATTTTTCTCTTGCCTCATCTGTCTTTACCTCTCAGGAAGAGAGTAGAACGTGGTCTCATGAGTGTACCCTGGCCTTCGAAGGCCAATGTTGGGTATGTGGCAATCAGGGTGGGGCCGAAAGCAATAGGTGGTGGCGCGAGTGCTAATGAGCGTAACACTGGTCTCGAGTCTCACAGAGAAGCTCCAGAAGGATGAAAGTAGAGTGACAACAGAAAAAGGGAAGAGAGGACCAGGCCTGGACCAGACATTTATGTTGGTGTTTTTATTATGTTTATATGTGGAAGTCATCCGTGAGGGGCTTTACTTTAATTTTGTTGTTTATTTTTAGATTAAAACTTTACGTTGAACATTCACTGGTTCCCACCTCCTTCTTCCCCCTGAGCCTTTAACTTTGCTACAATAAGGTTTATGCAGCTTAACCCTAATTAGGAAAGGTGTTTACTATGGCTGCGTTCACAGTCACTTTTTGGGATTTACAGCAGCAATTGCTTGCAAGTGTGAATCCTGAAATGTTTTATTAATTTAAGAGATTAAAGTAGATGCTTGAATATGTTCATTCACAACCACATTCTAACTAACCATATACTGATATATAGTGTCACACATGGCATATCCATAAAACAATGGAAGTTTTACAACTATTGACAGCGCATTATTAAATAAATGATTGATTTCATACATTAGATATTTTAATTAACTAACAAAAGCATTAACTGGTTACAGAATATGTATGAGCCTCGCATCTCGCAGTCACTGCAGTTCATATAAAACTGAATGCAGCACGAATGCAGGTGTATTAAGCACAATATATGGGACTGACAACCATATTCTAGTACTGTGTAAAAATATATCTTTTTATAATAGTTAAATACTTGCACTGCCATCTCGTCATTTGGAGGTAGGAGTGACCAGGGATGTTTTCTTTTCTGATGCTCCTGCATAGAAGGTAGGCTTATGCCATTTTAGTTTTACAGAGCGTACAGAGCACCATTTTATTTGGCCTCCATTAAAAATATTCCCACACTTTAGATTGGGCTCAATATTTTTGTAATAACGGCTGATTTTCAGCATACCTGAGACTTGGAGCTGCCATGATCGAGGATGACCATTTAAATAATTGACCATGTCAACGTGTCGTCCCATCCCTACACCGATTAACTATATGGGTAACAACACTTATTAAAAAAAACTTTTTTTGACCCTGTTGGCCCTCAATGTGCAGTATAATGTAAGAGCAAGTAAAAAGTCAAAGATTCAGGCAAATTTGATCATAATCTGTTTTCGGACTATCATGGAGGACATCTCATCAAGGTTGGTGTCAGATAGAAAATATAAGTAGCCACCTCTCAGCATGTATTTCCCACTGACAAAGAGAGAACAGACAAAATGTATAAGCAGATGAATTTCGGTAACTGCAGCAATTCATTTACTTATGCAAGAGTAGCAACAATCTCATTTAGTAAATCAGATTCATAAAGCTACACACAGAACATTCATTCATTTCTGCTATGATGTGAATGCAGCATAAAAACTCTCTGCAAGACAGAAATCCGCCATAATGAAGTTATGTAAATACATTTAAAGTCCATATAAAATCAAAATCTGACTGAGATTAATAGAAGATATACAGATTTTCTGTTTTCTGAAAAAATGGACTACATGCAGAGAATACCCAATCAATTTTAGTTAATTTATGCATAAAGTATTAGCTTACAAGATATAAGATATTTTATCATATACATATATATACATACATACATATGTGTGTGTGTGTGTGTGTGACCTGAATTATGTACAATTATGTACAGTTACAGTACTTGTGTGACTTTGGTAAGAAGCAGCATTCTTGATCTGTAAATAGCACATAAAACCTATTTCAGACACATGCAAAAATGTACTTTGTTCTGTGAGACACTTACTTTTGTAATTCAACACCATTTTAATCAGTGACAATCCAATCACAATCATTCTTATGGCAATCAGAGAGAGAATGCACAGAACCATGAGACACAGAGAGAGAAAGAATGGTAGGGCTGTAGACTCTCATATCTTCCAAGCGGCAGGGACTCAAATCACATCTCTATGAAGTCTTGATTAAAACGACTTTACAGAGTCAACTACCCTGTGCACACAAAACACATAATTTAGTGTTACAATTTAAGTGAAGAACATCTTGCAAAGATGTCAAAGCTTTGTCAAGGGATTATGGCAAAAAGTGTTGACTTTCAGAATAAAGTATTCTTATCAGTCACATTCAAAGCAGAGCAAACTGAAGTTGAGTTCTGTACATAAAGCCAAGAGAGCAGACTTGAAGAACTAATAAAATAAATGGGTGTCATAGAGAGTCACATGTTTGTCAGCTATCTGTCTATCTCTGGAGAAAAAAATGTGTCTCTCTTCATTTACATCCTCATTCATCATTAAATTTAACTTGAAATTAACTTACCAAACCAGTCATTAAAAAAATAAAACAGAACAAAATTAAAATGATGCAAAGAAAAAGTTATTTAATCTGCATTTCCTACCTCATTAAAAAGGGGTAGATCATCTCAATAAAAATAAATCATATTTTTGTATGCTACTTTGTGGTAAGATTTGAGCAAAACTGCATTTTCTACAACAGTAGCATAAAATAATCCTTAAATAACTATTTACCTCTTTAATAATTGCTCAAATAGGTGGTAGAATTTAATTTGTTTTCACACGAACACACTATGTACTTATTATACAGTAGTAATGACACTAAATAGGTACAAACCCTAAACTCAAAAAAATGTAGTTAGCTTACACTACTCAGTATTTTTGTGGGTAAGTACACTAAGTACATTGAAAGTGCATGCACTATAAAATAAAGTGCAACCATCTAGGTGATTCCAGACTAAAAGAAAAGTCATTTCAGTGGTGGGGCATACAGTAACATGTTGTTACAAATGTTAACTGATGAATCGTGCACAATGGCAACAGAAATGAAAAAAATAAATAGCCCACACAAGCTACGGCCACCCTCTTCCTCACCTTTCTAAACGGTCACACCACAAGGGAAATAGTCCTGGCTGGCATAAAAGCATGATTTTTCTAATGTTACAGCACCTTGCTCTTCCTCTCAAAGTCTGCTTCTCATCCTAGTGTGAGGAGGAGAAAGGTGACTTTCATAGAACAGCAGAAAGCTGACTCAGACAGTCCTGAGCCCTAGCAGGCCACAGGGGCGGCTTTCTCTCTCTAGCCCAGTCTGAGCTCACCGTGTGTGGGTATTTTTATAAGAAGGCTGCCTGTGGTCCGTAATGGGCTGAAGCCAGATATCATTAGGTGTGTGAGTCAGGGCAGACTGATCTACTCCTGCTGTATTGAGGTGGATAAATATAATCCATCTCTTCCATCCATTAGTTATTTATACCTGAGACCTTAATGCATTCTTTTTTTGGAGCACATTTTGCTTGCTGCGCCAGATCCGTATCTGCATTTGTGTGTCCGGCTGGGTTCAAACACCACCCACGCCTGCAGGCGAGATGTAAATTTACTAGTTATCAGATCCGACAGCTGGTTTATTGGTCAGAAAAGCTCTCATTGGCCAAATGAGGCAATCAGTAGCATTAAAGAAAATGAGACAGCGGCAGTTATGCGCAGAAGCTGTATCTTTTGGGACGGAGGAGTTTTGATGGAATGTTCCGTGAAGGTAAAAGGTTCTACCTTGTAAAAAAAAGAATGGCATGAAGTGATGCTGAGCTTTATTAGAAGGATGAGACAGCCAGAGCGCATTTCAAGGTCTCTGGTGTTGATATGAAACCATTCTACATGGTTCCACTACAAAAAAAAGGTAGTTCCAGGGTGGAAAAATCAGACATATTCATAATTCATAAAACTTGTAAACTCCAGCCATTTAATTTTCAAAGCCCCTTTTAATTAAAATATACACTACTCACAAACTGATTGCTATGAATTTTAAATTGTAAAATATATTTTATATAACTTGACTATTTGTGGGTATGTTATGTAGCAACATAATCAGTTCTCAAGCCAGTGTAAATGCAGGTTGGATTCTAAGCACCAGCTCTATTTTTGGTGGAAAAAAGGGGTACGAGAGGCCTCAATGCATTCAAGTGGACTAGTCTTGTATTTTTGGATGTTTTTGAGACTTTCAGATAAGTGTGATGCCCTGCTCAGAGTCACCTAGTGTCATCATCCGTCAGTGCAGAGGACTGTGTGTATTTTTGAAGGGTCAATCTCTTTCCTCTCTCCATCTTTTTCTCTCATTCTTGCTCTCACTGGATTTGACAGGTAAAGGAAACGGAGCACCAGAGCATGACCGCTAACAATGACCCTCTTCTCCCATTACACACAAGCATACACACACATTCAACCCTTTGGTAGTCAAACCCTCTTTCTTCATCTAGAGCAAACACTTAAGGCCAGTTTAATAGATCTGCATGCCTTCCAGCCAATCGCAGCTCCCAGGCTCATAAGAACGTGGATAGGGAGATGTGTACTTCCTGCGCATGAATAAATGTGTGTGTGTGTGCGTGCGTATGTGTGTGCGTGCTTCAGCACCTGCTGTCAGGAGTGGATGTGATGCTGACAGGTCAGTAATGTAGGATTAGGCTGGAGGGATTTCTGCTTGCTGCTGCTCTGCGGAGATGTCCTTGGAAAGGACGCAGTCCACTGCGGAGTGACTTCGCTACTTCGACTTCCCTTCCCACAATGCGTTTAATAGAGCGAATAGAAAGGAGGCAGGAAGTTTGCATTACATCAACGACTCAGGGATTCTTTACCTGCGGTTTAATCTAAACGTCTGCTTTCAGCGGAAGTCAAAGAAACACTTCCCTTAACAAACGTGTTGAGCGTCCTTTAGTCGCAAATGAAAGAGAAAGGAGAGGGAGAGCGTGGGCGAAAGAGAAGAGGGACATCTCGTTTTATTTTTACGTGTCGCCGTCGATGCAAAGTCTCGCTGGGACACAAAGGAAGCCATTACTGCTTACCATTTGTTGAATTCTCTGGTGCCAGAAAACTGACAGGTCCATTTCTCTCAACGTTCAGAAAGAAAGCAGGAGAGACAGCCATCGCACAGGACACCTAATTACCTCACATTGTGAGGGACAATACAGCCGGCGATAAGCCACCCTACTTAGGAGAGGGCCGTGCGGTTTGTGCATGAGCGTATGTGCGTGGGAGGACACGTGTGCGCGCGGACAGACGTGAACTGCGTGATCTCTGCATCCGTCTCGGTCCGATCGGCAGACAGCGATGAAAGTCGCTCAAATGACTAATGTCTTCAGTGGTGAAAAATTAATGATTTTTCTAGCCAGGGTTAATGGACATGTCAAACACAGAAAATGAGTTGTTTGAAAGTAAATTACTGTAATCTATATTTAGGCAACTCAGTTAGCCTCATCAAGAGAGTTTCAACAACAACAATGAGACTCTACCAACCCGACGCTCTCTCCCTCTTGCACACACGCAGAGGAGCTTCTTCTATCTTATGGCTCACGGATAGATGCTGTGAGCGAGCTCTGACAGAGATTCACACATTCAGACACTTGTCCAGCCATTTGAGGAGCAGAGGATCTTTTATAAGAATACACAAAACAATACATGAGAGCAGTTGAAAATGGGACGGTTCACACACAGCAACCCATCCTGAGGTGGCATATTATTCGGCCGAGGCTTGATAAATGTGTTTTGCAGTGGCTATGTTTATGTCCTGAAGTCTTGAAACATGAGGTTACAAAACACATTCTGAAAGAAAAAAAAGAAAAAATAGCTAAGAGGAGGGAGATGAAGACGCAAACAGAAGCTATCAGAGATTCCATAGGGGGAGCTATTGATGTGCACAAATGCCATTGCAGCACTAAAAGCCTGTGTGTGTTTGAGAGTGTGGGACTATCCCAATTCAGACACGGGCTGAGCTCAGTCTGACTAAATAAAAGAGTCATGTATGACATAAGCAAGTTTCTGAGAAGAATGATTCAGACTATTTTAAGCAGACACAAACAAGATCTGCTATCCCAAAATTGTCTCATTGAACAAATTCAAAATAAAAATGAACAAAATATGCCATTATAAAATAGCTAGTAAAGCTGGTTTTGTTCATCTTATTGCTAAAGACCAGTAGAGCTGCTGAATTAATTGGATGCTGTCAGCTAAAGAGAAGCTTAAAGGGCTCCTGTGAATTTCTGCCAAAATAAAAGAATGATGCTTTAACATTTGAAAATTAACTAATTAAAGCCATAAATATTACTGTTGCAATTTTACAGTTGTACAGTAAAATAATATTAATATTTATTTGTGATTATTATTAGTAGTAGTAGAATTAAATACTTGATTTTTATGCTACAGTAAAATAGTACATTTTGTATTTTGTCAAATAATAATTATTATTATTTGTTTTCCTTAAATAAATAATGATATAAAATAAATATAACTATTTACATTAAAATATGACAATAGTACTATTTTTTTGTCACAACTAAAATATTAATTATTATTATTAATACTATTATATAGCTATATTGACATTTAATTTAATTTAATCATAACATTGTGTAGCCCTAAAAACAAGCATAGTAATTTTTTATCAGGGAAAAAAGTGATTAAAACAAACAAATAATATTTCAGAAAGAAAGCGTCAAAAGAAAGAACTGGACTTCTTTCGGTCCAAATCCTTTTGACCCTTTGACTGGCTGTCTTCCCATTTATATTTCCACAGAAATCATACTTCTCCTCCTCTCCTCCCTCCTCTCTTACTCTCTCTCATTCCTTCCACATTCACCTGCCCTGTTCTTATCTCTCTATCCATACTGCACAAGGGCGAAACCCCCGAGCCTGCCCACCACACACGACCAGCCACAGAGATAACAGGTGTGTGTTTGTGAGTGGGGCGCCTCTGTGACTGACAGACTGCAAACACAAAGATATGTACCTTGGGCAGGCGTTTGCTGCGGGCTCAGATTGTGTACTATTAGCTGGTGTGGTAAGTGAGTTTGACGGCAGTGAGATTGGAACAGGGAGGGCTGTGCCAGCGATTCAGAGGTCCAGCAGCAGCCAACACAATACACACACAGCACACTGAGGGCCCCCTGGCACTGAGGGCAAGAGCAAAGCAATATGCCAGCGTATGTGAGCCAGTACACGGGAAAGAGACGCAATGAGAACAGACGAGAAGAGATGGTAATAGATAAGAAGAGGTGAGGTAGTCTGAAACCAGAGCAGACAGAAGAAAAAAAATAGAACAGAAGAGAGGACAGAACAGAATAAATAAACTGATAAATAAAAGGAATTTTATCAGTGAAATTTCCATCTTATCAGTAACTTAAATGTCTTTACTGTTAAAAACAACAGTACTGTGTGTTTGGGTGGCAATATGCATTTGACAATTTTATGCAGATGACCCTATACATAAAATAAAAAGGCACCAAGATGAGAATGTGCAATAATTTAAAAACAAATAACAACATTGCCAGAAAAGAAGAGATGAGAAAAGATAAAGTGAATCATATAGACCTAAACACAGTTTCTCAGCAACAGGGCTGTGAGACGATGTGAGAGGTTGTCTAGTGTCAGGACTCAACAGTGCCACCATCAAGCAGCCATTACTCTGCTCTCTCTTATATTTCTAAACAGTTAGTGTCAATACACCCCAACGGCTTCTGACCACTGACAAATCTATTGCTCATCCTCTACTAAGAAGTATACATCTGTTTGCTAGTTTTGTCCAGTTCAAGAGCAGGAGATACTGGGTGTGTTGATGTTGTCAGAGAGACAGCTCGGGGACTGGGGTCTGTGCCCGGATGTCTGCCTGGCATTCAAAGTCCCAGCATCGCCTGGCCTCTTTGCCGCTATTCCAGCTTCGGTCCCCAAGCTGCCACTAACGATCACTCGGTCTGCCCCAGCACACTTAACATGCAGACCATGCTAAAACGCAGACACGCATGCGTAAAATCCAAACCCCACATACACAATCTGAATATAAGGCTGTATGACAGAGAGGGTCTTACATAAGTAAAACAGTCAGCATTGCACTATTTTGATCTCT
>JAWRVZ010000023.1:1912500-2250000 GCA_037043235.1 Rhodeus uyekii | reverse complement strand
AAGCAGGGCTACTTTAACAATGTCTTATTAAAAATCTCTTTAATATCTTAAAAGCTTCATACATTTCTTATTATTATCATTGTTGAAAACCAATAATAAAAAAAGTCAGGATTCTTAGACGAATAGAGAGGTCATAACAGCATTTATTTGAAATAGATTTTTAGTGTAACAAGGTAAAAGTCTTTGCTGATGATTAAATGCGTCTTTGCCGAGTAAAATAATTTCTTAATGACCCCAAACGTTTGAATGGTAGTGTATAAAGAGAAAGATTAGCAAAAAAGGCGGGAAAACTCAACACATCCCAATTAGCTTTTTGTTAACCACTATTTATGATCTCTATATCACCGTACCTGTTGTTCGCCTTATATAAGGGACATGACATGACACCTATTTTTTTCTCATGAGCAATCTAGAACATGTAAAACCTGAGACAAAGTTGAAACTTAACTAAGCTTCCTCTGAGCAATAAAATGTTCCTCTGGGGTATTAATTACAGAAGTGTTTTATCATTCCATCAGTCATTTTAAATCAAAAGACAAGCTTTGGACCACTTTTATTCACATGAATTCAGACTCGCAGATTTCACTGTCTCTGTGCGAGAGATAAGGAGAGGACGTCCATGCCACGTGAAGGTCGTGCGTCTACAGCAGGAAGCAAGCGGCAGGGTGGTTCGCTCCTCTAATCTAATCTAAACGGGAAGAGGCTTCTGAGGGAGATGTAATTTCAGAGGCCCAAAAACAGCAGCTTCAAATGCGGCTGATCACATTAGCTTGCCATCACTAAATAGGATTTCTCTACTGTAACAGCAGAACGTACCCATTACAAATGACTTAAGCTCAGAGACCAGTAACTCAATACGGGAAAAAATCAATATATATCAGAAATAATTACTCCCCCCTCTCCTTTCCCTCCAAAAAACCCTGTTATTCCACCCACCAAACATCTCCTCCAGCCTCGCCACCTCCCAAGCTCTCAGATCTGTCATTAATCACGCTGAGATTTCTGGGATGGATAAGATAATTAAGACTGGAGAGGAAAGACAGAGAAGCGTGGAGGTGTGGATTTTAAGGTTAGAGAAACGAGGCGTGTTTGAATGGCAGAGATAAGTACAGCTGTTAGAAGGTGACAGTTTGGAAAGAGAAAGAGAAGGAGAAAAAGAACGAGAGAAACAGAGAGAGACTGTCTCACCTCTGCTGTGTGTGATCCATCAAACAAGGGGAAAACACAGGAATTCATCATAGCAGAGCATTCGGACTGTGCAAATCAACATTATGTGAAATCGCCCGTCGGCAAGAGGAGGAGGAGGAGGAGGTATAAGATGAAAAACAAATAAATCAAAAGGGGGAAAAAAACACTGGCAGACTTTTATCCGTTTCTTTGTCTCAAGTAGTTTTTCAAGAAACAAGTGAAAATGTTTCTTATTGCTGAACATGTATGTAAATTGAATGTGTGTGTGCACGTTTGTACTACAAGACATTGGAATGCATGCATCTATCTGGTTGTGTTGCAACCGTGTGTGTTACTTCAGCTAAATGGCATTTCCATCACTCTCTGCCAGTTCCACCTGATTTCATCTACTTCTGCTGGAACAAACAGCCAGTTGGGAGGCAGCTAGCATCGAACTGGGAATGAAGCGCCTCGTATTGAGACAGAGAAACAGGCGAAAAGACAAAGCAGAGAGGAGAGAAAACTGCCGGCATCTGCTACTTCATTAGTTGGTGAGGTTAAAGAAGTATTGCTTCAGCCTGGCTGACAGAGAATGAAGAAATATCCACCTGGAGTCAAACACAATGGAGAAGATGGGCCATTCGTCACTCTGAGAGGCTGGGAGTGTGGATGAGAGAGCCGCTACAGATGAGCCGAAAAGCAGACGATGGAGCGCGCGCGCACACACACACTTCGGGCAAATCAGCATGTCTACGTTGATTGTTAAGGCTCTCAGCTTGAGTTTTAGGTGTTCGGCGGGTTCAGGATAAAGGACTGTTCACCTTAACCGTATTTAGAGACCTCAATGGGAAGTAACAGTGATCCTGGACCTGGCAGGGGGAGGGAGAAAGGCAAAGAGGAAGAAGAACAATAGATGGATGCTTTGTTGCAAAATGTATAACAAATAAAGAAGAAAAAAATGGATTGTCAAACTGAAACAGTTTAATTGTCCTGTATAGCAAATCTCTGAAATCTAGCTTAAAAATACCACACAGGTGTGTTTTACTAAACTCAATCACTTTGCATCTTAAACAGCTCTGTAAACTGCCAATTCCAGGTTAGGGCCTTGAGTATAACCAACTCGACCTCTAAGAGACTTAAAGGTCAAACCATAAAACCATAAACTAAATTCATCGATTCAAATAAGGAAAGTTACAGAGTACAGTAATTGATCCAAACTGAATTTCTTAATGAGATAGGTAGAAAATTCTGTCATTAATTACTCATAAGACTTTTGTTCCTTTTTGGGTGAACTAACTCTTTAAAGTAAGGGTTTTAAAGACAAATCACAAAAGAGTCCAATTTGGACACAGGATGATTTGATTGCAAATTGTGATTGGAAAATTATATATACAGTCGTGTGAAAAAGAGTTTGCCCCCTCCCTGATTTTTTTTTTTTTGTTGTTGCATGTTTGTCACACTTAAATGTTTCAGAACTTTAAAAATGGCTTTATAACGGTCACGATCTTGTCTCGTTGTTCACATCCGGGTCCCTTCTATGTATCTTAAAGGTCCTTCCCGCACCAGTCCTTGTCTAATCACTTTCCTTAAGTCTCGTCAGGTGTGTTGCTTTTACCCTTGTGTATTTATACTCTCCTGTGTTCCCTTGTCCTTGTAAATCGTTGATGTTATGTGACATTATGCCATGTGTGGATGCCGTCTATCGGTGTTCCTGGTTATCTCCCTGTTTTGCACTATGAGTGCCGTTTTGTTTTGCATTTAAAGTTGGTTTCAGTTTTCAAATAAAGAGACTTTTCGTTTGGAACCCGTTCTCCTCGTCCTTCCTCTCCACATCGCATTCATCCCAAAGTGTAACAATTACCTTTTCCAGACTGATAGATCACAATTATTTTCTTTCTCATTTGTTCCTGAATTTTTTGGGATCTTGGCATGATGTCTAGCTTTTGAAGATCTTTTGATCTTCTTCACTTTGTCAGGCAGGTCCTATTTAAGTGATTTCTTGATTGAGAACAGGTGTGTCAGTAATCCGACCTGGGTGTGGCTAGGGAGATTGAACTCAGGTGTGATAAACCACAGTTATGTTTTAACAGGTGGGGCGAGCACTTTTTCACACAGGCCATGTAGGTTTTGATTTTGTTTTCCCTTAATAATAAGAACCTTATTTTAAAAAAATGCATTTTGTGTTTACTTGTGTTATATTTGACTAATATTTACATTTGTTTGATGATTTGAAACATTTAACTGTGACAAAGGGGGGACTGATAATAAAACAATAGTGATAATAAAATAATAATACTTGTAATTTGTTTACAGATTAAGTTTAAAAATTCATATTAGTTATAAAAGCATACATTTGATTCTGAACTTGATTCTAAAAAGCATGTACTCTCTGTGTATGTACTCTCCATAGACACACAAAAGTTGAACAAATTACAAAATCATTTCATTTTCTCCAGTCAGATCTAACACATGGCTGGATATATAGATTAAAATGTTTGCTTCATCAGTATCTCCCATGAAAGACCACGATGTGCACGTCTGTTGCCACTTTAATGCGAAGAAGAGCGTCCCACGGTTCACATTCCCTTCAGAAAGGCTGATTTGTTACATAATAAAGTGATGAGTGAGAAGGAAGATGGTAGCTCAGTGTGGTGGCACTGCGATCAGAGCTTCTTTACGGGTTATTAAGATGTACCTGGGTGTGACAGGGCATCAATAACTTCAGCGCTGGCAGAGATAGCCCGCTGAGAGGCAGATGGCATACATGACTGGATATCAGTGATTATGCAGCATAATTAAAGGCAATCATAATTTCACAAAGTTTCACTTGCACTTTTGCAAGAGGCTGCGCCAGGCGCAATTAAGACGTTATACTGTAGCCTGTGCGTAATGTGCACTGCAAGAAGAAAGAGAGTGATCAAGAAGGAGAAAAAGTAAAAGGAGGAATTACAAAAATGTAAAATATTCGGTGGCATTAAGAGCAAGAACCAGAGTTTTACATTTCCTGAGGAAAAGGTGAGTGGTGCTTGACTGCATACTTGTCATTCATGGTGTAAGGGTTTTCTGGGTGGTTGGCATACCTAATTGAATGTAAAAAGATTTATTTAAAAAAAAGTGCATACTGCGAAATAATGGCAGGAAAACGCATCTTTCTAATGAGTTGTTCTCAAGGGCTGCACACAATAACACACAGCAATGTAGTCTGATTCACAAACAAATAACTCTTATAAACTCGTTCTTTTTAGTGAATCAAAAACAAAGTACAGCCACTTTATCACAAACAAAAACTCATTTAAATAGACAGGAAAACTTACAAGTTACAGCTTGAACCAGTATGATGAATAGTTCAATGAATGAACAGTGCAGTACAGTGTATGCACCCTGTAACAAATATAAACAAATAAATCAGAACTAAATTTAGTTAAAATATGGATTTGATTGAATCGAGAGTTTGTGAATCAGAATCTAATTGAATCGAGTCCGGAAATGAGCACTGAATTCTAATCTTAAAAAAAGTTTCTATCAAATTTTCAGAAAACATTCCCCTTATTTCATTGGTTGGTATCGCCACAAATATCGCCACGTCAATATGATGACACTGGTTGAGTCCACAAAGTCACGCAAAAGATCCCATTACTACACAGTATGCGGGCAAAAAGCATAATTCTCAATGGACCACTAACAAAAAATGTGTACACAACACTGGACAAGTGAGAGGGACAGGATCAGTATGGAAACCAATAGTGTTATCACAGACATTCACAGCACAAATCAAATTTCTGGAGGTAAAGCATCAGAAAACAAGCTTTCCATGGATCTCACGGTCCTCCTTAAGGTCTCATCACAAACATTGCTGAGGCTCCCTCATGCCAAACTCCATGCTGGTACCATATGAATCAACAAACAGTCATACTTGCATGCTGTAACAAAAATGTGGATAAAATGTATGCCATATGAACTGAAAGTAAGAAAAACAGAACAAAGCATATGAATGATATAAGCACAGGAAATCAATTCAAGCCACATTAGCATTTAAAATACTTGGAAAACATATGCAATGACTTTTTCCCACATATTAGTTATTTGAAAACACACTAGCTAATGAGGGTACTACTGTCAAGCTGAGAGGACATATTGAGTATGTGTGATTCCTTATCTAGAGAGCACACAGTCTCACAGGATGATGGCCTCTCATTGCTGTCCTTGTGTGGACAGCGGTGATGGGGGAAGCAGATGGAGGGTGGGAGTGTGTTTCTGTGTGTGTGTGTGTGTGTGTGTCCCTCTTGGATAATAGACTATTGGGATTAAATATTGGCTAGTGCTTCAGGTGGAGGGCAGTGGACTGGCTTGTAATGCATCACACTCAAGGCCTCTCCTCCTCCACCCTCCCTCTCTCTTTCCATCCATCTCTCTTTCTCTGTCACTACAATCCTCTGTATGGTTTATTTATGATAAGAACCCCCTTCCCTCCCCAATGAATTTGCAGCATCCAAACAAGACAGGCTGAGAAAGCGTTTAAAATAAACAACAAACAGGATTCAATCTGACTTACATTTCGAGACAGATATAATTACCTCCCATTTCAATCATCTTCATTGCTATTTTTGTCCACTAAATATCATCTTCAAGCTATCTGCTCCCCAAACCTTCAATTTCGCATAATTACTTCCATGCATAAAGTTTCCCAGCTTTGACCGGAATTTCAGATATCTAAATGTTGGTGACTCTGCCTCGCCTCGGTGCTGTTGCGTGTGGATAAATGTGACATTTCGCCACTAAATTAGCATAATCACATTGACGACCGTAGATTCATATTGACTGCAGTACAATGGTTTTGATTAGTTGAGGGGGAGCAAACAGCAGCATTATAATCAAGCTAGAAAAGTCACAGGTATTTTTCTCAGTTTTGTTGGAGGCTATCTGTGGTAACACATTATGCTTCCTCACTAATGCAGGCTGGAAGCGGCTAACAAGTGGCATGCTAACTGCTGTTAGTGCTGTTGTCCGTACATTAGTGAAGGTTGGTTGGTTTGTTTCACATCATCTGCGGTGATAAATGCCGGTCGCCGTTTGCAGCAATGACATTCATTTTGTGCTCAGCACTTTGAAGGTAGTTGACTTCTGAGAACTTTTCTTTCAATATATATTCAAAAACAAATACAAACTCAAAACTATGTCAAAAATATGTATATATAATGTATACACACACCCACATGTTAGCATTAGCTGAATTAGCATGTCTATAAATCATCAAGGACAGCAGCTTATTTAAAGCGAAAGTGAAACGGCTAGTCAGGGTTATTTTATCATGACTTTGTATGTTTATCTAGTCTATTCGACCTTGACCGTCATTAACATGAATCTGCTCAGCACAATCTAATAAAGCTTTATATAAGCAAGTTCATATAAAAAACAACCAGGGACCTTTGTGCAAGAGAGATGCTAATTCCTGTTTACCGCCCCTCTATTGTAAATAAAACACTACTTCAGATGTTCAGTTACAATAAGTACCTTTCATTTAAGAGCTCAATCTAGGTTTCAGCCTTATTGAGAAAAGAGAGTGAAGAGAGAGAGATAAACAGAGGGAAAAATAAAGAGAGAGGGCTTTTATTTAGATCTCATACAATTACTCACATTCGTCTTGTAAGTGCAGCAAACTGCAGTGGGTTTCTTCACCGTTCATTTGCTTAACAAGGTAAAAAGCCAGAGAGGACAGTCAGAGAATCAAGACAAATATCTTCATGTAGAGAGAGATTTCAAAAGGAGACCAAACAATTGTGTAAAGTATTGCTATTACTATTGAACAGTTCACTGAAGTTAGTGATTTAAGCAAACCTCTAAGCATTAAACAAACAATTTGCGCTACAGGCATGAATGATATACAGTGGTACCTCGAGATACGAAATTAATCCGTTCCGAGGCGGCCTTCGTATAATGAGTTTTCCGTATCTTGGAACATATTTTACATGTAAAATGGCTAATCCGTTCCAAGCCCTCCAAAAACACCCCATTAAATTTCATAATAAAGCTAAATTGACCTATAAACAATGAAATAACGTAAAATGTCGAAGCTTACCTTTCGAGTGAGGCTATCTCCGAAAGTGGTGGCAGAGGAGGAGGAGGACAAACGGCAGATACGTACATACGTACGTACACTTAACCTTACGAAAACACATAAAAAATGTAAAGTTTTGGGTGCAGAGTGGCTGAGCTAAAGCACGCCAGCACGTACGTACAGAAGATGCATGATGGGAGGGAAGCTGTCCAATTAGAGAGAAGGATCTCATGGCTTGGCTAGCATCAGGAACCAATGGGAGAGGAGGATGGTGGCGAGTCTACTATAACTAAGATGGCGGCGTGCGGCGCGAGTTTCAAAATTGTTATGGGGCGAATCTCGGACTTTCAGAAACCTTTCGTATCTTGAAAACTTTTCGTATGTAGAGCAGTAAAAATTTTCGTCTTTGCTTTCGTAACTTGGATTTTTCATAAGTTGAGCCTTTCGTATCTTGAGGTACTACTGTATCTAAAAATCATATGGCTTGTTGAGCAGCTTATGCTCTTATAAGTGGTTTTTGACTTGGGCTGGCAAGCAACCAACCAGAGCATCCTTGAAACCACTTATCAACTACCTGGGAGATTTTAGAACTTACCTAACAACCAGACAGAAGACCCTAAAAAAACACAGTAAACAGCAATAATTGTTTTAAATTGCTTTAACTAATATGCTTTAGTTGTTTAATGATAAAAACCTTCAATTGTACCCATATATAAACATTGGCACTACATTTTTAGACAATGTGTCGTTGAGACCCTTGCATTCTAGTCAAATTACTCCATCTAGATATTTTTAATGTGAGAAACAGATCCCAAAAAAAAAAAAAAAAAAAAACGTTTGTACAAAAATTGTCATTACACAAAAAAAATATATTAATAATCATAAATAATGTAATTTTACTGCATGTGCTTGGAGGTAATTAGGTCTTCTCAGCCTCCCAAACATACACTGAGTCCTTGAGGAGGGGAAAAATCTGCCTTGCAAGCTTCCCATCTAATCTCAGGACTTTGTGTTTGTACTTCGTTACAGTGGCTGATACAAGATTAGATAGGCGCAGGCATATCGCAGACGTGCATCTCGATGGCTCGCAGAGTGCACTTTCCAATTCCAGAGATGACCTTCTGAAAGAGCGGAGCGAAACGAAAGTGAGAGAGGGAGAAAGCAGGGGGGGGGGGGGGGGGGGAGTTTCAGGAAGGGCACAGGAAGCTGATACCAACTCTCCGATTATAATCACAGAAATCGGCATCCTGACTGCCCAAGACGGTCCTTAATGAAAAGAGATATTCACAGTGTAGCTAGCGGTAAATGCTTATTATCTTAGATGTTCTACCGATCGTCTGGTTAATTCAACTTTGCTGAGTGGGCAGGGGGGTGGTTGAGGGGGTGTGAACTAATTACAAGGCATTGATGGCTTTGATTGAATCTGTTTGAGATGACTGACTCAGCAATGGGATTTCAATACACCCTGTCCCAGGTTGAACATTGCAAATCAATGTTCCTTGGTAAGCGTTTTGCTACTATGACTTGAAACATACAGGACTTAATTCAAGAAACAAGTTTAAGAAATTATTAAAATAAGAGCGCACCACGGGGAGCTACAGGTCCATGATAATTTGAGCTATAAAACTGTTCTAATTTGAGATCTGAGCACCTACATGATGAGCTTCGGTACATGCTACTGATACATACACATGCAGACAGCACATCTCACCTCAATCAACACAAACTCTTCAATATCCATCCCCATAAACTGATCTCGGACACGCCTTCAGAACATGTAGCCGTCAATCTGTGTTCACTGCTGATCAATCTGGGGAATTGTATCAGCACCATTTCAAACATCAGATATCAATGAGTGACAATGGGTCTTCGTGTGACAAGCCAAGGAGACAAGGAGTGTTTTTGTGTTTGTTGACATATTGATTCAGACAAGGATTGTGTTATTCAAGTAAAGGTTCAAAGTAAACAGTAATAAGGTCATAAAAAGTCAGTTGACATTTTTGCAAATCAACAAACAGCTTATGATAAGAAAAACTCTTAGTTACAAATGTAAAATAATAATAATTTTTCGTTAAGGGGTTTGTTGCAACAGGCAAGACGCTACGTGTCTTGAAATCATACATCTCGGACAAACCATCACAATTCAGCTTGAATTACGTTTTACAGCAGTGGTATCACTCATCAGGAGAACATTAATGTATCATATTATTATTGAATTTGTCTTACCGAATCCTATAACATGAAGTATAAGAATACATAATCTATAAAGGTTCTGTAATATGAGCTATACGGCTCCTGAAGTCAACATGAAATTTGCAACCCGTTTTTACTCCTGACCCGTTTTTATCTGACATATTTCAAGTTTAACAGGATGTTCAATGAAAAAAACTGAATGGGAATTGATCATGAAATGTGTGTTACATCTCAAAAACAAGCTAAAAATGTCAGTTGAAAATTTTCAGGCATTACCGGTTGGCTCAGTACGATTTTTTTAAAGAAATTTATGCTTTCATTCAGTAAGAATATATTAAAGTGGCAAAAACTTTTGCATTGTTATAAAAACATTTTATTTCAAATAAGTTGTTCTTTTAAACTTTCTAGTCAAAGGATCCTAAAAAACAGTATCATGGTTTTCACAAAAATATTAAGCAGAACAACCGTTTTCAAGATTGAAAATAAGAAATGTTTCTTTAGCACAGGAATAAATTACAATAGAAAGTATATTCAAACCAAAAACACTCCGTTATTCTGCTATTAAAACTACTATTTTACAACATTACTGTTTTTTACTGTATTTTTAAATGGAGCCTTGGTGAGTATTACCAACTTAAGGCCTTATGTTAACTTAATTTTCACTTAATTTTCCGCATTCAGCTGTCATGGATAGTGCGTGGACCATCGCGTAACAGATGGCCGAAGTATACTTTGGGCTTTACCCACCCCAACTGTTTGAAGAGTGGTGAATAAATCTATGGACATTTTTGTTCTTTGAAAAAACAACATGGCACTAAATCTTGTCCAATAAGACCTGGAGCATGCATTATAAAGTGGAACCCACTTATCTCGACCTCGGTTAACTCGCCAACCCTATTATGTCGACGTTTTTGAAGTGGAACTGGCAAATTACCTTAGCATTTTCTTATCGGTTATGTCGATTCTTTTATCGCCTAACCCTAATATCTCGAGCACAAAATTCTCGAGCACAAATTCGCACTTCATATCAGTTATCTCGATCCCCGTGACTGATGATAGTACCGAGTTCACTGCGCATGCACTGAGTTTGCGTCGCACGTGCATCATGATCTGTATAGTCGCTCACTCCAATGACACATCACTCACTCATGCGGCACAGTGCCGTTCAGCCTCAGAAGAACTTGCGGAGGAGGCACAGGAGTTCGCCATCACTGTCCAGGAATTCCGAGATTACATTGACATTGACAAAGACGTTGTTACTGACAGAAGCTTAGAATCATTGTTTTCAAGTAGAGTGTTAAAGGCAAAAAGCAACAAAGCATTTTAGACTTTGTAAAGAAACCATAGTAACTGCGTGTGCAATACTATTCAGAACTGTGTCAGAGCTAAATGACTGTTATGAGCGAATGTGTTTATGTGTGTTGTGACTGTGTTTACGCTGAGAGATAAACTGTGTTTGCAGTGTTGGAGAATATAATTAAAGGTTTGTATCGAGAATCGAAGGTGGTTTTTATTGTATACTGGTAAATCTCTGCTGTTAGTTGGTGCACATATGCCTTTTGTTGTTAGCAAATATATACAAAGTATGTATATTTTTATAGCATGCCGATCACTTCAAGCAAATCACCATATTGGCTTTTGGTTATCTCAATCATCGGTTATCTCGATGCTTTTTTTGCAACCCCCGAGGCCGTTGACATAACCGGGTTCCACTGTTTAAGCAAATAGGGTCAGTTTGATTTCAAATTGACTTAATGCTGCACTGTAGGGACAGGGCACCTGGAGTCCCATCTTCATCTTAACCATCACTTTTATTTGTTGTTCTTTTATGTCTCTGCTTTAATGGTCAGAGTGCAACACACAGGTGCACACAGACCTAAAATAAGATTTGTGGACATAAAGTATCCAGCTCAGGCTCTTTAACCATCCAAAGGGAAAATAAATTATGACAGGTACCGCTAAATGTGGAATTAAAACCATTGAATTGTTAATCCTGCAGTTACAAGCACAACGTGTTACTGAAAAAATTGCATTTCAGAAGTATATGTGATACTCCGGTAACTCTGAAAGATTAGGAAAAACGTGGATGTGAGGTGTGAGCGCTCAAATGCATGAACAAGAAAAGGAAAGACTTCCATAACAGGTTTGAAACTCTGTAATGACTTGGGGAGTGAACTGCATTTGACTTGACATCAAGCTGATTTGAAAAGCTTGTCGCTTGTTTGGGGGGGGAAGCAGCTGCTTGTGAAAACTCACAGGTTTATTTCTGTTCTAGGATTCTCACCTCCGCTTCTTTATCTCCTGTTAATTAGCATCACTGCTAACAAGAACTCTAGCACATATGCAAACCGCATGCATCTCCTCCTGTTCTTCTGTAGAGTTTATGTGGGAGAGAGAAGACATAATCTCTAATTCTGCAAGCTTTACAGAGAAGAAACTAATTAACTTGGGCAGGCTCTGAAAATCCAATTGGGTTTTCACCCGATGCAGATTATTTTTAATTAATCTACTATGAAATAAAATGAACCACTAACACAGAAGCTGGACTTTGGCGATGTTTTGTTTCATAAACATCAGACAATGCTGACATGCTTTAGCAGCTAAATGCAAGGCATTATGTTCACACTCTCCAGCATAAACAAGAGACAGTATACTCCCCCAAAAACTTACAAGGTGGAGAAGAGAGAGAGAGAGAGACTGTCTGTGAGTGTTGTGACAGTAAAAGGCTGACCAGAACCTCTTTAAAATCACTCCTCACCTGATTGGCAGGGTCACTCAGAGCCTCTCTACCTGTCATTCACATGGCACATCTCCTCTTTTTAATATTCCTGACATCTAACAGGGGCTTTTTCTTCCTTCTTAATGCCTTTTGAGTGTGAGATGGCACAATACAAGACAACCTGTGGAAGCCTATGTGGTACAAAACAGTCGAATCATTGTACCATAACCGGATTTATTACAAAAGGCTGAAACTGATTTAACATTTATATACAGCAAGGTTATGTAATTCATTTGAATTAAAGACATTTAAAAGTGTAAATATTATTGTTACATTAAATGACTTTTGATCTCAACATTTACAAATACATTTTTAAGATCAAATGATGCATCTGTTAACATTAATGAATGTACTGTAAACTACAGTGGAGTTCGGATATGTCAACGGCCTCGGGGGTTTCAAAAAAGGGTCGAGATAACCGTTTAGCGAGATAACCAACACGGCGATTTATTTGATGAAGCGATCGGCATGCTATATAAATGTACATACACTGTATATGTCTAACAACAAAAGTCATATGTGCACCAACTAACAGCAGAGATTTACCAGTATACAATAAAAAAACACCTTTGATTCTCGATACAAACCTTTAATTATATTCTCCAACATTGCAAACACAATTTTGCTCAGAGCGTAAACAGTTATAACATATTCGTGAGGTCATCACGCTGTTCTAGATTGCATACTTTCTTGCGTTCTGCCAGTCTAATGTGCTTTCTCAACAAATTTGTCTTCGTCCCGTCTTTTAACAACCTTCAATCCGTTCTTTAATCCGCAGCAGCGCTGAGTAGAGCTCACATCAGAACATAAGCAGGGTGTGTGTGTGATCAGCCTGCGGCCGCACATGTGCGATTCATTTGCACATGGAGGAGTAAACATCTCCTGCTCTCCCTGCATCTGGGCGGATCTGCTGCGCGAGGACCGGGCCACCTGTGTGCTTTGGGATGAGGATGCGGCAGCACTCGCTGCTCCTTGAGAAGAGAAAGAAAGATATGTGCTTTCACTTCAGAGAGTCTCCAATAACTCCAGATAAAGTCGTTAGATTTTTTGCTAGTCGCTTTTTTGAAAATGTGGTCTCAATACTCGCTAAATATAGCGACAAAGGCGCTAAGTTGGCAAAACTGTCAGCGAGTTCTTCTGCGGCTGCGCGGCACCACGGGAGGGGATTCATGTGCGATCCACGTGCAACACGATCTCAGCGCATGCGCAGTGAACTAGGTACGGTCTTAGTCACAAGTTAACCATGTGAAGTAGCGAATATGTCCCTATTTTGTTCTCGAGATACTAGGATTCAGCGACATTAAAGAATCGACGTAACCAATGTGAAAATAGTTAGACATATAGGGAGTTTGGTGGTTCCACTTCAAAAACGTCGACGTAATAGGATTGGCGAGTTAACCGTGAGTCAAGATAAGTGAACTCCACTGTAATAGGAGCAGGAACATTTGTATTAATTAATATTAACAGGTTAAATTATGCTGACCAGAAAGTCACAATACACCAACGCCTGAGAAGAAGTAACACCACGAGTGGAGGGAGCCCTCACCCCAAGGGCATAGCACCCCTTGACACTGGTACGTCAAGGCAATGGCATCCACTAACCAATGGGTCAACCTCTGTTTGGAGACAGCCTTTCCTTTCTGCTGGACAAACAAAGATATGCACTGAGCTTTCCAAAGCTCTAAGTGTAATCCACATCAACACGCAATGCGCAAACGGGACACAGCGACGCAACCTCTTGAAGGAGGCGAGCACGGTCAGGAGCACTGACTTTAGAGACAGGCTTTTAACATGGAGTTATTCCAGTGGTTCAAAGGGAGGTTTTTTGTAGACCAGAAAGAACCACAGAGAGGTCCCAGAGAAGAATCAGACACGGTCTGGGCAGATTTAACCTCCTGGCACCTCTCAAGAACCTGATGACAAAGTCGTGCTTCCCCAGTGACATTCCATCAACGGCATCATGATGTGCTTTGATGGCGGCAACATACACCTTCAAGGTGGAGGGAGACAGGCTCCTCTTCAAGCACTCTTGAAGAAGGTAAATCCCAAACTAATCTGTCATTTCTGGAGGTCTTCCCACAGGGAAAAACACAACCCAGAGAAAAGTCTCCTCTTCTAAGCATAAGCACACCTCATAGAGGGTACTCTAGATGAAGTGATAGTGTCTACCAACACCGGTAGTAGGACACTTAGGTCCTCCACGGGTTCCATATGAAGCCCTGTCCCTGAGAAAGCAGGTCCTTCCTAAGGGGAATCTACCAGGGAGAGGCTGTCACGAGGAGCATCAGTTCTGGGAGTCAGGTCCAGTTTGGCCAGTATGACACAGCCAACCAGACCTGCTCCTCAACCTCTCTGACCTTGCACAGTGTCTGTGCGAGAAGACTCACTGAGTGAAATGCATATTTGCGTAGGCCCTGGGGCCAATTATCTGTCATCGCATCTAGAGACAGAAACAAAATTAGACAAGATTCTCTGTCCGCCCCTCTTTCGGTGGGAAGAGTTGTGCATTTATAATCTCCTGGTTCAGATCAGCTACCTCCATTTCTTGGCCACCCATCAGGTTTGATGTGCGCTTTGAGGGTTTGGCGGTCTGGAATGGTGGTATTGCCTTCCTGTGGGAGGCTCCTCGGGGTGGACAGGATGAATCCGGTCACCCCGGAGGCAGTGCAGCCGCAATAGGACACGCTCTGTGATGAGCAAGCTGAGGGACAGTTCACTCATGCACTGGGTCCTTATGCAAAGCACTATAGCCACTGAGCTACTGGCAAAGCTGCCTCATACCCTTTTGGCTACTGCCGTCACAAAGTCACAACCTAATCAGTGCCCCAAGTAAGCCCAAGGGGTAGTCTTCCATACCAAATGGAATGAGAGGGACAGGACTTACTCTGGGGACGGTCATAACGACTGTTCCTTAAACATGACATTTCAGAGCAAAGAGTGTTTTGGATGTCAGCCATGACCAGTGTTGTTAACACTGGGAAAGTTGAAGGGGGTAGCTCAGCTTCCTCATGTTCTCCAAATGACAAAAGTCTACTTGACATCTGATTCTCATCAGGAGTGCTGAATGACACAGGGTGCCTCATTTGAGGCACCAGCACCAACATTCGACATCTCGACAACACATGCCATGCTAGAGGTTGTAGGGGCTGGTTCGAGAAGCGCCTGGGGGATGGCTAGCAGCAGAGGGGACTCATGCCTCCGTATTAAAGGAGAGCCGTGACCACAATAACAACATGGACAAACTCAGAGTGAAAACGTGCACCATCCACAAACCCTCTCTCAGCATGCTGTTTGCCCAGGCATGTGAGAAAGCGATCGCGGACATCGGATGAAATCATAAAATGACCGCATCCATTTATCAAGACTTTTGATGAAACACTAACTGCCCATGCTTGGTATTTTAGGGTGTAACACTGTATAAAATGTGGGGAATAAGGAGGCGGTAACTTACAAATGTTTAACAACTTTAATAATCAAAGAAAACATGTAGTAATGGTAGCAGTCCCTCACAGATGACTGCCGACCACACAAAAACAAAACACAAGATAAAGTCCAGGCCTGGTCCTCTCTCGTCCTTCACTGGGGTCGCTTCTGCTTCCGCTCCTCCATGATATACCCACACTTCTCATGTCACTCGGCCACACCCTCCTCACCACATAGGAAAACTGCTCTGAACACCAAAGTGCTGAATGGTGAAATGCTGCACTCTCTCCACGCACAGCAAGCTGGATGTGCCTTAAAATCGACAGAGAGATCCCACAACGAACTACAAGCAATAGCAACTAAAATTGCAGTTTTTGGAGAAGGTCTCCTTGTTAGCAATTAAAACTTCTTATTGCTCCTTCTGTATCTGCAGAAATATGCTCTTTCTCTTGAAGGGTAAAAGGAATGAATGATCGTTGTATGACCACTTCATCTGCGTCGAAGCAAAAATATGAATGAAGTGAGCAATGCCAGTCCTATTTTATATATACATAAATGTATAAATAAATAATAGGACTGGCATTGCTCACTTATATATGTCTGGGTAGGTGTGACTAGGCATGCAAATCTCACTGGCAAATGTTCATTGGTTCATTTAGTTACCACTTGGAGTTGATTGGGCTCCCAGGCGAGACCCCATGATCTTAAGTCAGATGTAACGTCAAACAAGATGACTGACTGGGAACTCTATTATACAAATGTTCAATTATATTCTATTGGTTGATACAAACATTAAAGACAAAAGCTAGAGGTTACATTAAATTAAAAATTATTTAAATGTAATTCTAACAAAAAAAAATTATTCAGAATTTCTCTTTAGTGAATCTGCCTCTAATTTACCAGAAAGAAACCAGAAAGACCTTAATATGCACACAACAACATAGCAGTTTTTTTTTGTTTTTTTTTTAAATATGGTTTGTGTGGGTAAGTATTTTAAGGGTAATAACTAAAGATGGTGCTGTCATTATTCCCATGCACACTGCTTTTTGCACAATTTGAATTCCCTTTTTAAAAATTCCATTATGTGAACACAAGGTTAAAAGAAAGACAAAACTCAATATGTGTCAGCTTCTACCCTGAATAAAAGTTACTAATACACAACACAAGCGAACTGCTCTCTTTATTCAAATTTCAGAAATTTGGTTTGCTTCCACTTTATATCTGCCTCACACAAGAATGTAGCTAACTTTGTTTGATTATCTATTATAGCAACTGCTAATCTCGCTTTCATTCACTTTAAGATATGGAAAACTAATTTCACCATGTCTGAAAAAAATTCCACTAACAACCCAATACGCAACATATGTTGTCTGCGGAATATCAGTTCAGATTTGACATGCCGTTTGTAATTTTAAAACTCTGAATGGAGCTGTACAGCAACAGATTTGTGACTGCAGATAACTACCGATTTCATTAATGACCCACAAGTCTGAAGAAGATTAGAAAAATACCAACAAGAACTCATTTTCCAGTATGTATCAGCACTGATGGAGACCTGGGTTTTGTGCAAGAAAGGAGGGTGGACTGAAATTTCAACCACTTTAATCGCTGCCACGTGCTGTTTCTTTTATTAACGCAGTGTTGGAAGGGATATTCCTGTTGAGGATTGTCAAGTGCTTTACTGATTTATATACTTTTTTTTAATCTGTTACCTTTTCAAATACTGTGACTGGGAGACACGAGAGTGTGCATAGATAAACATGCACTCGCGTTCAAATACATTCACAATGAGATACCATGTTCAACGGGTGATTTTCAATCTGTGGCATGAGGGAAAAAAATAAAACAAGCCAGATATTCAATTTAGATAGAGAACAAGGCCAAATCTTCTCATACACTGGAGACAATCCTCCATTTGCCTCAGCAGGCTTAAAAAGAGCATGCAGGAAGCACATGGTGCGAGAAACTGACAGCTCAGGAGTGGAAATTTCCAATTATGGATGTGAAGAAACAGAAACACAGAGAATGACAAGCAAAAGGTACAAGATGTCTGTGTGAGCAGCCAGACCTGTGTGCTGTTTCCTTTATGCTTTCATAAAACAAAGAAATACAGCATCTACTGTACCACTTTATATAAATAATAATATTTATCTGGTCTGACCAATCCAGATTAACAACAAATTCCACTGGAACTTTAGAAACTAAAACTAAACTATAAATAAACTTTTGAAGTCACAGTTTATAATAGGTGTCCTTATGTACTTATTGTGTTCATATTGTATTGCAAAAACATTTTGCTGCTATTGAGTTGGATACGGGTATGGTTAGGGACAGGTTTGGTGGTATGGCTAGGTTTAAGGGTTGGTTAAGGTGTAAGAGAAGGGTCAACAGTGTAATTCTAAATGAATTACATGCTGTATTTTTTTTTTCAATATAAGTAATGTAAAAACATATGCATACAATAAGTGCATTATAACAAACAAACAAACAAATCTTTTCAAAAGTTCTGTATAATATAACTTAATTTCCACTAAGAATAAAAAGAAAAGCCGGATACAGAGCAGCCGGCAAAGTGCTGAAACACACAAAACCTACACTATAATTGAATTAAAATTAACTTTATCATAACTAGAAAATAAACATCATCATAAACAAAACATCTGGCAATAAAAAATATAACAGTAGCACAGTAGTAAAATAATCTTAAGGTTGGAATACACTATAACTTTTTATCAGATTTCTGCCTAAATTTGCAGTCTAGACAAGTCAATAACAGTTGCCGAAAATCTGCATCAGTCTGTAGATTTTGGGCAGTCAGAGTTCACAGATTTCACAGAAAACTGCGTAGTGCACTATGGGCACAGATGGAGGATATACAATTTTTTTAATAAAATGTATGTATGATATGTTGTGAAACCGAAGCCGTCCTCTTTCTACCAGTGCTGCAATAAATACAAATAACAATACAAATACAATAACAATACAAAAGTAAATTAACAGAACACGCATAACAAATTAGCCTCAATATCTGACCCATCAGTCCATACTAACCTCGTCTACCCACCCAAGATTTTATGTACCAATTCAGCACACAGAGTTGCTGCAACAACAACAACTGTAGTCATACAGGTTTTGTTTTATGTTTCCTAGAAACAAGGCACTTTTTTGCTGTTTTCTGCCTGCCCTGATCCTCTGCCTGTTATGACCAAGTTTATTGCTCTGCCTCTGATATAGTTGTTTGCCCTGGAATTATGACCCACACCTGTTTTTACTTTGAATTTGCTTTATTTAAAACACACACACACACACACACACACACACACCTTGAGTCTCCCTCAGCTTGAGTCCTTGTTATAGTGAGTTTGTTGTCGGAATGATTTGAAAGTCTAGTAGTGTATGATCTTCAGCCCTTTAATGAATGATGCCCAGTTTTTCTCTGTAACCATTTACAAAGTTGGCAAGTGTATGATGCCTGCCGTCTTAAAATCTGTTCAGATTTTATAAATCGTGTAGTATACTCCAGTTTTTAGGGATTCTTCTTGATTTAGGTGGAGCTGTTTCATTCCTTAATGATTATAACAGTATTCCAACCAGATGAGACAAAGTGACAAACCTTTAAACCTTTTTTGTCTTTACATCTTTGCACCGGATACCCCCACCCACATCTGCATAAACTATTCATTAGACAAAGCACCGTCTGCTTTGTTAAGATAGTGTCACATCACACAGCAGTTTGAAAAGATAAAGTGCTTGCTGCTGGATACTTGTTGCATTGTGCCTGGAGTAACTTCACCGAAAGCTATAGCACGCTTACACAGTCACACTCCACTATACTCAGTTCAACTCAGTTAAACCCAAGTTTCTAAGCAAAGTTTGTAATTTCTACCTGATCTGTTTTGGCACTCAGAGTGTACATTTGTACTGTGGAAGAGCACGGCTACACATCCAACTCCTCCTCTCCATCTCCGCCAAGCATTACATGAAGGCTGATTGACAGCTCTTGGAATTGTATCAAAGACGAGCGCCAAACTAAGTGTGTGTGTGTGAGGAGAGAAAATAAATATAAAAGTGGCTGGCGGCAGAGTCTGCCGAGGAGGCAGTGGCTGGGTATCTTTCACATGCAGTGTGTCACATTCCTTTCCCACGCTATACACATTTGCGGAGAAGAAAATATCAGCTAAAGAGGTAGGAGCCACTTTAAAAAGGGCCCTTGAAGCCTTCTCAGTCAGCCCTACAGTGCGTAGAAGCTTTTCATGTATGTCTGTAGCATAGACAAAGGTAAAGAAGTACTCTCTTTCAACTGCTTTAATTTTTCTCTCACTTTCAGCATCTCTCACTCATAATTTAATTGGGTTCCAACACTGTCCTGTGGCCGAAATCCGAGTCCACTATTGGTAAAATGATCTCCAGATGAATTCATTTGCAAACAGCCCAGCAGAGAACGTCTCGCTGTGTGGCGGGGGTGGTGATTTCATGATTTCAGGACGACGGACAGCTCATCTCTCTATCTTGGCTACAGCAGTAGCTGGGAGGCTAGGCAGAGTGCCAGTCTTCAACTTTTCTTCCTTTACTTGTTTCAATATCCTTCTAATTTCTTTAAGTACTCCGTTCTACATGCATTTTTTGCGCAAGCTACACTAACACAAAACAGTAAAAGAAATTCTACAGGAAAATGCTGTGTTTTTATTAGATTGAGACTATCCTCAGGCAATGTGGGACTGGGGAGGTGGAAGCTGGTCTGGAAGCCCGAGGGAGGATATGAGATTTTAATGGGTCATGCGGTTCTGCTCTAAAGAAAGCTTTCTTTGAGACCCGAGCTGACCCAGACATGGCTCTATCTGCTGTAGGATGCACTTCACAAGAGGGGAAAGGCACTGATCTGCGATCAGGCCTGCTATGGGACCGCACGTGCACCCATGGCAGCAAGCTGAAAATAAAGACTGCTCCGGGAAGAGTTTAATTACATGAGGTTGCTGCGGGCGGATAATGATGGGCATTGATTGGCTTGTGTGTGGCAGCTGGGAATAAGACTGGAGAGTGTTGACCGAGGTGTCAATTTCATTCACATCAATTAACAAAAGCAATTCTCCCTCTGCACACGCTCCTACTTTGATTTAGACTTAGAAACATTACAAGTACATAAACAGGTATTTATAAGCCGTCTATTTTTTCTGTCCATTTTGTCTCTCTGTATTGCAAAAGGGATCATTCCAAGTTTGACTTGTTGTGAAGAGTTAGACTTATATTAACAGACTTATATCTCACAGAACTTCATTTGTGTGAAGAACAGGCTGAAAATGTATTTAGTATTCTAGATTAAGACAAAGCAAAATACTAGTTATAATCTTCCCCGTGACTGGTCTCATAAGAACGATTTATTTGTGACATTATTTCTCTCCTGAATGGGCCAAGGAGAGCTTTTTAGTTTTGGGCTGTTACCCACACAAAGTTATATTATGACTTTAGAAGACTTAAGATTATGTTGCAAACCATGCTGAACCATGGTCAGACCAACAGCATGATTGTGAGTGTGATATTGCAACAGTTATAACAGTTCAAATTAACAGCATGGTCATTTTGAGGTAAATTACATTGTTAACCATAATGAATTTACTATCAGTTCCTTGAATAACCAAAAGGGTTTGAGCAAATTGTTTGAGAGAATAGTTTAATCAGTGAAATGTAAAATATTGTATTTAAAATACAATATACGTATATAAAATAATTATATTGAAGAATTAATAAGATTTATACTATATATATATATATATATATATATATATATATATATATATATATATATATATATATATATATATATATATATATATATATAAATGCAGCCTTGGTGAGTATTAGATAAATAAAAACAAAAATGTAAACCCAAAGCTTTAAATTGTAACAAATGCTCGTTCAAATTTAACTAGTCAACTGTTTTTGTGATTTTGAACAAATCAGCTGAATGCATGGTTCAAATACTCATTCATAAATCAGTGGATCAGACTTGCATAAAAAGTTTACCTCACCACGTCTGTATGAAGAGCGTATGTGTCTGTGTGTCACAAAACAGAACAGGTGAACACAGAATGACTCAAGTTGCTCCAGAGAATAAAGCTGTACTCCTGGTCCTCTGGGCTACTGGTAAATAAGACAGCAGCGTGTGTCTGTATGCAGGGGGTGAGACAGCTGTCACTGCCAATCTAAACGCACATGAAGACGAGGTGAGGGCAGTGCAAAGCATGATGGGAGGGAATCAACAACCCAAAGATCTGTAAAGCTTCACAGAAACACACACTTATTGGCCTGAATTGAGAGGGTGAGACCAAGTGCTATAGAGATCAAGCTGTGGTGGAGCCATAATTGCAGGCCTGCAGGATGAGGTCAGCCCCTTTAAATAATACACCAACAGAGTGACATACAGGTATGTATGGCAACACATAAAGCTAAAGGTGTACATTGCATAAATAGTGTTTGCTACGAAACAATCCTAGGATGTAGGGAGATTTTGCTGAATGTTTTTAGTGCATTAATACCAATTTGGTTGCTCGGTGGTTGATTACTGACCCAAGTCTAAAAAACCTAAGTTCTGTTCTTTAGATATTAGGGATGGATGATGGTGGTTAACTGAGTTTCTGCATTTTTTTCTTACTTTTGTTTTGAATTTTTTTAAAGTTAAAACAAAAACACAGGAACTTGCAAATGAAAGTTTTTTGCTTACAAAATTAAAATGATATTTCAAGTGCTAAAATGATCGTATAATAAACAAAATGCTCATAATGGCAGCTTCAAATAATGAATCAAATGTTAAACGCAAATAAACTTACTTATTTGAAAAAGTGAAATACAATTTGTGCCATTGTTGTAAGTTTATACAATTGACTTTTGATTTGCAGTGTCAGTTTGGATTTTGCAATGTCAATCTGAGGATTTATTTATCAATACAGATGTTGAACTTAACATTTGATTTATCATTTGAGCATTGGATTACAGTTTTAATTAGGCGAGGTTTATACTGAATTCATAATGAAAATGAAATAACCAGCAGATTTGACTTTTGTTACAGTTATGTTTTATGCTTCCTCAAATGTGAAAACGAAATTGCATTTAAGCATCTGATTTATCATTTGAGCAGCCATTTTAAAATTAAATTATTAGTTCGATCCTCCTAATTATGTAAAGAAAATGCTTCCTTTAGGAAACTTACACCTCCTAAAAAAGTCCAACTTTAACCTAGAAACTAGCCTAAATATAAAGAGCTTAAATTTTCCTTCAGGCAACCCAACAACTAGTATGGAGTTTTGCATATCAAACTGGGATCCCTTCTTCAAACTTCAATTTAAGCATGAGCATTAGCAAACACCACTAAATGCATATACAGCACATCTTTGTTCTGACATTGTGGCGCTGACATGCTTTTGGTCCATGAAGTCTTACCAGTAATATCAAGGCAAAACTTGAACCCCAGATCTTTAAAAACATTGTACACTGGGGGATAATAAGGGTAAAGGGGGTTTGTTGATCAAATCTGGCCACACACATTAACAGAGGTGCTTTATGATCAAGAGCGTGAAGGTGTGGGCTGGATGTGGAGCAAATGCTCCTTTTGAAATTCACTCTGACCTCTGGTATACCTGCTATGGGCTGCTGCACGCCTTGTATGGAAGACCAAAGCCTGTATCTTTTTTCATACCTATTATCTACTGTCTGTTTCCCTGAGAGAAAAAGAGAGAAAGAGATGGAAGGCAGGAAAAAGATGAATCAGAAATCCACATGTAATACTTTATGACTTTATACAAATGATACTCTACAGATGAGAGGACAGTACTTGGAGTAAAGATGGGCTCCACCAGGCCCAGAACTACTATAATTAACAATCTCTCTCTCAGACACACACAATCTCTGCATGTGGCATAGCAGATCTAAGTGTCAGAGCTTGTTTTGGTGGCGTGTGGGTTTCAATATGACTCCACTAAATGCCAGGCAGGATCTCTAAAAGAAGTAATAAATCATCATATGGGAGCAGCGCGCCTCAATATGCACACGAAACACTGCCATCTCCCCAGGCGACAGTCACACACACATACACTTAACACTCTCGCTTGCATACGAACCTCTCAGTTTCACCTACATCTACACACAGACACACACAAACACAACAATGTGGCATAATAAAAATGATCAAGCGTATTCCAAAGAACATCTCAAGCATATGTTGATCACTCACTGTCTCCGTATAGAGTAACACATATTCATAATGTAAGACATCATAACCCACTGATGCAGAAGGAAACTAATTCGTTTAGCTTCAAGAGGTTTTATGATACACTTCGAGCCACACCTGGATACATTTCTACACATTCTTTATGTTACTATTTTCTACAGATTAGAATAATGATAATAAAGTATTTAAAGCAATAACACAAAATGTAGGTCTGGGAATTTAAATTATTACATTTACTTACATTAGGAGTTGGTGTGATGAATACTGTACTTTTTTATACTTTTATTTATATTTTTACTGTTTTATATATATTAAACTGTTTTAAATATACTTATGCTAAGTTCCATTTATTTGATCAAAAATACAGTAAAAGAGTAATATTGCAAAATATTATTTAATCTATTATTCCAGTCTTTAGTGTCATATTTCAAAAATGGCGATTTGCTGCTCAAGAAATATTTCTTATTATTATAAATGTTTAAAAAAAAGTTAGAATTTTCGAGTTTCATTGATTTACATTTATTTGCATTTATGCATTGGGCAGGCGCTTTTATCCAAAGCTTTTTATCCAAGGTACACATTGACATTCAGGATCAATTCTTGCTTTCCCTGGGAATCAAACTCATGACCTTGGTGTTGCAAGCGCCACACTCTAATGTTTGAGCTACAGGAAAACATAGTGAAATATCTGTAACATTATACATGACTTTACTGTTACTATTGACTAGTTGAATGTGCTTGTTGAATAAGAAGATAATTTTTTTTTGTTCGAAAAATAAAAAATAAACAAAGATCTTACTGACGTATCAGAGACAGTCTAAACTGTTATCTAGCTTGTTTTAGTTCCTGATTACCCATGTGCTCCTCCATCATCATCATCGTCCTCACCTGACTCGTTATCAATCACCTTATTAGTCTTGTCAGCTGTGTCTCATCACTATAATCATTGCCCTATGTTCTCCTGGCTATTGTTACGTGCCCTTAGCCCACACTTAATCGTGTTCTCTGGCCTAACTATTCTGGTTTCGTTATCGAGACAGTAGAGGACATTCTCAGCCGTCATCCCGTCCCATCGAAAAGCAGCTGAGCATTCCAGTTCACCCCAGACCTTCCACCCAGTCAGCTCCAGTGAGTCAAGCTCTCCAATTCACTCCACCAAGTCAAGCTCCTCAATCTGCTCCAGCAAGTCAAGCTCCTCAATCTGCTCACGCGACAGAGTCTCGCACCCCAGAGGTCCGTCCAGTACCCGCTCTCATCTCAGAGCTCAGCCTAGCGCACTCTTTTGCCCCAGAGAGGCTGAGGTGAGGATCACTGTGGGGCTAACAATGACTGCAATAGCCGTTATGTGCGTGTGTGGGCAGCAAACATGCCCGAAGACACTTCTTTTTTGGTGGGTCCAACACGGCTGTCTGGATCTCCCGATCCCTTGTTATGATCAAGGAATCTGTTCTTCAGTTCCCTCTTCATGGCCAAGGGGGCTGACCTGTTCTCCGGATCCCTCACCATGGTCATGTTCCCCTGAGCTCCCGGTTCTGCCCTGGCTCCCTGAACTCCCAGTACCACCCTGAGGCTTCGACCTCAGCCCTACTCCAGGACTCCAGGGTTCCTGCCCCAGTGTTGGGGAAAGTTACTTTGAAAAGTATTGTATTACTCCCAAAAAAGAAAAGTAATGCGTTACGTTACTTTTGCATTACTTTTTCTCTTATCAGGGCTGGGCTTTTTTGTTTGATAATTTTTTAATAACAAAAAAGTTATATTATAAAGGCAATTTTAAAGGCCCTTTCAAACCAATATTTAACTAACAAGGCTAAAGGATGCAGATTCAAGCATGTACAGTCAAGCTCAAACAAACCTTTCAGCTTCTGCAAGTCTGGATTGTAGAAGAAGAAAATGTAACAATTTAAAAACAAAAAATCATTTTTGCTTCTGGTTTAACTGAATCAAAGTTCAGCAGCAAGTGTATCAGTCAATAAAGTGAGATTAAATGCATACATATTTGTTTCATTCAACATATTTAATCAAAGGAGGTTTGTGTAGCATTCTGGTTTTGTATAGTTTTAATCATTTTGAGGAATAATGAATCTGTTTTTGTCCAAGTGAGATTAGTAAATTAGCTCACATTTAGTCTAGAACTACAATGATCATCATATTCACATACAACGACTCTTGATCTCTCAATATGAGGAGTCAATAAATGGGAAGAAAAAGTAACTCTGTTGTAAATTTAAAAGTAATGCGTTACTTTACTAGTTACTTTAAAAAAGTAATCTGATTACTTAACTGAAGTTACTTCTAATACTTGTAATCCCCAACACTGACCTGCCCTGCCGCAGAACTGTCATTGATTTTGTTTGTTTACTTCCTGGTTCCCCATATGCTCCTCTGTCATCATCTTTGTCACTTGTCTCCTGATCAATCACCTCGTTAGTTTTGTCAGTTGTGTCTCATCTCTGTGATTGTTCCTGGCATATATATACTCAGTGTTTTCCCTTTGTCCTTGTCTGTTCTCGTCACTGTGATCATCGCGTTAAAACGCCAGTGTCGTCACTGTTCCGTCAATGTATCACTGTTTGTGTGGGATTCCTTTGGATTATGTTGTTTATACTCTTGAGTTCATCATTAAAAGACTATTTGTTTTATTTGACATGACCCCAATATTCAATGGTTTCATATTTTAGGTATTGCAATGACATTTATTTAATTTAAGTATTACAAAAATGTCCAAATAATTTTGAGCTCGCTGTACATTCTCATGAGTACAGAGAATCACACTTGTTATCTGATATCATAAGCTCACAGGCAACGCAGCTTCATAGTATAGATTAAACTCTGTCAGATTCAATATCTCAGCCAGCTGCAGAAACCTCAGGAGGTTCTCCTTCGAAGAAGAAGAAGAAGAAGGAGGAGGAGCCCAAGCTATAAAACCCCAAGCTAATGAATCCATATGATTGAGGGAGGAGACAGAAAAAAAGGAACAGGCCTTGGGGAAATTCGCAGATGAAAATGGCTGACAAGGTTCTGCGTGCACGTTGTGCTTTAACAGAAAGAAAAAAAAAAATGAAGACACCCTGTGCTGACAGGAAATTAAACATGTTCGTCCTGGGTGGCACGTGCTTGCTCGTCAAAAAATGAGCAAGAGAGAAGGGGAAAGGGGGAGAATTTTTCACGTAAAGTACCACGACTGGGCCTGTGAAGCACATACACACAGAAACAACCCAGACCAGTCAATTATTCCTCATACTCCCACAACAATGTGTATTCGAATGTCATAAAGTAAATCATATTCAAACCAAAGCACACAGTACTTGCATCTAGAAGCGTTATTTACTTACATACGTTTCACAATGGCCCACATGACTTAAATACGGCAATGTGTGCAAGAATTACTAGCAGAGGTCACAAGGGTCACATGGATTTTAGGAGATTTGTTGAAACAAACAATTATAAATGTCATCCATCTGTCATATATAAAGTCTTTAGGTCACATCCAGCCCAATAAGAGCAGCTTTCCACTGAAACGAGAGGTAAATGATATTGCACCATTGTAGTAAATGATGACTGAAAGAAGCACTAGGCGGTAGCCTGTGCTTTAGCAATACTTGATGTGTGTTTCTTGTCCTCTCTTTCTTCTTCATTCTCACATCTCAGAGGATGTGGGCTGCATAGAAAGCCAGCAGCATGTACAGTCAGACGTCTATCTCTCCCTGGAATTCCCGTCCTGTAGGAATCTCATTATGAACAAAAGCTGGCAGATCAGAGACAAAGAGAAAGTAAGCGAGACAGAAAGAGCTCAACGGGAAGAAACTTTCACTGTAAAATCCATATGTAAGAACATGTAACCTTCAGCCATCTCAGTTCTAAATGAACATTTACCGAACTACCCACAATCCCTTTAGGGACGTGTCAGCCTTACACTTCCTATGTGAGACTATCCAATCCTTGGTTCTCTATTTCAGAACCTTCCAATGTAGATGAAGATGTGGAGCAGAAATACATCTGGAGGTGGTGCAGGCTAGAAGGTGAGTGTGCTGTTTTCCAAAGATAACAATCAAACTTTGCAATAATAATAAACATATTATTGCTTCTGGTCATTGTATTAATGAGAAACACCGGATTGAGAACATCTTTGAACTCCAGGTTCCCTCACATGCCTTAAACATTTAATTTATGACATTTTTATTAATGCTTGCTAAGGCTAGGATCGCTGCGTTTGTTGCTGACATAGATCTGAACAACCCCCTTATATATATATAGTTATTAATCTTTGTCAGATTACTCGTATTGCTTGAGCTATTGACATGAATGGCACCTCCCATCATAACAATTTGACTCGCAATTTGTTTCCTGCATAAGTCTTAAGTAACTAGTAACCACACAGAACACCCTAGCACCTCTAACCACCTTTAACACCTTAGCAACTGCACAGCAACACCCTGGCAATCACGCTATCCTGACAGTGACTTTTGCATGGCTAAGCATGACTCACATATCCCTCAGGAAATGTACAATTTTAGTTAACATTAGCAGACGTCCAATGTCCCATCTTTAACCGAGTCAGTGGCAGGAATCTAAGGGTTTTTTAGCCAGTGAGGCGGCTCTGTGATCAACAGAGTGTTAGCTGTCATAACAGGATTATTGGGAATTCATCTGATGATAAGGAGATTATGCTGAGCTTTGTGTTGCCAAAGAAATCACACATAATCCCGCTAAACATACACCCAACTTGGCAACCTATTACACAAACAATGACCTGTTTAACACGAAGGCCTCATATGAATAAACAAACAGACAATACGGTTAAGAATAAAATAAAACTGTAAAAATTCCATTAAGCAACAGATTTCATTCCCAAACACTAATTGTTCTATTTGTGGGACCTCATTCAATCAAAATCAGTTTAATAACTCAAATCAATCAATTACTCTGAAACACCATAGATGTAATGAGTCTAAATTAAGAAACTAATTTAAGTACAAGATATATATATATAAACAAACATTGACAAAATGTCAGCTCACATATGAGATTAAACTAAAATAAAGCAGCTGAGAGATAAGAAATAATAATAACAATAGTATAATATTATATATATATATATATATATATATACACGTGTGTGTGTGTGTGTGTGTGTGTGTGTGTGTGTGTGTGTGTGTGTGTGTGTGTGTGTGTGTGTGTGTGTGTGTGTGTGTGTGTGTGTGTGTGTGTGTGTGTGTGTGTGTGTGTGTGTGTGTGTGTGTGTGTGTGTGTGTGTGTGTGTGTGTGTGTGTATACAATAATATAAACAAAGGTCCATCTATGTTCCAGTAAAAACAATTTATTAAATGTCTAGTTGAAGAAATTATGAAGAAAAAAAATCAAATTAAATTTGATGCCATTTCAGTCAAAATAGAAGTGGCGATTAATTAATATAAATATTGTCTAAATTTAAAGGATATTTAAAAGACTACGACTAAAGCGTTGTAGAAGGCTACGTACACACTATAAAGTTTCAGAAGTGGCAATCGCATTTAAATAAGGGAGTGATTTCCCTAAATTATCGTTTTGTGTATGTACAGAAGAGAACTCACTCTCAAAATTGCAATGACTGACCTAGTAACCATAGCAACGTTCCATCTCGCACTTTTGGTATAAGCTATTTTTACAGCGACGAACGACTTTTGATCGGTGATTTTAACTTAACCACAATTGACAGAGATAAGTTTTGACATTATGTTTTATGTTTGGAAGGCTGCAGATTGTACCTTTACAGTTTTTCCATGTCCTCTTATTTTATGCACTGCTTATTAGGCGCCTTTTGGCTCGTTGTTGCGGCTTAGTGCCTAAAGTGATCAAGTTTATGGAGCTAATAAAGGAGACAACTGCAGGTCATGATAGTCTGATATGTGGCTTATTTCCAAGATAAAACATTTGGAAGATCTGGCAACACTAATGAGTCAAGACGTACCTCGTTCCCCGATGTAAAAACGGCATTAACAACTAGCTGTTCAGTTCCGTTCCGCACACACGGCGTAGAATTTTTGCAAACGCATTTGTTACAACCTGCATTTTTCGGGAGTTCATTTGGTTGTCACATCCCAATCAAAAAGCTTGAATGCATTGTGCGTTTGTGTTGCTACACTTTAAAATTACACAGACTAGCATTCATTACGAGGTAACAAAGGTCATTTTTTAGCAAATTACCCTGCTGGCTTTTACAGGCAAGCAGGGGAAAAAAAAGCAACTGTAACATTCTTGAAAATACAGCCATGCACTGCTGTGGCTCGCGGCTAGACTAAATTGAACTCTGTTGTAATTGATGAATTTATTAAAATGACCTGCACGCAAATGCCATTAAGCCCAGGAAACCTATCGCCACACACGGCTGAACATATCTTCACCCGCGTAGGAATGTGCTTTGGAAATATTAATTGGGAGGTGAGAATTACTTAGGCGATTTAAAAAAAAATCTCTGTTAACTGCAAAGAGAGTCTGATAAGCCTGTGTTCAGATTAAACTGACCTTTTCTTTCACCAGATGAAGAAAAAAAAAGTGTTAACGGATAACACGCAGACTTACCGCCCCCTCCTCCTCCTCCATGCGTGTGTGTCGGGGGGTATGTACAGACATTAGGCTGAAATAGGTAAGACAGCAAGCATTTTCCCCTCCCTGTATCATAAAGCTATTAAGTTACTATCAGCTCACCAGCAGCCGTTGCTTCCTGTGATACATAGCCACATTTCCCTCACAGCTATGGCTCTGAGCCTTCACTGCACACATCTTATCACACACAGCTTATCTGCAACAGACAGTTAGTAAAGAGCATAGACTAGCCACAGGTGATCCGGCCTCTGAAATCCTGAGCTCGGGTCTGAAACCCTGCCCCCAAGGCCAGTCCTGTCACGAGTCATGACTTGAGAAGAAGAGATCTGGCCTGAACCGTTAGAGAAAGTCAACTGTCCTCTCTTTTAACTTTGAACCCAGACTCACACAAGAACTCGAAGAAATTGCTAGTTTAGCTCCAGTCAAACTTTAATGAAATTTTCACATCAATGGGGATTTTTCAGAGACTAATGCAGTGTAGACAGAAGATTATAAAGCATAAAGGAGGCAACGGAACAAAAGCTTGCCAAAACAGTGCGTCACTGCCTGCCAAAACAAAAACGCTGCTAGAAAACGTTATGAACAAGACTTCAGTTGAAGACAAATTTAATTAGATCTGCATGATACATCTCCTTGCAAAAAGGAAATATAGACATCTAACTCAACTCTCCCAATGTAATGAATTACTAAATTGAAATATAGTATTCTTTGTTTAGTCCCCCCATTAAATGGAGGCAAATAGACAATATTAATAGACTGTTTGGATAAGTATTCAGTCTAAATGTAGTTGCAGAAGTTCATATGACCTATTAATATTCTGAAAAATAAAAATAAAAATAATAGCAATAAAAAAGTGTGAGTATTCAGTATGACTCTTTTGCAATTAAAGGAATAAACTATATTTTAAAATGTATTCAAATTGTAAACAGATTTTTTTCTGTCAAATCCCTTGTTAAATGCCTAAATGTTTCTATATATAGTATACATGATATACAGTATACATAAAAATATTAAAAGTTAAAAGATCAAGTAAGTTAAGCAGATAGGTGTTGGTGGCAGTGGTTGTGTTTTAATGTCAAGAAAGCTACAAGTTAACCTGACGCAATGTAGGATGCTACCAAAATTTGAGTTTTTAGCCAAAGCGACATGTGTGGTGCATATCTAAGGGCCTGGTCACGTCATAGTTTTTCTCTGATCGGATAGATGTCCGATTGTGAAAAGACCAGGTGTAAATTCCCTTAGAAAAGAATTAAATCCGACCACTTCAGGAGGTGGTTTGAGACTCATTCCAAATTGAAACCACATATGTAAATTCTACTCCTCCCAAAATGTTAAAAAAATAAGCGTGTTATAGGCTATATGACGTTGTATTATGATATTACAGAATCTCTTCAGCAAGGCGAAACTGCCACAAATGAAACTAAAAGTCGCAGATGCTGAGCACACAATCATCTTCTTTAAAATACCAAATTAAATATTTCAGTGCCGCTGATGCTGCTGTTTCTCCTATTGCAGACTTTGACTTTGAAATTAGGTGATGATAAATAAAATCAGCATATTGTATGAGAATTTTATATCGAATTTGCAGTAATCCCTCGTTTATCGCTGTTAATGTGGACAGGAACCCCCCGCGACAGGTGAAAATCCGCGAAGCAGGATCAGCCAATCAGCTCACGGGATACATCCACTCGTGCTCTAATTCGTCGATCTCGCGCCGGGAACCAATCACGTGTCTTGTCTGAGGTGCCTGTGGGTGTGTACAAAGCCTCTGAGAGAGTTTCTATCTTTGTCTGGCATCCTGGGAAACCGTTTATCTTGCACATCACGATAAAACAACGCTGCTTTCCTCAATACGGCTGCCGATATGGCGGTATTTTTTTAACTTTTATTCTTCGATGAATATTTTTGAAAAATCCGCGATGCACTGAGGCCGCAAAACTTGAACCGCGAAGTGGCGAGGGATTACTGTATATTCGTTTTGCAGTCGCATTGTCCAAGTGTAAATGGAACCGTTTTAACAAATCATATATCTATCCAATCAGTAAAAATGCATTTAGTAACCAGGTATAAACATCCTAAAAGTACCAAAATCTAAAAAACCCATACCAGCAGTGACATATGTTGGGTGCGGACATAAAAAACGAATAAATTAGGAATCTTAGTCCATTTAAGTTTGGAATGGCTCACATTAAAATCCATAGAAATCATGGAATTTTGCAAGTAATATTTCAAATAACTTTATCTCTGTTTTTGACTGCTTAATGCACTAATACTTGTTGCCGTTAGGATTTAAAAGTGACCTTGTGGCAAATTGAGTTTGAGAGGGATTTTTTCTAAAGCACGCTCGTGGCAAAGAAATCGCTAGAGGCAAGAGACAGAGAGAGAGAGAGAGAGAGAGAGAGAGAGAGAGAGAGAGAGAGAGAGAGAGAGAGACAGGAAACCGAATAAGGGAGAGAGAAATATTAACAGATTTTACAAATATACTGTATATCTGGAGACACAGAGTTAAAAAGCCAAAGGCTGAGTGTAAAACAAATAATAGAGAGAAAAAAAGACGGTATGACAGAGAGAGAGAATCCCGTGGTTGAGGTGAAAGGGGAGGGCTGCAGCACAGGGCTGATTTATTTTGTGTGTATCTGTAAAGAAGCTTCCATCTGGCACGGCACAAAACCATCAACACTGTAATTAAAATGCAATTACCACCTCTCTGCTCCCCCAGCCACACTGTAATCCCAGAGAAGTCATTCCATCTGTGTCACACATATACACACAGACACACAGCCATCATTTCCCCCGCATCCTTCTCCTCTGTGTGTCTGTCTTTTTTAACAAGCTTATGGACTCCAAAGCATACGGATGGGCCATAGTCGACATAAAAAGAACATGGACTTCGCAATCGCTGCTTAACAAGAGCACATCCACTGGCAGAGTTCTGTCACTCAGTGAGGGGAGAGATGTTATTGCTGCTATCTTCAACTTACCACCTCAAATAAAAGCAGCTCATCCGCTGGACAACTTTTACATGAAATGGGCTACATTCCAACTGTGTTGAAACAAAGGGTCCATCCAGATACAGCTCTAAATGCTGGGTTCAACAATGAGAATGGCCTTTTGAACCATGGACAGTGTACGAAATCTTCTGGCCAGCTGATGGACCAGCTCTGTCACTACATCTTACAATCAATAAAGTTTTAAATCATAACCATTATAGCTTTCCTGTAGCTCAACCAGTAGAGCATTGGTGTTTGCAACGCCAAGGTCATGGGTTCGATTCCCAGGGAAAGCAAGAACTGATTAGGATGTCAATGGGTTCCTTGATTGCAATTTTGGATAAAAGCGTCTGCCTGCATAAATGCATAAATGTAAATGTAAATTACTACTACCACTTTATGTATTCTGTGATAAAACCAAACAAAAAACTTGATGCAAATGTAATTTAAAACCTACAACTTTTTCTTAAAATTATGATAGAAATTTACAATAAATTAAAAAGTTATTTATCTAAAATTAGCATTAGTATTATTAAGGATAATAATAATTTTCAATTTGCTTATTTTAAAAAGCTATTCATGTAAAATTTTTAAAATGTAATAAACAACTGACAAAATACAAAAACAAATCTGTCCACTTTGCCTCTGTCTAGATGGTGGACAGGAGGTACAGAAATTCCCACACTCTTTCTATAAATGATTTCTTCTCTAATAATGTCCCTTCTATACTGACCAAAACTGGTAAAACATAAAAAATACATACTATGAAAAATAATCTATACGAAAAGTGTTAATGCAATGCTAATCTGTTTTCAAAACAAATATGTTCATGAAAAAGTAAAGATCATATGAAAGCATTCTGTTCCAGAGAGCTGCAGAAACTAAACAAGGCTTACAGACTTGAGGTAAATACCAAAAAACAAGCAAAATAGCCTTGTATGTTTGTGTTTGAACTGTACCTGTAGATACAACTGTTTGTGTGTGTTTGTGTGTGTTTGTTTGTGTGTGTGTGTGTGTGTGTGTGTGTGTGCACACAGATCTATTGTTGTATAGAATAGAGGGGAGTATTGAGCTGTCCCTTCTGATATAAAAGCTTAATTACTTCTGACTAAATCTGTAATTAAAATATATCCCAGCAGCAGCCCTACCTGTCGGAGAGAAAGAGAGAGAAATCACTGATAAATCACGCTCACACACAGTCTCTGAGCATGGACGGGGGAATGGGAGAGAGATTAGAGAAGAGGAGAAAGAGAACAGGAGGGAGAGCAAGAGACAAAGAGGAGATAAAGATAGAAAGAACTAGCTTCTGCAGGGATGAGGAGTTAGAAGGTCAAATGAGAGAAGAGAGAACTTGTGAAGTATGGCAGCAAACACAGAAAGAGTTTTTATCCGCACAGATGTTTACCAAACACTCAAAACATCTAAAATCAGGTCAGAAAATGCAAATATATGAGTGTTTCTTGTAACATGTAAACATACGTATATAATTTTAATTCATTAAAATTAGTATGTGTAAAATAAATTCATAATTAATATAACAATAATCAGATTAAATTATAGAATATTTAAACGAGAAATCCTATCTGAGCCTGTCTCAGACATATCTCATCTCATCGTCTGAGATAACAAGTGGAAATGCTTTGCATTTTTTTCAAATGTAATAAAATATTTTTGATTTTTGATCATTTTATTATAATACTTTACGTCTTTTTTTATTCCACAAACTCCACAAGTTTGTTTAAAAGCTGATATTCATATTCTCCACCATTTGAGAATAATTAAATATTTAATACATTTCTTTTCCATTTTTGTAATGTGGTCTCTGACTTTTGTATGACCTGGTATGTATAGAATTGCACAAGAAAAACAGGTTAGCAGGGAAGATGCAACATGTCTAACAAAACAGGCTTACTATAGGGGCAGAGAGGAGTTTCCACCAGCCCTGTGTGGACGAATGGATAGGGAATGAGAACCTGCAGCACACTGAAGCCACAGGGTTTAAGTAGAGGTGAGCGGGCACAACTTAACATGGGGTTAGTTGTAACACACATGGTTTTAAACTTTCCACACATGCCAGCATGCTAAAACTTGCATTTACAAGTTGCCATATCAACACTATATAGAAGAATTGTTGTTTGGTCAAAATTCAAAAATGTTTGGAAGGTATCACTGAATATTTAAGCATAATTCTTAGTGAAATAATTTTTTCTTCTCAGGTGTTTATGTAGAAATTTTTATATAATTATTTTATATAGAATGATATACAAATCTGCTATTCTTTACATATATTTTCATAAAAGAATATGTTATTTAGCCATTTAGACACTCTAACCAGCAGAAGACATCAGCCAGGTTTAAATCTGAGTTGCAGCTATTTGAATGTCCTTAAGTGCCCGCTATTCCATGATGTTACATGATTCCACATGATTTAACAACTTTTAAGAATTCTACTCAGAAACCATGAGAAAGTGGTGAAAAAAGACTCAGTGATTAATTGAATGAATATTGAATGAATTATATATATATATATATATATATATATATATATATATATATATATGTATACACACACACACACATACACATATATATATATATATATATATATATATATATATATATATATATATATGCCACTATTTTATATGAAAAAGTTAATAGTTGTATTGACAGATTAGATAACATTTTAAACTGTCATTTGGACATGGAGGGCATGTTGTCACATTTCACTTCCATTCTTTTGGGATAAATCAAGAAAAACGTATACCCTGTATTAAAGAAACAAAATAGCACAATTGTACTAGATATGTGCAATTAATATGGGAAAAATTAAACATTCTGAATCCCAGTTGATTTACACAAATTCAGACAGTCAAAAAGTGTATTCTACTATTTTTGTTGCCAAAAAGGATAGAAATGAAAAAAAAAATAACATTATGGGAAATGGCTTTTCTACCACGAGTGCCTGGTGGATTGGCTATGGACACCAATGAATTTCACCAACCACCTTCAAACCATTCCATCAGCAGTAAGGCTAATATTGTGGACCCAAATCTGTTACCCCTCCCCTATTGCGCATATGATTAGGGTTTCAAAATCAACACTCTGAATCTTCACAGCCAGATCTGACGCAAACGCTATGTGAGAAATGAAAATTTTAAATGAGAAAACTCTGTTAAGTGGAAAGTACGGTGAGCATAGAAAACTGACAACGTGTTGATCTCACGGTAATTTGTGTGAAGGCAAAGTCGTACGCAGCTGTCAGCATGGCAGGGGCAGAACCACACCACAACACTGTTAATTATAAGTGGGAAAAATATCAGGTTACCCAGCTCAGGGAGCCCATGCTGCTAGATGCTCTAATTCACAATCTTTATATAAAACAATCCTGTGGTCTACTCATAAATGTTTAAAACCTGGAGGAAGACTAGGATCACTCCAGGAAAGAAAGACAACTGCAATGAATTCTTTGCTACTTTCTAATTTGACCTTCAGAAATAACTGGCCTCTTCACAGGGAGTTTGTTGTGGCAGAGACTAGAGTGCTGATGAAACGGCTTGTATTTCCTGGCCTCGTTTAAACTGGAGAGTTTGATAGAATGACGTAGAATTAGTGAAAATCAGAATACTTCCAAATGGGCTGTCAAATAATGCACATAGATTAAAAGAGTTTTTTATTATTATTACTATTACAATTGGGTGCCTCATGAATAGAGAAAAGCTTAAACAGGAAAACCTCTCTTGACTTTGGGCAATTTCTGAGTGACAATAACACACTTGAGGCCCGGACTGATTAGCCTGTTGATTAGAGTGAACAGGGTGCCATTTCATTCCAGCTCATCCACTGATAGCATAATGACAGACCCCAGAGTTACTCCAGCAGAAACACCTACGCATCCATAAATCTGGAGGAAAAACTTAACAACACAGATCCATCCAGTGAACTCTATAGTCAAATGCTATATGTGACGTTATAACAACCTGAGCCATATTTTCTATACTGGTACATGTTGGGAACGTAATATGGGTCGTCAAATATTTTTTGTAAGTTGAGTAAATACTGGGTAAAATAAAAAATATTCAATTTATACAATATAACTGTCGACTAGAGTTGAGCCGGATACTCGGCTGAAACGAGTATCCGGTACGGATAGAGCATTTTTGCAGAGTACGAGTATCACACGAGTAATAAGAGTCAATATCTGTGCTCGGATTGAATAAAAATCCACATTGGGTAGCTGACTGTTTCTGTGTTCTGTGATAGGCTAGTCACAGTGCCCCTCCCCTACACACACAGATTTGCTGCGTCCCGCCCTGCTCATTCACACGCAGAACACTGAGAAGAGAACAGCTCTCTTTCTCTCTCTGTCTCTCGCTCAGTCACTCAGGTTTGCGGGTCTTTTCCTTTAATGTTTAGGGTTTCGTCAGCTTCAGGTTTATTTTTATTTCGGTTTGTTTGTAGTACTTATTAGCCAGTGTGTTTTTTTTCCCTTTTTTTTCCGTCTGCTGGCTCTAAGTAGTTTTTTGACTTCACGCAAAAAATAATGATTAAAAATAATGATTTCTTCATAATTACAACCGCATGTGTTGTATTCATTGTTGCAAAATTTGTTCTGTATATAGTTTGTTATCGTGATCAAAACCATTGAGCTGAAGCTCAATGCTGATGCTGTCATGTAAATAGTTTTCTAATCAGCAATAAATATAAAAATTTCTGATCAACACATATCAATTGCATGATTAAAAATAACAATCCCGCCCACTTACGGGTTAGGCCCCGCCCAGTCCAAATACAGATAATTCAAATGGTTAACAGATACAGATAATGCTGTACTCCCTCATCCCTACTGTCGACAGACAGACAGACATCCTGTAGCTCAACCAGTAGAGCAATGGTGTTTACAACGCCAAGGTCATGGGTTCCATTCCTAGGGAAAGCAAGAACTGATTAGAATGTCAAGGTGTTCCTTGAATACAATGTAAGTCACTTTGAATAAAAGTGTCTGCCAAATGCATAAATGTAGATAAATAGATAGATAGACAGATAGACTTCAAAATTTGGAATCCGCAGCCCATTTGGAATGTCCAAAAGGTCATTTGATTGTGTAAGGCCACATTCCAGGTCCACAATGTCCCGTGCTGTAATTTTAACTTCAAGTCAAGGTCATTGTAAATGACAGCTCAGTCACCACAGCCGGTCTTGAAAAACATCCCCCACAAGTGCATAAAACATACCATATGCTTATTGCCATCCTCAGTGGCTCCACCTCAACAGCCGCATAATTCTGACCTGATTAAGTGACTGACAGTAAGAGTGGCGACGATGAGGAGATGGAAATGGATTGAGCCCTGTGCCTGGAGTCACTGATCCATCTCAGGTAGAACTCCAGCCAAAGCTTCACCCGAATCATCAATCACCTCGAGTGTTCCTCTGTCCCAGATTAAAAGGCCTGTCTGCTACATCCTCAGGCCAGAGCCTTCATCACCGCACAGGCTCGGCGGATGGACGGCACAAGCCACGAGCACGATCGCGGTCTCACGCAAGTGCCTTCACTACAAGAAGGGAGTATAAATGGATTGGTCATACGATCACCTGACTAATCTAAACAGGTTGTATAAAGGAATTACTGTATTGTATGTACTCTTTTTAAACGTATCATTAGGGAATGAGTACTTGTACTTATACTTTCATAAGGAGATACTGATATATTAAATATTAGCCTTCATTTCAACATGTTTCTAAGCATGCTCAGATTGTGTGAATGCAATTCTGTTGAGGCTGTTTCTGCTTTGAGAATCTGCTGTGGGAAGTTTTTCGTCTAGGTGAGTGAAGAATGCTCGGCATTGTCTAAGCGACGACTCAGCCTGGCCCATTGATTTGTTTACTAATAGTGTATGGATGCAGCAGACTGGCTCTTGGCTCTCTGGCTGGCTGGCCTATTGAATAATCAATATCATTTTTGTTCTTTTTGGGCTATAAAGATACTGCTGATTCTGATCTGCGGGACACATAAGATAGAAGAAAGCTGAACCTTTTAGTAAAATCCCCAGCTTCTGGGAAGGCAGACAGACTCAAAATGATAGCCACAAAAGATTCTGGTGTTGTTTACAAGGTGAAGTATTGGATAAGACTTAAAGCCCTTCAAATGAAACTTTGCTGCCTCTGAGAGAACAATTATCGGGATGTTATGAGAATCGCATTTAAAACAAAAAAACAAACAAGCAACTTTCTTTGCAGGAAATGGAATACAGATGGAAAAGGCAAGTTTATTATCACTCAGTTTTCTATTTGATTGTGATTTTGACTACACCCTGTTTACACCGATAGCGAGCAACAACGATCGCAACTAGACCGCTCCCATAATGATCGACAAAGCTGTCTAGAATCCAAGTGCACAATGTTAGGTGTCTCAGGAAAAAGCATAAAAATGCTTCCTAAACCAAAAGCAAAGCCAAAGAGATGTTTTTATACTCAAGTTTTGAGCCTGCATTTGATGAGATGGGTACTGCTAAAGAAAGACAATAGACAACATGTCTTTCTATTTTCATTGTCTTCCCTGTTAACATGCATTAATCAGAGCACCACCAATGTACAATTCATAAATAAACGACTCTTATGAGCCAATCTGCAAATCAATGAATTAAAATAATCAGAGATGATAGTCATCTGATTAATTTTTTTTTTTAATAACAGCTATAACAATAATAATACTAAAAAAATGTTTTAGATATTGAAAGCTTATAAAAAGATATACAAATTAAGAAGTTATGGGTCTGAACAAATTACTCGTATGAGCCAGTTTTTTTTAAACAAAAAGAAGGTGATTAAATGATAACAGATCACTTTCTCCTATGCCAGCTTAATATGCAAAGCATTATAGGGGGTGGAGTGTAAACCAATTTCTTTAGAAAAGCACTGACATGAATATATAAAAATATAAATATAAATAGCAAAGTGTAATTCTACCTTTCAAGTTTTATAAGTCAAAGGGTCAACCTTAAGCATCTGCATACTGAACGAATGAGTACTTTCTCATCTGTTTCGGTAAGGAAGAGCAGCGTGCTTGGTGCAGATGGAGTGATAGAGACATTGATCTAATCGAGTCTGACTTTCACCACCACCCACCGCCACTGTCCATCTGTACAACACCCCAGCCATGAGCTCACAAGCTCTCTCCTGCGCTCTCTCTCTTCCTCTTTAAAAAAAATCTCCTATCCAGTCACCCCTGTCTGCGCCACAACATCTGGACAAGTTTCAGGCAGACCGAACCTGATGCCAACCTGCCTAATAGCCTATGGAGTCAATTATAAAAGAGAAAATGTTGCAGCCTAATTGTTAATGGCACCATCTGGATAATGGCACTTTTCAGGGAGAAGACTCCTTACCTGGTCATCTGGGATTTTCCATTCCAATGGCCTCCAAAAGCAGTAGAGGAGAACCAAAAGAGAAACTGTTTTTCATACCTAATGAAGTTCCCTTTTAACAGTGCTCGTTGTTCACGATATAGTCCGTTTGTGTGTGTGTGTGTGTGTGTGTGTGTGTGTGTGTGTGTGTGTGTGTGTGTGTGTGTGTGTGTGTGTGTGTGTGTGTGTGTGTGTGTTACAAAGTGTTTCTGAATCTTCATTTCGATGTGAAAGCAACTGGGGGGCAGTCAACAAATTAAATGCCACATTCTATCTAATGGCTTATAACAAATGTTCTCTAGAGCAGAGTGTTTTCAAATATTATTTTCTCTCTTTTCTTTATTGTCATAAGCTGTGCATCAAAAGTGGTGGTGGGGGGGAACGTGGTTGTTGAGGTGACGCCCATGTCATAACTATTCATTATTGTAGCACAAAAGAATATAGGCTGATAAATTGTATTTTGTAGCGTTGAAGTATGTTTTTAAAGTAATTAAAATATTTTGATGTGATTGATTATGGCATATTGATATTTTCATTATATACATTTTCAAAACATAGAAAACTTGGAATTTATTGTCTAGCAATTTTGCACAAATACACCTTTCAATCAAAATATTTTACTAAATGGAGTTTAAGTTTCAAAATATTATGCAATAAATATATTGTTCAAAAGCGTTAGTATCATTTGTTTGCATATGCCACTTGATTGAATGTCTAATTATGTATCTAATGCAATGAAATTCAGACATTATCCAAATATTTTATAGGGCTGAATACTCAGAACAGCCCCAAATTATCTTTATTTTGAGGCTCAAAAAGAGTGGAAAAGTGCAACTTGTGGGGAATTTTTTTTACCTACTTTAGTGTGATGTTTTTTTTTTAAATGAATTTACCTTTTGAGTCAACTCATCTGAAGTTTTTTTGGACATTTTGATTTTGTTTCTCAATAACTGGCTCAGATCTTATTTTTCATAGCAATTTTATTTATATAATTAAATTTACTCAAAACTAATTACTGTGTCAGTTTTTGCAAACCCCACCATATTATATTATTATATTACATTATTGTTTCAGAGAATACCATAGCATCTCATTGGCACACATCCAAAAATCATGATCTATTTAAATGTAAGGAGGATGCTAAGCTCACTTTACCTCACTGTTCTCTCTCTTCGTGCTGCAAGGAACAAACTCAAATTGTATCAATGCAGGTCATGCTTAAACAAATCTGATTAGACAAACAGTGTGTTTTTTAATGTGTGCACGAATGGAATCTATCCAAGCAAGCCAAAAACAGTGTGAAGGAGCTGACAACAATATTATATAGAAACAGGTATAGCATCCTTAAATGTGGGAATAGCAGGATGAGAGAGGAGGAGACAAAAAGATGGAGGGGGCAGATTGAAAAACACATTTACTTAGCGTTTGGCACACTGCTCACAAATTCAGCGCAGCATGAAGGACAATTTGGAGCTGACAAAGGCAACATTCCATATGAAGGACAATGACATGAGAAAGAAAGGGAATGTTATTGCATGTGTGCTGGGAGAGCCCTAATGAGATAATTCAACCTCGATCTAAAGTTCTCAAACTCTAAACCTTACCCGACAGATCCTCTCGGTTCTTGCATAACAGCACCAATCTGTACAGTCACTTACTGCTGTGACCAGTTCAAAACACGGTGCAACGTGTATATTCGAGTCTTCCAGTTGTGTTTGAGCAGAATTCCCCCTTCGCTAAACAAGCCGTCCCATTATAGGAGATCAAACACAAACTAAAACCTATTCCCACTGCACTACACTCTCTCTCATGAAACGCATACTCGCACACGCAGCTCTAATTGAAACAGTAGTGCTGGCAGTGAGCTGTCAGCCATGAGCTGAAACAAATGTGCGTTTGATTTGTTATGGTTTGTAAAGGAAGGGGTTAAAGAGAAAAAGCAGGTGTGCCCGCTGACAAATGGCGAGTGAGCTATATGAACCATGAAATGAACAATCAAGCAATAGAAGGCAGCAGGACTTTCAGCACCATGGTCAGCAACAAAGTGCCTGCAACAGCTCGCTGCCTGAGCGATGGTATTCATGAAGACAGAGAGAGAAAATGGAGTGATAGAGAGAGAGAGGATCCTTCTGCAGGGAGATTACAGGCTGTGTTTGGATTTCAAAACTATGATTGGAAGAAAGTATCCCATCATAAAAGTAATCAGAAAGAGTAAACATCTTCATCCTGACTGGCCAATGGAAACAAAAAGGTTTCAGATCTCCTGATCTTTCTCACATCCTGATGCCATGACACGTTTTTAGTCAAGTTAATATTTTGGGTTTATATCCATGCTAATGTGGCCTACAAGTGAAGTAGGAAATATTGTAATTTCAAATTGTGTGCAGATGAATGGCAAAGCAATTACTTGAAGTTGCCAAGTTGGACAGGGCATGTAAACATCCAAGGAGACTGGAAAATGCAGAAAACGTAATGAAGTGACAAAAAGACTTTTATATAATGACAATAAAAACACAATTTTTCCCCCCTGCCATTTTCTATCAGCCATGTTGGTGAAATCAGAACTCATTTAACTGATTTCATGTTAAAACGTCAAATAAAATGAATATGTGTCGATTAAATTTAGTCCTCTGGTTATCATGAAAAAGTAGAGGTTAGTGAGCGATCATACATCCATGCTTTTAAAGTGCTTTTATGAACATGATTTAGTGCTTTGGTCCTGTATAAGGTCTTTAACATTAAAAAAGCCATTTGAAAGTAAAGAAAGAAGCTGCCCTCAAATACACCCTATATTTCTGAGTCTTAAACACATAAGCACAGGTTAAAACAGTTTATATCACCTATAACAGCTATATTAATACACACACACACACAAATACACCTACACATGCACTCCATGACATTCTCACAATCTGCGTGTGCGTGTGTGTGTGTGAGCGAAATTACAGCCATTTCCTTATAACAAGGTGACCTACAGTTACTAAGCCGTGAAATTCAATTAGGGGTGCTGTCTGTGGCACAGTTTGCATTAATGGACCTAAGTTGTGATGATTTGACCACTTCCATTATATCCTAAATCTTTGCATTACATTTTCAAGACAAACATAAAACTGGTTTCCTTCATCTGTACAAATAGTATTGCAAGCTGACTGTCTTGCCATTTCCTTTCAAATTCTGTTACATAAACTCTGTTCTCTTTTATTATGTGAGGGCAATATCACGCTGAATCTGAAGTGATTTTCTACATTTGCCTGTGTGCATTCAGTGTAATAAGTCTCTTGAAAATGAACATAAATAAAGAAAAAAAACTAAAATAGGTAACGCATATTCTTGTGAATGAGTACAGCCTAATATCGGTTATCTGGTAGCTTGTTATTACAATAACCAGACATGAAATTGAGCCCAAAAAGTACCAATCCCATTTCTTTGCCATTTTTCCATTTGTGACTCACCCAATTTAAGTCTAATGGACTTTGATCAGGAATACAGCAATAACCATAACCTCTTCTCTTCTCTCATTTATTTATTTATTTATATAATATAACATATTAAAATGTTTGCCCCCTTCCTGAATTTTTTATTTTTTTTGGCATGTTTGTCACATGTTTCAGTGTGACAATGTTTCAGATCATCAAACTAATCTAATTATTAGTCAAAGATAACCCAAGTAAACACAAAATACAGTTTTTAATTGAAGGTTGTTATTACTAAGGAAAAACAAAATCCAAACCTACATGTTCCTGTGTGAAAAAGTGCTTGCTTTAGAATAAATTAAATATTCATTTAGAAAATATTTATTTACATACATTCTATAATTTGAGGAAAAAAAAACATTATGTGCCAAAAGTCACTGAGGGCTGGATTCAAAATAATATCACAAATCAATGTTCAGGCTGATCATACTTGTATGAAGTTCATCACAGAAACTCATAATGTAAGTCAGTAGTGTGTATGGCCCCCATGTGCCTCTAAGCACTCACGCCAACGTTTGGACATGCGCCTGATGAGATAACGGATGGTGTCCTGGGGAATCTCCTCCCAGACCTGGATAATTTCATCCCAGTACCCAACTGCAATAGGGGAACCATTGGATAGAACCAAAATCTCCAAGGATATTCCTCCCCAGATCATTATTGACCTACCAGTTATGCTGAATGATGTCACACACAGCATAATGTTCCACACAGCATCTGCAGACTCTTTCACATGAAAGGAGCAGATACTAGTCTTGCTGATGGAATGTTACCTTTCTACGTCCCTGTCCAACTCTCCTCATGTAATAGCCTGGTTCCCAGTATGTCCTCCATTCTCTTGAAACTGTACTTGAAAGCACACCAAACCTCTTGTGACAGCATATACGGACGTGACATCCTGCCAGTGCAACCTGATTGGTTTGCCGGTACTGACAAATCAGTCAGGAGGATTAAGGAGAGAACAATTGTCTATGGCAACCACCTGCAAAATCAATCCCTTTTTGGGGGTTGTCTTGCTGTTGCCTCTCCAGTGCACCTGTTGTCACTTTCATTTGCACCAAAGCAGGTGAAAATGATTCACAATTACTTATGCTTTCTAATTGGACAGATGGATATCCCTTTAGTTTAATCGACTTGGTGTTACACTGTGATGATTGAGTGTTCCCTTAATTGTTCTGTGCAGTGTATATCGCAGATTATATAAGGTTCTGTGTTTAAAGGTTCTCAAAAAGAAAAAACAGTTCTTCTTAAATCTGACAAAGCATTTGTAATATTGTTAATTATTTGTAATACGTAAAACAGTTCAGCTAAAGTCTGTTTCTGCCGATGGATTTGCATTCTGGCTTTCCAATATGTATTCAATAGGAGTGCTGTATGCTCAATATGACCTTTCATTTACATTCTCATCACCCGTGTGTTATAAGCATGTGAGACATGAAAAACACACATTGCTATCAGTGTTTAAACTAAACTTATTCAAGCCTTGCCAATTTAAACTATCAAGCAGAAGAAGACGCATTAGAGATAGCAATGTGTGCTGTTAAGGTCTCACAAAGTTTACAAAGAATGACTGTTTTGTTCATTTTTATTTTATCATCACTGTTGTAACATATTGAAAAGCCAGAATGAAAATCTTGTCTGTCTGTTTTATGCACTATTTAACAATATTACAGAGACATTGTCAGACGTAAGAACCGCAGTGAGATGATTTGCGTGTGCACTCATTCAAAGCCAGACAGCGCGCAACTATTGAGTTCTCTTTCAAGTCTTGCACTTGAACAGTAATTCACACAATTGTCAACATGCGATGTCTTGGCAAGTTTCCTAGCAAACATAGTATGTTATGTGTTAAGTGAACATTAACAGTCGAGAAAGACAACGCATGTGTATCAGTATTTTGGATCCATGGACTGTCTTAAAGTGACAGCAACCTAATAACCCTGCCGTCTGTATTTTTAATGTTAATCAAACAACAAAAGACAAGGAAATCACTCACTGCTATTAACTGAATAGCTTTTGTAACTTTAATAATATTTAATCTTTAATTTATTTAGTGACATTCATATGCAATGCTGTTTTACATTTGATTACTTTATTAAACGTACAGTACGTACCTGAAAATTACTGTTAGATACCTAAATAACCTGAAAAGCACCGTTTATTTTCTTTTTTTATACTTGCTCTATTGCATTTATTTGAACTGTTCTTTGGAGTTTGATTATTTGTTCTTATTTTCTTTATTTTAATTTTAACATGGAACTGAAAAAGTGACCCTAAAATTTTAAAAACACAAGTAATTTGAACCACTAGACTACTAATATATATAGAAAATATATACTAATAAGGTAATATGGATAAGTAAACATCTGAACTATTGTGCTGGCTTGGCCAACAGAAAAGATCCTTAGCCTACTGCTAAAATAGCCAGAGTATTTTTAAAACATTATAAAAAGGAGCGTGGTAAAACTTCATCCACAAACGAATAAATGGTGTCATTGTAATGGGGGTGTAATTAAAAACTGGCTCTCATCAAACTGCTAAGCAGATGAACGTTCTTTGTCTTCTTCTCGATGAATGTGTGAATACAGAGAGTATGAAATCATTCTTAATTACACGTCACAAGAGAAGCATTCAGTCTCCTCTCTGTGTGTTTTAATGGCACCTTCTCTGCTCACTGATTAATTCCGCAAAAGCCTCGTCCTGATGCCTCATTACATTAGAAAACTTTTCCTGAGTCTTTCATGTGCACATCCATTTTTTCTCTCTCTCTCTCCCCTTAACTCCTCTCCCAAAATCTAAATATTTATTCAATGTTCTAGTCAATGCTTTCAAATGCTGGCAATCTTTAGGGACTAGCGGTTTGACAACACGGAAAAGCCCATCACACGTTAACGAATCTGGTTAAGCCACGTCACTTCAATTACTGACATTTATTTCCGTTCCGTTCCATATCATACATGAGTGTTTTGTCGTTAAGGGCATATAATAAAATTCATCTGAAAACTGGAGTGATGCCTTTCACAAACTACTCGGTAGTCTGTAAAAAACCTGCAGCATAATGGATGTCATTTAGTGGTTTAATTAATGTAATGTTAATCTTTTATTAAATCAGGGGATGTTCTCTCAATTACTCAGTCTGACTGTGAGGGATAAATTAATAACTCATTGATATTTAAATGCAAACCTTCTGCAGATTCTCCAGATTAGCACAATCTATTGTTCCTAAAATCACATAAAATCAGATTTAGCTGTAAGTCAGCTACAGAAAGCACAGCTCAAGACTGATAAGGAGGATGAAAGATATAGCCTACCTGATACTGCTATCTCATATCATAACATGAAATATAAACAACAAACGGGAACATTCACAGAACACAGTTTTCCATGTCTCTCACAGTCATGGACCACCTCAGATTGTTCAGCTATTTCAGAATATTCAAGTACATGTTTACTGATATCTGGGTTTTAATTTCGGGCCAGGAAGTGTTATAGGCTGTTAATCAGGGTCCTTCAGGTACATCTTAACCGCGTTACATCTGGCCGATGAGCCGCCTGGAGCTGCAGCTAGCACCGCTGATCAAATTCCCAGCTAGTCTCCTGATGAAAACATCATTTGTTTTGCATCCCAGTGCTGAAAACAGGGCTGGCTGTGACTCTGTTTGTAGGCTCAGCATACTGCAATTTACACTGAATGAAAATGACAGGCACTGAACAGCGGCATAAGCAATTATGGAATGCAGGGGCCGGGCAATCGTGTATGCATTTGAACCACGATAATACAATCTGCACAACCAAAGACGCTGCATATGTTTCAGCTATTAATGACATGTGAACTCAACCTGCTTTCAACGTAAACGTGGCATTAAGGCACTTCCTGAGTGAGCTTATTATCCAGTCTCTTTATTATCATAAAAACAGCTGTGACATACATTCAAATGATTTGGTTGACAAATTTAAGAGGATATTTTACATCCTGCAGACAAACAGCAGCTGTTTACTATATGCAAACAATTTTTGGTATACCTACAGACCACAACCAAGAGTTTGAGACGAAATAAAACATCTATCTTAAAGTGGAAATGTATCTTACTGCTAAAGTAATAAAATAGAGGTTGCTGAAGGTTTCTTCATAGATTAAAGGGTTGGTTTCTTAGAGGGTAAATCTAGCATCAGACCTACAAAAAAAAAAACTATTCAATAGAAAAATCACCACTGACAGTGTAATTTAGCCCAAGACTAGACATAATCTCTGTCTCAGAAACCATTGGCGAAGGAACTGCTGTGAATGAAAACTATGCTTCCTTCTCATCTCTACTTTAACAGAACTTTAGGTCTGAAACTTAAAGAAAAGTGACATATCTATCATCTAAAGATCGTTTTATTTCCAGGAGCATTACACATGCTTGTTTCAAAGGAATAATAAAAAGATGAAAGTTTACTTGTAGCATTCAACTGGCTCTTTATTTCTACAAGGTAAAAACAGCAAGTTAAAGCTCATAAAAATACCATTTTGTAGATAATGATAAATACAGTAATATCTCGGTTTACAAGTTTAATTCGTTCCAAGAGTGAGCTCGTAACTCAAAATGCTCGTACACCAAAACAATTTTCCCCATAAAAATGCAATAAAAAAAATCACTGGATTCGTTCCACACGACCATAAATGCCCATTTTAAATATTATTTTGGTTTTACCCTATTAATTACAGTTAAAATTATAACCATTAAGATCTCATATAAATACTAATTAATAATTGACAATTAAACTCTAAAAAATACTTGACAATTTACTGTAACGCGCACTTTAGCTTTGAGTAGCGTCGCTGCTGGCGTGAAGGAGACGAGAGGAGGGTTTTACTGCTTACAGGGAGAATTTCCTACCTTCTTTCTTACTCATCTTGCGGGTCATTGTCTATATGCTGTACTGTACGTATATATTTCACTACGTGAACAATAGCGATCGCAATTAATGTTAACAACACGAGGTAAAACCGCTGTAAATCACTTATAAAAGTATGCACTGTGGTAAATGATGCAACTAAACCGAGCAACGCTGAGTTAAGGGGTGATAGGCTTTGTGAGAGGCTGTCTTTAGGATATTTCCAGTAAAAATGTGCTCGAAGATGTTGAGGGCGAGGGAAATTTTTCTCACACTCCGATACAATGCTCATACACTGATTTCTCGTATACAAAGTCACTCGTGAACCAAGGTATTACTGTATATGCTTTACTGACAATTTTCACTAAACCTGTGCTTTACAGGATCAGTATTCAGTAAATTCAGTATTCTTGATTTTTGTTGGTCCATGTGGAAAATAATTCCCCACAAATACAGTGACAAAGATATTCATGTGTGTTATGTGTTCCTGTCTATCTCAGTTGTTAGATAGTGTGCATTTAAATCAGTGCGCCTGTGTGTATGCACTTTGTCATTTGGTTTCACAGATAAAGCAGTGTTATGAAAGATTCATGGAGTTTGAGGTAGGGTGTGACGCAGAAGGCCCTAAAAAGCTGCTGGAGGCGGAGAGAGCCGTATCTCCCTCGGGGCACATGGGCAGCACTGAGCCCAGTGGGTAATAGACTGTGGGTAAGAGCTACTTTGTTTCACTTCTACCCTGCCATATTCATTCTTGCTGCAGTCATGGCAGATGAAACACACACTGTTAGGCTTTATCCTGATTCATGAATGTGCGGTAGTCAAAATTCCAACAACAATCAAGAGCAATCAACAAGTCTCACCTCACGTTTCTATGATTATGTTACAACCACAGAATAGTGTCCTGTAAAGTGGACGCCATAAGACAACATTCATTGTACTGTAAGAAACACTTGAAATCAAAACATGTGTGAACTGCAACAACAGTTGAGAGTAATATTATAATAAAGTGCAACAAATGATAAACATAAGCTGTATCTAAAATATATATCAATATGTATATTAAAAATATACATATAAAATGAAGGGAACACTTAATCATCACAGTTTAACACTGAGTCAGTTAAACTTGAGCGATATCCATCTGTCCAATTAGACAGCATATGTGATTGTGAATCATTTTCACCTGCTTTGGTGCAAATGAAAGTGACAACAGGTGCACTGGAGAGGCAACAGCAAGACAAGCCCCAAAAAGGGAATGAATTTGCAAGTGTTGGCCATAGACAATTCTCTCTTTATTCTTCCTGACCAATTTGTCCTTCGTTTTGTGTTTTCTAATGGTCCTTGTCGCTGTCTGTGGCATGAGGCAGAACCGGCAAACCAATCAGATTGCACAGGCAGTCCTGTTGCTCCAGGATGTCACGTCCATACGTGTTGTCACTAAAAGGTTTGGTTTAAGACATAAATGACTGTGTTTACTTGCAAAGACATGGTCACTTTGATACACAAGTCTGATAAATATCTATTTAACCATTCAAGGCCAATTAATCGTCAAAAAGCATACAGTTCAGTTCTCACGTACATTATGAACAGCGACTTCATGAGCGCGACTCTCTAAGACATGCGCATACTGCTAAATGAGATGTGTTACATGCCATGATTTGTTATTCCAATTTTTGGTTATGGTTTGCTCTGTGTCTCCTGTCTGTTGTTGGTTTCTTCCAGTTTTCCAGCTCTTTGCTATCCCTCAGCTTACAGGTTCTACTATTGGCCAATTGAAACATCCATCATGCAGAATCAACCAATCAGCAACCTTTGTTCAGGATATAAGACTCGCCGGAGAATGGAAGAGGAGAAGCTTGGATGGTGTTTGCTGGCTGTGACGTGGTTGTTGTATGATGCACACAGTGTAGTGGTAGTTTGCTTGTTGAGTTGAGTTGAGTGGACTTACGTGAAATCTTACGTGACCCATAATTCACCAGGCCAGAGAGAGAAGAAAAAGGGAAGCACGTCTCGTGACCTACATTTTGTACCCATGTAGATTCACTTTTGTAAGACTCGTTAGGGAAGCGTGTGTATGTTTTTGCTTTAGTTAGTTAAGTTTAGTTAGGGAGCGTAATACGGTTACTTTTATTTTCTGTTTTTGTTCATGGTTAGTTTAGAGGTTGGGGATTAGTTGGTGTGTTTTGCTTTTGTTATTTTTGTTTGTTTAGCACCGCTCATTTTTTCTTGTTTCTCTGTGGCTTACTTTGATTTATCTTTTCTTTTTTTTTCTTTTTTGTAAATAAATGTATGGGTTAATATGGTTGAGTTTTCACTTTTAAATGTAAATTATACATTTTTGGTTGTAATACAGTGAACCACCTGTTTTGCAGTAAGGTTTGTCTTTGTGTCATTTACCTACAGTACTCACCAGAGGCCAAAAAGTTGTCTTTACCGGACAGTGTACTTTAACGGTTACTGCGTTAAAGCACTTTAATGGTAAAATCCCTTGTTTTTAAACCACAACACATGTAAACGTTAAGCTTCCATGAATGCATAGCACAGCAACATCATGTGAGGTAATCATGATAGAGACGATAGTCCAAAATCTCTACAGTTTGACAAATTTCTAAAATAGAAATAGTTTTGGAAAAAAGCAGGAATCAAACTAGGACCAGTGACTGCATAGTATGGCATTTCCTAGATACAGTATGCATTATACACAAATAGTAAAACAGCCTCTCTGCAAATGCTATGGGTGCGTTCAAATTTACTTTTTGTATGATTTTTTTGAACATGAAACTCTGTGCTGTGTTACCTCACCATTTAATTCGACACGAATGAGTTGTAATTTTGCATTAAACATTATGATACCTGCGGCGAATTAATTAGAATGAAATAAATTTTTATAACCATTCCATTTGATTACATGATTTTATTACTTCATCCATGAGCATGTAAGTCCCATCAGATTGATTTCCATCAGCAGTGGAGGTGAAGTGGACAGTGGACAACATCTCCCATAATTCTCAGCTCCTTCAACCGTCACCCAGCTACACTTTAGTTGTTGTTTTGAATATGCCACCTCTAACGTCAAATATTACATACTGTGCCTTAAATCCACCCCACAAACACACCCAATGAAATCAAGCTGCTAAATTCAGCTTCAAACCAAAATAACATGTAACCTATTTATCTGGCAAATTGCACACAGCATCAATGAATTAATATCTTGCCAGGCAAAAAGTAAGCTAAATGGAGTACACAACATCTTTCTCATTTCTCTTTCTCTCCTTTCACCAAGTCACCAGCTAGCCTCCTGTTCACCACATCACACATTGAAAACAACCATATTGGCTTTACTTAACCACATTAGCCATGAACACAGATTGACAGCACCTCTCTGCGCTGCCTCCACATCAAATAATACAGAGCAAATGGCATTCAATACAGCCTCATAACCACAGAATTGGAGATTCAAAAACAATTTTAGAGCAATAAGTGGAAGCCACTGAATGGGATGAAAATGCAAATGTGGACAGCTCTCCGGCATGTCTCATTCTAGGCCTCGGTCTGCCTTTCATAATATCCACATTCAATGCATTAAGAGTGTCATACAAAGGCTGAGGATGTTTGCATTTTGTAATTTGTGCCTTTTCATAACCACCAATAAAAGTAGAGCAGTTAAGAGAGACATCTAATGGACGGCAATGCCCATGAGCAACAGCAGCATTCGTGAAGATCCCACTCTCGCTTGAAGCGGCGAGGATGCTGGTGTCTGCACAAACCACCAATACTGACAAGCAATTTCTATGAACTCATATTTCAAGAGATAAAATTAATCTACTGCAAATACAACCAGGTTAACCGAGGATAGACACAGAGGTCATTAAAGTTACACTTTGGGTGTAAAAATTAGTGATTAATTGTGTGATAAATCAGTGGTTGTCAACTGGATTTGCTTCTAGATCCAGACAAAACAGTATCAAAATTGGTAAAGGTATAGTTCATCCTAAAATGAAAATTAAGAACGAAGGGCATACAGCATTAGAATAACCTTGATGTGAGTAAATGATGATTTAGTTCACCCTAAAATAAAAATGATCTCTTTAAAGTAAAAAAAAAAATGTCATGGAAAAATCTAAGACTGAAATTTCTTAAGCTATTTATCAATTAAAATAGTTTATTTATTTTGAAAAATGATGTGAGACTATATAGTCATAGTTAAATCACAGTTTGTGCATATTGTCTGGGTGTTTTGTCGGAGGATGAAGGCACAGAAGCAAAGGATGAACTAAGAAGTATTTTAATAAAGACACTCAAAAGAATACTTCAAAAATACAAAAAAAAAGGCACATGTTGTGCAAAACGTTCACAAACAGTCCAACAGACAGAGAAAAACATTCTTCGACGGACCAAGACTGAATGAAAATACAGTGTTGATATATACAAGGGTTGATGGAGGGAACAAGACACAGTTGACATAACTAACGAGGTGATTGATGACGAGACAGGTGAGTGGAAAAACAGTGGAAGCTCATGGGAGGAACCAGGATATAATATATGCCACTATATACGGACACTATATATGCATGCATGTATGTAGATATATAGTAGGCAATGTTTGGGAGGGGTACATGGTTGCATGACTTGCACCAAAGCAGAATATGCTGCCCGTCATAAATTACAGCATGTGACAGACAGTGGTCGTTGGAGAACACCTGAAAAAGGCGACACAATGATATTATCTGTATTTGCAGTACAAAAGCCATGGTTCAGCTATGTGACAAACACTGCCAGTGTGAAAGGATAATGGGAGCATGCTGCTCCCTGCTCCAGGGTGAAACTTTAAAGTGGTTTTAAAAGTTTATAAAAATCAACAACCCAATCAGAGCAGATTTGAGACCCACCTGTTGAGAAATGCTCTGCAAATCAAGTATGAATCAAAGTTATATAAAAATAGGATATAAACATTTCAGAACAGCTAAGCATAAGTCATAACACAAACAACTTTAAAAGGCCCCAATGTAGTGATCATATGCTTGGTCTATGGGGTTTCTTATTGGTAAGCAGAGACCAGAGGGCTAAAGCAAAGAGATAGCAGATGCACACCTTCCTATAAAAGGCATCTCTGCAGCACCCCATTGTAAATAAACACAGATATAACATCAAGAGAACAATTTAGGCAGTAATTAACGGCAAAGAACAAACAGAATGGTTAGAGGGGGGCATGGAGCTGATTGAATTAAGCGCACAAACAGAAACAAAAGCCGCAACAAAGCATCAGCGTGCCACAGCTCACCAGCTCCTCTTTGTTTAATAAACTGCAGACTCCCTGAATGCTAGTCAGCATAATGAATCTGACTTGGGAAGAGGGGTTCTGAAGGGCCCCAAAGAGTCTATAGCCTCAGCTTTCACATTCAGCATATTGGGGCCACAATGGGTTACAACACAGATAGAGATCAGGAGGTACAAAGCAAGAGGAAGATAGATAGAGAGCCAGTCTGCGCAGAACACTCGTGTTTAAAAACAATGGTCTAATTACAACATTTATAACCCCAGAATTCTGGAATTGAATTTAGCCCTGACTTAAGGAGTACGCTGGCATGAAAAGACTATTTGATTAGAGCAGCAGTTGTTTCATTTTCGGCGCAGCAGATTGCCAAGCATCTCGATCCGGCTGCGCAATCTGTATTCATTATGGTCTGTAAAAGGATGATCCTCGACCTGCCGCTGCGCACGTTTGTGCAGATGCACGGCACTCTGCATGGCCCCTGCCATTCCTGTACAACGCGCCCCGCTAGTCGCGCCAAACACAGCAGCACCGAGCCGCCAAATTCAGCCTTTTAGCCACTCAAAAGGGCCCCCGTGGGCTCCCTCCCCTTCCTAGCAGCGGCCTTTATCAAAAAGCCCTGAAGTCGAGGCGTGAGATGTTTGGCTCTTTTAATGTATATAAATGGGCCACCTGCCTGGCTGCTTGGTGTTTCGGGGGAGGAGGATGAGGGACGCTGCAGATGTAATCTGAAGCTTTCATGTTGGCAGGAGGTCCGTGCATGGCACGGTCTCCGTCTTTCCCGCAGAGAGAGTGTATTGGGCTCCGTATGGAGCGCAGATGCACCCGCCATCCGGATGATCGCCACGGTGCTGAGGTGCTGCTGGAGCCGCTCTGTGCAGCGTGCTTATATATCTGTGAAATGAGTTTCCTGTGCAGATCCCCTGGCAGCCTGGCCAAATCACAGTACATTAGCCACATTAGCCGCTTGTATAGCAAGACTGTAAATAGACACGCCATATTGGGAGGAAACACTCAGCTTGTGTGACCACATTAGCAATGGCTTGGAATGATCGCAAAACAAAGCTGGGGCTTAATCACAATGTTTTTTCGAAACGAACAAAGAATTTAACTGCTGTTCTACTTTCAGCTGTTATCTATCAAAATGTTATATTAATAATAGGGATGTCAATCTATTGCAAATTGTAACCGAAACCAATTTAATCGCAGTTAATGGCATAGATCGATATTTGCTGAGAAATAATTAAGATAAATCTAAGGCATTCAAATATTGTGGCAGGCAAAGCATTGAATAGACTCCAGCAGTGCAAAGCTTGCAATCGGTCCAGGCTTGATATGGGTCTTCTGTAAAAAATATATATATATATATATATATATTTGGTACATTTGGCCATAGAGTTGTACCATTAAAAAAAAAAAAAAAAGCAATAAGAAGACATCTCCCTGTTCTACATTCCACCACACTGGGTCCACTGTAGCTGTTTTTTCTCATAATGGTATTTACATACGGGTCAGGGGGCATGATTAATTACGCTAATTTTTAACAAGGTATATTAAACAATTAATCCCACTAAATCAACAAGTTAAACTGACAACCCTAATTAATAACATAAAAATAAAAACAAACAACATCTGCAAGTAAAATCAGAGCTGATGGATAAAGAAAGACTGTTTATTTCTAATATGACAGATGACATTTTAAGATGATGTTTACGAAGACTTCAGCAGGAGATTTTCAACCTGCGTGAGAATTTAGCAGGTCTTTGTCTTACTGGTTGGGCTACTTTTACCTAAATTACAAGTGTAATCCTCAAACAACTCACCAAGGGCTGAACAGAACCCCTGTCACATGCCAGATATCGGTTCTCCCCTTCCAGCCCCCTGGAGACGCCTCAAAATCGGTGGGCAGAGGGATGATAGGGAAATTACTTAAAAGCACTTTTACACAGAGAGTAGAAGAAAATACCAGCCAATACACAGAAAAACTATAGAAGAAAGTGAACAGAACAATCGTGAGTTGAAATAAATGTTATTCTTGGGTTTGTTCTTTTGCTGTCTATATAGTGGAATGAGGTGATAAAGACAGCATTTTTAACTTAGTAATGTTTTTATCCTTTGGAAGTTGCAAACAAAACCGCTATTAAAATTTAAATTAGAATCGTATTAGAATATTTATTTTTATTTTCTAGTTTGCTTTCATTGCTCCCATCTTCTTGTAATGATATATCTAACTACAGTAGTATATCAAATCCAGCTATGTTAAAAATGGAAATGGCAAAAAAATGGAAATTTTTATAATCTTGTAGTTTGCATCCAACATGTTGCATAAAGAAGTGATCCCTCGTTTATCGCGGTTAATGGGGACCGGAACCCCCCGCGATAGGTAAAAATCTGCAAATTAAGTAGGAGTGCGCCCTCTAGGAATTTGTGTGTGTAGGTACCAGAATGTTTAAAATATGTATATTTATACTTTATATATATTTAATTAAATCTACTTAATTATAAAACCTTAATATTACACATTTACTCTCGCTCTCTCATACGATATGTATTATGGTGCTCTACACTCATCAATGACAGTAGTATCTTGAGACTTGACTCCAGTAATGACGACGACAGACCTGTGCGGTTCCATGAATGATGATGGTGTTACTGCACTGGCATAATGAGGCCTTTAAATCAGTTCGGGAAGCACCTCATCGTCAGATATCGGCTCTGGATCGTCAACATTTGCTTCTGAGAGAGGCGAAGAGGCTCCCACTCCACTCGTGCTCTCATTGGTCGATCTTGCGCCGGGAACCAATCACGTGTCTTGTCTGAGTGCCCGTGAGTGTGTACAAAACATCTGAGATTTTCTCTTTGAGTTTCTCTCTTTGTCTGCCATCCTGGGAAACCATTTCTCTCGCATCACGAAGAAACAACGCTGCTTTCTGCATTGAGGCTGCGAAACTTGAACCGCGAAGTGGCGAGGGATTACTGAATATAAAAATCCCAACCTACTGCTAAAGATGCAACCTGCTTTATGGTCTCCTGTTTAGAGACTGCAGCGCTTGCCCTCTAATCCTACATCTCAATATCAGATACACATGTCCGCATACAAAGGGATACACGAATGGCAACATACAAATCTAGAGACAGCTGCAGACATTCATTACCCCTCCCATCATGTACCTTAGTCCAGTCTGAAGGACACCAGAAGGGTTAAATGTCCCTGTATAAACGCAGTGTTGCATGTGTGGGTGTGTCTGTGTGTGATAAGAGTCCATTATGCAGGTTTACAGAGTCAGATGCAGAGGCCGGGCTGTGCCAAAGAGCTAATATTACACAGCACAACCTCCAGCAGCCTTCCCAGAACACACAGCCAAGTTCACTCAGTATACGCCCATTCCAGGAAATCTCTCTCTCTCTCTCTCTTTCTCTCTCTCTCTCACTCACACACACACCATCACATTCACACACTCACATAGACAGACAATGATGCTGATGCACAAACACACGCTAATGCTACTGTTAATACAAACATACACCTGCTCCACCCAGTCTCCCTCCACTCTAGAAAAAAAAAAAAAAAATCAATATGCATCTCATCCATTACACCACTCACGGATGGGTCAGGATCTCTACTCCCATCTCCCACTCTCCTTTCTCTGCTCTGTCTTTTCCTTTCTTTGTGCAGATAAAAAAACGTCAAAATGTTTACACTGCGCTGCCGTCACTGTGATGAGCTAATAGCAGTCTTTGATTCTCACACAGAGCACAGAGGGGGGAAAAACACATACTTAATGACATTAATTAAGATCATCATAAGAATGACTCAGAAGGTCCTCTCATCTATGATCAGGTGCGATCAGGAAACTTTCCTTGTAATAGTGAGATGAGATGAAAGGCAAGGAAAGGAAAGGCTTGGAAAGGAAAGAAAAAGAAAGGAAAGGCCCAGTATTGTCCTCTCTCTACTGTATCTTTCCATAAATGTGGAATTTTTCCAAAAAGGCCAAAGAAAATGTGAAATTTTAAAACATTATACCAAATCAAACACACATCCTTCAAGCTAACTACAGTGTTCATAGTGTGTGTAGCTCTTCACTGAATATAAAATAAGCACAAAACCATTCAAGCAATTAATAAAACCAGCCTTAATAGTCATATCCACATATTGTAAATCATGGATGTGAACATTAAAAATCCCCAGAGCAAAATCACTGTCTCACCAAATATAAAACCAGAGGAAGAAACGCCATTGATTACCAAATGACTATGAATTGAATAAAGCGCCATAAGCACTTCTTAGATATGTGATCTAACTTAGGCGTTCCTGAGATCTTTGTTTTACAGAAAATACAATAATCCTCTCAACAGACAAATTGGTTACAGCATTTTTTTTCCACAGGAGTCAATATAATGCACATTTTGGATTTGCATTAAAGCAATAGATTTTTGACAGGGTCACACATACGCAATTACAGTTGTCAATTAAATAGAAGCCAAAAAACATCATCACATTGCAAAATAATTAACCCCTGCTCAACAAGGGGGGGTTCTAAGGTAACCGATTTTGGGGGGGGGGGGGAAGAATAAAAGGAAAAAGACATGCATCCATCATAAAAAAAACGCTGCAGCCAATTTCCACAAAGCCACTAAGCTGATTGAAACGACCAAATCTGTTTCACCAGCTTACATTTACTTCAAAATGGTCATCTCAGCTTCAGTATCACACACTTTCACTGCTTCCCATTCCCCTGTTCTTTAGCAAAGAGAGAGTCGGTGGGTGTGCAGGAATAAAACACTCGTCAACTTCTCTGTGCCTGTGGCCTGATATCTCTCTAGTGCAGGGATGCCCAGATCAGTACACTTTTATTTAACTATTCAGTTATTCAGCTTATTTGTGTTCCTATTCTCTAATTTTTAACAAATGAATAAATAACATAAATTAACAAATTGCGTGTTGCACCCTCACAGACAACCCTTCCTAAAAAAACTCCATTCTGCTAAACCAACCAACCACCCCACCTCCTCCCACTGAAGTAGATTAAATTCACACTAGTCCTCATTTTAAACGGAAATTGGATTGATGGAGAAAAGATTACGGAGACATAGGGCAAGGTGGTGACAGCGGGAGAGAGTGGGGAGGGTGGAGACGACATCAACAAAGTACCTCTGAAGCTAATAGTGTAAATGTTTCTCTTTTGCCACCTGTAGTGTGTACGGCGTGTGTGTGTGTGTGTTTTCTTTCCCCTCCTGATCTTTCTCTTTTTTGCCATAGCAGCAAATATCCTGTTGGCGCAGGATGCAGAGTGGTATCTGGCCCTAAAATCGATCAGACTCCCGGACAAGGGCTTCCATTCATCTCTTGCCCATAAAATTTGATTAGCGCTGACTACAGCACTGCAGGGAGATGGGCTGATAGAGCCAGGCTACAGAAGATGGCAACAGCATCCCGCATTTTCATCTAGTCTTTCTCTTTCTCTCGCATGTTATATTTTGTCTCCCTTCATATTTCTTTGTAAAGCACTTCCTATTAATAACAGCCCGTCTCTCTCTCCTCATATCATCCACAGTATGTACAATCCTTGCGTGTAGGTATCTAAGATCTGTGAGACGGCGTGCGTGACCTCCTTCCGCCCCTGCTTTCTTCGTGTAAACCGTCCTCAAGCCATTAAACAAAAATGACAGCCGTGATCAGGCTTCGACCGGCGTTAACAAAACTAAACAACTGCAGCCCGGCCCAGCCAGCTGGCCTGTCCGGCAGACACACCCTCTGTTCCCACATATCACTGTGGCATGTGACCACTCGTCTCCACCAATGACAAAGTCCTGAGCTCATGAGTGGATACTGTCTGTCTGCGCAATGAAAAGCTAAGAGGACAGGAGGGGAAAAAGGGCTATTCAGACTTGAATCTCGACAACAAGGTGAAGTTTGTCATGTTTCTTGGGAAGCGCACTGCTAATTGTTGATTTGTTACATGATATTTCAAACCATGTGAAAAACAAAAAAAAATTCAATCAATAATGGAGTAGTTTATTCATCTGAGAGATAACTTGACTCAATCATCCATAAATTACATTGTGTATAAACCAATCTGTGTGCATGATGCGTGTACCACAAGGTTTCTGTAAATTGATTACAGGCATGAACTGGCGCTTGAGCATCGCACTTCTGGAGAAAAAAAGTTATTTAAATTCATGTAAGCCTACATGATTTAAGATTCATTTGCGATATCGATTCTTACAGGAGCCTGAGATGTCATTTAAAGCATCAGTCATCCAATCTGCTGAGGATTCATGTCGGCATAAGGGATGAATTTATTTGGTTGCTAATTGTCCACCTTTGGGAGTGTGTGGGTGACACTTGAAAAACCTTTGGCATATCATCAATGTGATAATGACAAGCAGAGCTCACTGGCCCAAATATTTTTCAATCATTCATGACATTCAAAACTTCTGGACAGTTTCATCAAAAGTCACTCACAAGCAAATAAAGAAAAGACTAGTGTATCTGTGTATTTAAGCTTCTAAATATTTAACCGCCTAAGTTTGATAAATTACTTTTTTTTCTAATGACACAAACCGTTCAAAAAGTTGATCGGAAAAATTATATTTTACATGAATGTTGCTTTTTTGAAACTTTCATACATAAAATAATCCTACAAAGTACCAAATCAGCATATCAGAATGGTTTCTGTTGGATCGTGAGAGTGAATAATGGAGCAATGACACTGAACATTTTTAATAATACAGTAGTCTTAGTGAGCATAAAAAACTTCTTTCACAAGGAAAAAACTAATCATACTGGACCCAAACCTTTGAACATCAGTGCATGTTTGTACATACTGTAACACTTGTAGTAACTCATAATTTCCACCATAATTTGAATATCTCAATGGATAGATTTGGGGTTACACTGACAAAAGAAATGTATAATAAGGTTTAAAAAAGGTTAATAGTTAATTCAAGTCCCTAAGCCAATTTGGTGTTCTGTAAGCTTTCATTTTGAAACCTGGATACATCTATATCCAAGTCTGACCAATGATAGGAACATCTCCAATGGGTAAACTTTGGTAAAGAGTCTCTGCGCTGGTCTGGGCTCACCTGAGTCTCTCGAACGTTTTCCACCGTGAAGTTAAACCACACTCTGAACCGCGGGTTACACGTGTCAGGCCTGATGAACAGATCAAACTCAAATTCACTGATGTAGTCAACACGGCCCAGGTTACCTATGGAGAGACAGAGAATATCAAAGAATTTTTCCAGAGTTACTTTCAAGCTTTGAATCTACTCAGTAGCTCTATGATTAGGGTTGGGTATCATTTGGGTTTTTTACGATGGTGCCAAATCGATACCATTAAGACAGTACAAAACGACAGTAGATGACATTTAAGACTTTAAATTGAAGTATACTTAAATACATAAATATAAGCAAATACAAAATACAACACATTTACATAACACATTCGCAATAAAACCTAAGCCCCTTAACCCAAACACACTAAATTAACAATAGGCCTACATAACAGTACTGATTACAGTTCTAATAACATATTTGCCTTCTCTGGCAAAACTTGACACCTCTCCTGACTTTTTGCACCGGAGAAAACGTTAAGTCCGTTACAAAGCACTAAAGGACAAATATTTAAAATCTACATTTTCACAGGTAAGTTTATAATACTGGAAGAGAATGCATTTTGTCATTTAAAAACCTTTATAATGATCATATTAGGTGATCTATAATGCACAATGGATGCTGTTATGCTAGTTTGCACCGCAATTCAGCAAATCATATCTGTCGGATTTACAACATTTTCCCGAAATACATGAAAGTAAATGGCCAGTAAAGTGAGAAAAGAATAGTGTGAACTTTATAGTTACGTCAACTTATAATTGGATCGTTATAGCAGCTTTCATAGACACCCTCTTGTCTGAAACCTAAAATAAAGATTATGCAGTTGACAACACTGAATAATTGTGGCATTTATGCATCTATGGTCTCTAATATATGTATACAGAAACATATACAGCGTGTTTCAAAAAGATGGACCCAATTTCAAATCCCTATATCTCTGCAACCACGAACCGCCCATGAATGAAACTCTCACCACTTGAAAGGACGGGGCATAGAGTTTCCAAGGTACTTCTCCCAGCACACAAATAGGCTAAAGAATCCATTTTGAAAAATATTTGTTTGAAATTGGGTCCATCTTTTCAAAACACCCTGTACATTTCAAAACCAGCTATTCTTTAGCTTTTCCTTGCCGAAATATATATTTCCACACAGAAAGCAAGCAGTGACCAGGAGAGATTTCCCCGCAGACTAATAAAATGGCCTGTAAATCAGTTGGGATCCTACTGATATTTGTGTGTTCACTATTTCATTTATGTAAAGGGAAATAAAATGCTGCGATGCCACCTAACCTTTTCTTCACCCACAGATTTTGACACATACACACACTCTTACTGGGTGGGATGGAGAAAGCCGAGCCGAGACGCTTGGCAGTTGCTCAGGTGACGACTAGACAGCTTTGGTAGCAGATCGCACAATAACAAGACTCAAATAAATATTAACAAACCAGAAAAGGGCTTTGTTAGAAACATATTATCCTGCAGGCCCAACACAAAAACCACGTTTGTTGGTCTAAATCCATTAGCAATCACCATTGTGCACCTGGGAAATATACATACATAACACCTGAAAATGCTTGATGTGTTTTATTTTTTATCTTTAAATTTAAAGTTAATTTTGAATTTTTAGAAAAGCTAGCAGACATTAAAAAGCACAACCCTCAAATTTAGCATTCATTCGGTCTTTACCCAGACAGTTCGTTCCAGGGGGAATTGTAGTTGTAATACAAGTAAAGATAAAAGTGTCTACTGAATGACAACTAGCTAACTTACTTATTTACTAACTAGTGCTGCATTGCCATGGATTAGTCCAGCAGCAATGTTCTATGGTGATGAGGGTAAAGAGTTCATTCATAATGATGGATGAACAGAAAGAATGAGGGATGGAGGGAGATGCATCTGGTTGCCCTGCTCATGCAGTCTGGGTTCAGGGAAAGAAGTATGGAAGTCACCGCCTGGTGGAAGCTAGCTCAGAGCTAATTACTGCCAGATGGAGTGACCATCATTCCATCACACTGGAGCCCAGCGGAACGTTATCCTTCTGCCAGAACAGAAACAACACACACCAAACATTCCTAAACTCGTCAAAAACGTACTCCCCTGTTCACAAAACCAGTGGGAATGGACGAAACTGTAAAGTGCGAAGTTCAACCTTTTCAAGTTTCAGCTTGAACATAAAATACCTGATATAGTCAGATATGCTCACCCTATAAACTTCTCAGGCTCACATTCCGGAAAAGGTATTATGAAAGATTATAAATAAAAACATGAAATTTTTTTCCCTTAAATATATAACTTCATAAACTAATTTATGCCTTTCTGTTCATTTTCTGAATGGCTGCCCAATGGTTCTAATGATCACTGCATTTTTCTTTCAGAGTATTGGGTACAGATTGATAGTGCTCTCCAGATGAAATGGATATTGGCACTTTAGCTGATTAAAGTCACTTTCTTTTAAACACAAATCTTCTGTAGCGAGAATCCAAGTATGACAGCAGCAGCACACTCCTGATGGAAAGGCGTTTTTATAGATTATCAGACAAATATTGCAAAGGTCAATGACTGACCTTTATAAACATATCCGAATGAAACGGAAAAGTCCAAGTGTAACTCAAACATGGTGCGTGAAGGAGAGAAATTGAATTCGTGTGTGAATCGATAGATGCATTTTGCTATATTTTCTGAAAGTGAGAGTGCAATAAGGCTAGACTGATGCCAAAATGTTGGCTCTGATACTAAGCCATTGATACTAGATTAAAAAGTCTGTGGTGACATTGTCATCTGGGTGAACTACTGAAATTTGCTGATGATATTGTAGCACTATCCGTTTTTAGTACTATGGTAATATTTTAGAAGCAGTACACCACACAACTGTGGCGAACACCCGATTTAAAACAAGACATCTAGATGAATATAATCAGTTTTATGGTCCAAAACCTCCAGAGCAGCTAAGAACAAGATGTATTGCCATTTCACATTCCCCTTCATATCTTAACCTGAATGACAGACGTGAACTCCCAGTAGAAGTGATAGGGCTCCACACTACAGCTCTAAGCAACTGAGAGGAGTCAAGTCAAACACACTTTACACCAAAAATAACATCTGTTTCACAGCTCTAGCATTTATTTTTTATACATCAGCCAACTATACAGAGAAAGAGAGAAAGGATCGGTAGCTAAGCCCATCACTGGAGGAGAAAAAGAGAAAAGGAGAGAATGGGAGATTGGTGGTTGCACCTGTTCCAGGCAGATGTGCACTCTAATTCATCATTCATCCATTCCAGCACATTAACCATTTACGCCACTTTTAGTATCAAATATTGGCCATCGACGTGCCGTAACAGTGATCCAGTGTTTTGGTCTTAATTGTGAACGTTTAATTGGATGAGATGAGATTTCTCAAAGTTTTCATTTGATTGTAAGACAAGCTACAATTAGCAGATTTTTTAAAAAGAAGCTAAAATAATAATATATAGTCAGCACAAACATGAAAATGCTCAGAACAAGGGTTTGAAATGTTCTTTTACAAGAATTAGTGTTTTACACAAAACTGGCAATCCATACTCAGTCACAAATATGCAAAGATTTATATATTTTTTATAAGTTAAATATTAGCATTTTTATAGAATTCTTTTTTTTTTTACTTTGCAAAACATAGTTCCATTGCCAATAAGAAACTTTTATGGTCATTAAATGTTGTTCATTTACTCGCTATTGGCAGGTACACACAAAAAAGTAAATTTTGGACCCTGTCTGTATCTTATGTCAAGGATAATGAAACGAACAGGCTGAGCTGTGAATAAAACACTTCCATACTGGAAAAAGGCACATTTATGTTGGGATACTTTTTGCAAGTAATTTGTAATCTGCTAATCACAATTAGTTAAAAAGTTGCTTTGATTTTTTTGATAATAATTGACAACCTCCCAAAAAAAAAAAAGTTTTTTTTTTTAAATCCAGGTAAAATCTAATCCTATAATGTTCAATGGTTGAATATTAATACAACAGTAAAACAAAACTATAGATAGATAGATAGATAGATAGATAGATAGATAGATAGATAGATAGATAGATAGATAGATAGATAGATAGATAGATAGATAGATAGATAGATAGATAGATAGATAGATAGATAGATAGATAGATAGATAGATAGATAGATAGATAGATAGATAGATAGATAGATAGATAGATAGATAGATAGATAGATAGATAGATAGATAGATAGATAGATAGATAGATAGATAGAATATATCTGCAAATGAATTTTGTTTAGTGTAAATCCCAAAAATGTAGGGGTTGGAATTAGAATGAATAATGACCAAAAGTTAGCCAAACAATTCTGGTGCATTTCTACATTAATTAAATTTTGATGTAATGTCTTCAAAATATAGTAAAAGCACACACAAATCCTTTGAATCTAAACAGCAGATTACACTGCTTTGTATCAGAACATTTGACTTTTCAGCACCAAAGACAGCTCCCCAAAGGAAATGAAGCCACTGCCCATGGTGCTGACAGACATAACAGTTTTCCTCTTAGAAGTGCATTGCTGTGTAACTTACAAACTCTCCGCCATTATTTTTCTCAATCACCCTTGCAAAAATGTTCATGCAAACAACATTTTAATGTGAACACAAGCACAAACAAAAATGCTGATTTGGCTGCAAGCATCCAATTCATTTTCCTTCAATCTTCAGCTGGTATATAATGTCTGACAGTCTTGCATTTATGAGAAGAAGAAAATACACACTTCAGGGCTTCAGGGCAACAAGTCTCTGCTCAGCTTGATGGGAGAGGATATGATACACCATTGATTTGAGTTTTAATTTTATGGTGCCTGACTCCAGAGTCAGACCATGATGAGCAGTAATCTTCAACACTTCGGCTAACCCTAAACAGGCATAAATACTACAGTCGAGGAGAGGTCCAGCCATCACAGCGTGGAGGATGAACACCATTTTGGATGACAGTTCACTGACAACGCAGATAATTCAATGTATAACCAGGGGAGGAAAAATCAATGACATATTTTAACTTGGGGTAGTGTTTGTGTGTGTGCGCGCAAGTGGAAAACAGAGGGAGAAAGGGCAAGAGAATGCAAGCAAGTTTCAACTGTTCTCTGTCTGTGGAATTGCATCTACATACTCCGTCATAAGAGACTTCTTCAACACAGTGCTTAGGATTTAACAAATTGGGTTTTTTGGCAAATAATGCAACCAGCTCAGAGGAGAACTCTATGGAGTTCAATGGGAACAGAGGCAATGTTGTTTTATAGCCTGTTTGCTCTCAGCAGAATGACACTGTCGAGCTGCTGGGAGGAGAGACACTTTCTCATTTATAGGGAGTTAATTCCCACTGTTATCAGCAAACTGAAATAAACATTCCATATAGAGAAAAGAGTGGGAGGTTGAATCATCTTATCTGGTGGCTTGTGTGTGTTAGAGTTTGAGCTTGTGTGTGAGTGTGTTTCTCATGTGGTTAACCTTGTTATAGATGTAGAATAGAAAAGCAAATGGAGAATCCGTATTAATGTAATGTGTTTGCTGTCTGGAGAAGCATGTGGGTGGTCTCCACTCAGCTACCTCACACTGTTCCTTCCTTACAGCTGTTCAATTCAGACACTTATTTCTAAAACATACACTTGGCCTTCATTGCTTCGCATCTGATTTGCATTATTTATATTGTTTGGTTTCTATTACTATATTAGTGTTCAACGCCTGTATCTACACCTGTATCTACAAACCATGCATAATGGCAATTTATTGGCAATAATTAAAGGTTGGTGGAACGGAGAAAAAAAAAGAAACATTGCTTGAAATGTTTTGTAGTTGTTCAAAATAAACTCATACAAATTAATCTTTGACATTTCGACCCTCTACAATAACAGTACATAACTTGTATATGTGACCAAATTTCACTAGAGGTGACTAAAAATGCCTTTAATTATCAAATGTCCAGTAATATGCATAATTACAGTCAACTGTAATTGAGTTTTAAAAATAAGTGGACCAAAAAAAGAATTTTAAAAACCCTTAATATATACAGCAATGGCCAAATATTTTGAGAATGATAACATCAAAAAAATCATAAAGTTTCTCTGCTGAATCAGTGTTTTTAGATCTTCTCGTCAGATGTTGCTATGGTTAACTGAAGTACAATAATAAGCATTTCATAAGCATCAAAAGCTTTTATTGACAAATACATAAACTTTATATAAAGAGTCAATATTTCCAGTGTTGACTCTTAATTTTCAAAACCTCTACAATTAGCACCGGCATGCTGTCATTTAACTTCTTGCATTATCAATGCTTGGAGTTTGTCAGAGATTTGTGGGTGTTTTTTTTTCTCCACCCGCCTCTTGAGGATTGAACACAAGTTCTCAATGGGATTAAGGTCCATGGAGTTTCCTGGCCATGGACCCAAAAATTCAATGTTTTGTTCAATGTTATCATTTTCGCCTTATGTTCTAGGTTCTCCATCATGCTGGAAAATGAATTGTTTGTCACCAAACTGTTCTTGGTTGGTCAGGAGGATATTTTTGTACCATTTGTGGCTGTGTTCTTAGGCAAAATTGTGAGTGACCCCACTCCCTTGTCTGAGAAGCAACACCACACATGAATGGTCTCAGGATGCTTTACCGTTCACCTTTTCTTCTCCAGACAAGCTTTTTTACGGATGCCCCATACAATCAGAAAGGGAATTCATCAGAGAAAATGACTTAACTCCAATCCTCAGCAGTCTAATCCATGTACCTTTTGCAAAATATCAGTGTCGCTGAATTTATTAATTTTTTGGGGGAGAGAAGTGGCTTCTTTGCTGCCCTTCTTAAGACCAGGCCATCCTCCAAAAGTCTTCACCTCACTGTGCGTGCAGATGCACTCGCACCTGCCTGCTGTGATTCCTGAGCAAGCTCTGCACTGGTGGTTCCCCGATCCTGCAGCTGAATCAACTTTAGGAGACAGTCAAGACACTTGCTGTACTTGCTTTCTTCACAACAGATGAACCTCTCTCAATGAAGTTCTTGATGATCCAATAAATCGTTGATATAGGTCCAATTTTACTAGCCACAATATCCTTACATGTGAATCCCTTTTTGTGTTAAGCAATGATGACTGCACGTGTTTCCTTGCAGGTAACCGTGGTTAACAGAGGAAGAACGATGATTTAAACCACCACCATCATTTTAAAGCATTCAGTTTTTCATTCTAACTCAATCAGCATGACAGAGTGATCTCCAGCCTTGTCCTTGTCAATACACTCACCTGTGTTAACGAGAGAATCAGCTGGACCTTTTGTGGCAGGGGTGAAATGTAGTTGGGGATTAAATTAATTTTCATGCCAAAGAGGGACTTTGCAATTAATTTCAATTTATCTGATCACTCTTCATAACATTTTGGAGAATTTCCATCATAAAAACTGAAGAAGACGCATGTTTATATATATATATATATATATATATATATATATATATATATATATATATATATATATATATATATATATATATATATATATATATATATATATATATATACACACACACACACACACACACACACGTAATATACAATACCGTATGTCTTTATTTGTCTATGCGATGCTGAAAAGAGAAGGAAAAATAAGTTTTAAAAAAAGGAGAGAAACAGAATGGGGAAAGTCTGTCAGACATTGGCATACAATAGGAACATGGCTTGGCTAATCCCATTACAGAGCTACAAGCCTGGTCAGTTAGAGCAGTCCTCCTGCTCATCCAAAACAATGGGACACTCTGCAGTCTACAGCTGCCTAACAACCCACAACCAGATAACAGGACCATACAGGGTGAAACCGAGAGACTGAAAAAGAAAAACAGAGGCAGAGAGAATAAGCCACTGATAAAGGAGTATGGTTTAGTCATTCTTTCAATTCAATGAAAGATTATTTTATTAAAACATACATGGTAAAAAAACAGTATGGTACTCATATACTGTAGTTTAGATTAAATCCTTTTGCTATTCAAAACAGCGGATTAAAAAATAACAAATAATAGGGATAAACACATCTATTTGAGCAACAAGGACAAGCAGTATCTGGTATGTATTGACTAGCTGTACTTTAATTACTGTTGAGAAATGTGGTAATGTGGTAAATCTAGAGCATCCCAGTTACTGATAACGGCATTGGACACAGATATCTTTCAACCTTTCTACAAGTTTTTTTCTTCTGTTACAAACTGCATTGGAAATTAGAAGTGACTCTGGAGACAGGCCACCTCTTAAATGTGTTTTTGCCATGTGCTCCTTTTCATTATTGGAAAACACATCAGAGTCTCCCACGGGTGAGAATACCTGGCCACGGACAACTGATAAAGCTGGAATTGATTCAAACCCCAGGAAAGGTATCTGGCTCAAGACCTTCCAGCCAAACTCTCTTCATGCAGTTTTTCCTGCTCTCGGCCTAAAGGCAAGGTGTCACCGAGGCAACATCAATCTCTCTCTCTCTGTCCCTCTTTTTCTCTCTCTCAATCTCTGCTAAATTTTTTCACATGTTTTATGTTTAAATCAAGACAAGAATAGAGGCATGACCTCTAACTCTCAGAACGTCTTTAACAGGTGTAAAAACTGTAAAAGCCTTCAAACCAACATTCTTCACACCGTTAGCGCTATTTCCATCGCCATTCTGGGAGTCCCATGAGGAAGGCCGTGCTGCGCATGAATGTGGGTTTCAAGCCAAGCGGCCTCTAGATGCTAATTAATGACACCAATTACACAATGTCACCCAAATCACTAGACTGTCATTAAAATGGTACTAAATAGTAAAATAATCACATGCATTAGCATTTTATCAAAAATGGGGCAGGAAATAAATTCAAGAGTAGTAATTGCTTGACATCTATCTTTTAGCATGGATATGCAGAACCCTCACCAGCACAAAAAACAGAGCGCCTGCATCTGTGCTTTGCAGCCCACACGCTTGGCAGCAGTGATAAAGGGGCCAATGAATCTGAAAAGGTTCAAATTTTCTTGCTGCCCTTGTATCGGTATTGCTCGAATAAAAAAGGGCCCAAAGCAAGTGTGTTCATTTCATAACAGTCGGCAGGTCACAGGGAGGCATTCACTGTGAAATGTACTAAATTGTATCATCGATCTCAGCCATGAAACATGCCGAATTTTCTGAAGCCCCAAACTCCTGGAGGCACTCTCTTAAAAGAGCCACTCATCCCCATCAACTGTGGTCTTCCCTCTTCATCTTATTTCGGGAGAATGGAGGGTTAACGTTGTTACCCCTTTATATCCACATTTAGATTATGTACCACTTTGTTCTCCTTTCCTTTCATTCCTTGCCTTATCATTGTGTTAGCTGTACAGTTTGAGTCCTTAGTGGGTAAACAGAAGTCACTTCAAATTTCACGCTATCTCTTTACGAGTTAATTATATGAAGTCCTACAAAGGACGAAAAATGCTTTGCCAGCGGGACAACAGACCAGGTCCTTTTCTGTTTCTGTCGGCTGTGTTTTCAGGCTTTGTCTTTTTGTTTTCATCTCTCCTTAACACACTCCCTTGCTCTCTTTTCGTTATCTCTTCCTCTAGTTCCTGCTCGATATCCCTGGCCCGGCAATAAGAATAATCTTTCCTGCGGAGAGTTGGGAGATAAAGAAAGAAGAAGCTGAACGGTCCTTGGTGAGCCTGTGGCGAAGAGAAGGTCAACAGTGCTGCTAAGAGGGGTCTGTTATCAGGGTGGTAGCATCCTATTGGGGAGCTGGTGCCCTGTTTATTTACAGTTAATGCTCTCTGTTGGTCTACACTCTAATGCCTGGGGCTGACTGGTCTGTAATGGGAGGTGGGCACCAAAGGAGACAGGAACAAGGGAACCCTGAAATTACCAACAACTCCAACTGGTCACCAATAAGAGAAGAATCTTTCATTATGAGAGGCATGAAATATCAAAACAAAAACTGTGCATTACAACGCCTGGAATAAAATCACCGTTAAAAATCATGTCAGCAGGGTTGTGCAATTTTCTGATTAACTGAATAGAATTTGAATCCTGATTTGAATGAAAATTGAAATTGAAAAGTAGAAAACAGCATGTAGACTTGAATTTCAATATAATCTATTTAAGAAATCTACATGTATTAAAAGAAATTCATTAACTGTAATTACAACTTGCAATTTAGTTGGAAAGTTTTTTTTATAAAAAAAAAAAAACTAAGTGCGATGGTTTATAGAAGCCATAGATCTATAGAAAGACAAAAGGATTGACAGGATCGATGGATCAATAATCCTATTCAAAAACTGTAAGCACAACTGTTAACAAATGTTTCTTGAGCATTTGGATTTCATTTAGCAAGTGGATTTCATCTTCAGCATATTTGAATGATTTCTGTTGGATCATTTGACTTTGACTGGATGAATGGCAGCTGAAAATTTCTCTTTGCTATCATAGGAATAAATTACATTTTAAAATATATACAAATAGAAAATAGTTCTTTCAAATCACAATATTATTATTTTTTTACTGAATGTTTGGTTCAAGGTTCAGTCTCTTGCTGGTAGCCCTGCATTGACCAGCTCGAATATGGTTTGCAGACCTTATATCTGTCCTTGCCGGCTCTCCTATGGAGATTCCGCCCAGGAGGGTCTCAGGCAAAGGGGTCAATACTTCCCCCCGAAGAACAATTCTTAGCAGGTCTAGCCCCTCCACTTTGAAGGTATATGTGGCAGCCTTAGCTGTTTACCACACTCCTCCGGGTGGGGTTTCTTTGGGGTACTTATACTCGTTTCCTCCATGGCACTGAGGCCTGCAGCATGCACAAGGGTACCATCCTGGGACCTGGCCATAGTCCTTGAAGGCCTTTCCTTAGCTGCCTTCGAGCCAATCGAAGAGGTACCTGAGAAAGTCTTTCTTCTGGCCATTTCATCTCTCAAGAGAATTTGAGATCAACATGCTCTCTCTGCTTCATCCTCATGCCTAGAATTGTCTCCCAGCATGGTAAAGGCTTTTCTTTATCCTAGGTCGGGTTACGTTCCTAAGGTTCCTACTAATCGTGCAAGAGCCATCATGTCCTCATCTTTTCCATACTCCAGACCAGGAAAAACTAATCTAGTGCACCCAGTTAGGGCCTTAGATGTCTATGTCCACAGACCTATGGAGAAAACATGTACAATTGTTTGTGGTCTCCCAAGAAAGGGGCCCCGGCATCCAAGCAGACAATGAGCTAGTGGGTAGTCCAGGCTACCTCACTTGCTTACGAGTCAAGCGGACAGTTCTCTCCTTTGGCAATCCGAGACCGCTCAACCAGGGATATGGCTGTTTCCAAAGCTCTTCTGCTAGGAGTTTCCCTCCAAGACATTTGTGATGTGGCAGGCTGGTTGGCCCTCGCCCCACACGTTCGTCAGTTTTTACAACCTTGATTTGGGGTCCACCTCCGGGTCACAACGGCTTTGTGCCTAGTGTGCATCCTACGATTTCACACGGACAAGCATTTGCTCTTAGTCTTAGTGGGTATTGCATTATCACAGCATTTTAACACAGTGCAAGTTCCTTTGAAAGGGACCGCCTCGGTTAAGTATGTAACCTTAGTTCCCTGAATAGGGAACGGCACGCTACGTCCCCATGCCATACTCCCTACATGCTTGTTAGTGTCTTGCTTCAGCCTATCAGAAGCTTGCATGCTGTGTTTTCAGGTGTGCTTTATAATTTTCTAGTTAATGATGGCATGGCAACCGCCTATGACGTTCCATCACACCATTGAACAGATTTCACATGTGCTTCACATGTTCCTGTAGTGTTTTGACACAGTGTCTCCTTCCCAATTCAGGGAACTAAGTAAACATACGTAACGGAGACGTTTTCTCCCAGCAAGTTTCATTTAAAACTGGGGAGCAACACAGCTAGGGGTAACACCTGGTTCAATAAAGCATATCTATTTCCTTTAGGTTTACATCTCAGCTCAACCAATTGGTTGTGTTTCATTTGGACTATGCCAGGATATCAGTTTGGAGTGAATACTAAACTCATGACAAGCAGCACTCAAGGGGTTGGTATGTAGTGATAAACTCAGAGTTGAGTTCCACAGAAGTAGCATGCAATGACTAGCACACATCACGGTCTTGTTTTGCAGCCATATGATAAAACCACAGAAGAATCAATGGCATTCAGCCATTGTGGACCAAGATAGCTACAAAATGCCAGCAAGGCTTCTTGGACATTCTGAGGTAGAAACACAGAAATCTTTCAACATGCAAAAGCATTTCATAGAAAGGCATTACATAAAGTGATGCTACTGTCAATGGCCTGATAGACTCAAATGGAAAGAAAAATAATGGAGGGGTTCAACTGCAAGCTGTTCAGAAATCTTGGCAGAAAATCTGTGCTCCTTCTCACCTCCCTTTGCACAAGCACTCTAGCAAACTACACCCACCACAGTATAATTACTTAAGAGAATTAAGCAACAGTGCGCTAAATATATAGTAAAAGGGAAAAAAAATAACTACGAAGTACAGAAGCTCACTAGGGGGGAAAGGCACACTTATCAGATTTCTGCAAGGCAGCAAAAGAAAATTCAGCTACACTGTTAATACCCTCTACTACATCAACTTCAGCTCCATTCACAGTCAATGTTTAAGACTAAAAATTATATTTAATAACAGGAGACACTCAAACGGTTTACACACCGGTTTACATATTGCATTTCAGCCATTACTATATGATCATAATTTTTTATCTTTTTTGTTGTGTTCATGTCAGTAGGGCTGGGTAAAAAAACAAACAAAAACAATTTCTACATTTTTATCGATTAATCATTAAAAGAACCAATATCATTTTTAAATCCCAATAATACATTTTTCAGTCTTTCAGATGAATGAATAAAGCTTTGTAACCTACCTGCCACAGGCGGAGCAGATGTAACTTCCCCTGGCCATGGGTCAAATATTTACAGGGGCTTGGGGCAAAAATGCACCTGCACATTTAAACTAAAATTTATTTTAAAGCGTCAATTACAGATCATACTTTTTACATGTTTTAGAGAGATGCACACGCACCACTCTGTTGAGCTTATGAATGCAATGGCTAATCAGCTGTGTTAAGATTAGTAATCACTGAAACGCCGGAAGTTTAGTTCAGTGTGCGATCTGAACTCTGAATTCTGTACTCTTGCGAATACTCTCGCCATAAAATTAACATAAACAGTTTTGGTGATCAAAACTATTATGGATAGGCTTTTCTATTTACAACACACTTTTACAGCATTGTAGCCAATCAAAAATATATTTGATGATTTTTTTGAATGCAATGAGATGTGTTTAAAAGGTAGAATCCCCTCAACACTGAAAACACCACAGTTATGTTAAATAAAATGTAAAATCCGCTCGTTATAAAAAAGACATTCTTCATTGCATACTCACAGCTTTCAAATTCAGTCAATTTTATTATAAAATTCAAACAATAAATACCATTTCGGCCTCTGGTTTAACCAACTAATGTGTGAATGTAACGACATTTAGCACTATAAAATGGGACTGACAAGTGTAATCTGCAGCTGTGTTAAAGCAGACAATGAGGGATTAAATTTACATTTGATTTTAATTTTGAATATCTCTTATTACAATGGGAAAATCAAGCAGGGAAGGTCATTTTTTTGGCTGCATGGTAGGAGGCACTGGAATCAGGGGTGCCAAGAGCAAGCCTTCATCAAAGGACAGTTACAAAGTTTTTACTCTAATTAAGTATTTGCACACTTAAAATGTTCCCGATTCAAAGACTGTGGGTGGTCTAGAATTTATTTTCTGCTAGACATTGGCCTTTTCAGACTCTGTCAAAGAATTTTCTTCCAACAAAAATCTTCTCCGACACACTCCTCACAGTCTACAATGGCAAATGAAAGTCTAAAGATTTTGTTATTAACGTTACCATCCAACGCACCAAATTTAGACTGAATAATATTCTTACATGATGAGCATCACATCCTTTCACAGATCAATACTGCTCATTCTGAAATAATAATGCTATGCTGTGCTTAAAGAGATATCACAGAGTGGGGAACGCAAACAAGAGGTGCTGTTAGCAAAACACTAAATCTGGATTCACTGCGGCACTTTGTGATTTTACGTAACACTGAAGTGTTTGAATACAATCTCAGCAGAGAGCAACAATCAGAGCTTTTATCTTTGTAGGGGGGAATGTGCTCAAATGATGTAGAATAACAGTCAACAAGTTTGAGGATGGTACACAGGAAGCAGTTATCTGCTTGCAAAACATTTGTTATATGTACTTGAGTAGCACTGTACGTGAATGTGAAACACTGCAAATTTCAGCAGTGGCAAAATCTCATAAACAGGTTCTGGTTCAGTTTCAAGAAGCTGTCAGAATCCAAACAGATGGTATTTTTATTACAATTCCTCTATGTTCCTCTTATGCATCGGTTTACAAACATACCCAGAGCATACAAATGTGTGATATCAAACGCAACCTGTCACATCAATGAACTTCATCTCAAAGAAAATGTTTTAAATAAATCAGCAATATAAACAGAGGTGGTGTAAAATAAGAAAAAGAAAAAACACGGAGCGCTAAAGCGTTACAAATCTCCAGTGTTTTCCCAAACTACATGTCCTTGCCTAGAATGAGGAATGACATGTCCGCCTGGTGCCTGTGTTTACGGCATCAGGAGAGCTGCTGGGGAAATGGATTACTCCATCATCGTGGAGCAGCGTGTTCATGCGGCAACGTATCGCAACACGGCTCTGTGTGTAGTCATTTTTACCTGCGAGATGCTTTCTATTCCCCGCTCATGGCGTTGTTTCCAAACTGTGCTTCTGAGCTTTAGCAGCAAACAATGGCCCGAGAGGCAGCCATGGGTCCTTGAAGTGTTAAATACGAAAGAAGTATTTAAACAAAACCCCAACTGTGGAAACAAGTCGAAATGACTTTACTACACAAAGTGGAACGGAGCCAATGGTGATGCTGACTCGATCACTTGACCTAGTATATTAAACACTCTCTACACAAGAGTGGCGGCTTAGCTCTGACAGCTCTAGCACAAGAGCGGGTTAAAGAGCTCATTGAGGAAAAACACACGCATACGGCACGACCCTACACAGATATTCAGGAAAGCCGCCATTCGTTGGAGTCATCCCTAATAGGGGTCAGCGTCCGGCTAAAACCGCACAGATTCCATTTGCTTTAAAGAAGAGGCAGTTGTGCTCCGAGTTAACCTCCTGCTAATAACTGTAAAATAGAAAACGCTGAGCCTGTGAGTGCTATGCTAGTCTTCATACCGCCCATTATAATGTGCTGGTGAGTGCATGTGAAGGGTGCTAATTGAAGTATGTGTCACGTTCGCAAGTAAAACGCATGGCAGGAATTAGTTTCTAAACTGAGTGGCTGAAAGTGAAAACGTGTTGTACGGTTTGAAAACGGGTTCCTCGCTGTGTCTAATTTGATAGCACTGAACCAATAGAGTGTTCAGTAACAGCACATATTTGATTTTGTTCTTCTGGATGAACTTCGAAATAAAGAAAACGACTTGGGTACAAAATACGTCAAAAGAGAACAGGCAGAAAAAGTATTGGTAACAAAACATGAGATAATACTTGATGGATCCAAAAAATGATGCTAACTTTTGTATTGTCACAAAAAGATAACTGTGACCAATCATTTCATTCAGGCAATTCATGTAAATGACTTGAGTTGCTGTACAATGTACACTCGTTTGAATGGTGTGAAAGCAGTTTTCTGAATTTGGATGCACCCCAGCAACACCTTAAGCATAGGTTCAAAATTGTGCATTCCTTAGGAATATTTACTTATAATGCAATGCAAGTTGCTTTAGAAGGCGTCTTTTCAAATGTGTAAATATGAGTGAATTATTTGAAAAAAAGCCTACATTAAAGGGGGTTATGACTCGCACTATATACATATATTACATAACACAACAAGCACTGAAATCACTGATATTAGCAGAGTAAGATACCAGAGAAAATACCTCAAAGAACAAGTCAATAAAATATGTGCAACCACACATGTGCACTCCATGACATTCCCATGCAGGTATCTCAACAGCCTGAGAGCTGATGCTTCATTCCAGATCTCTCCAGGCTACAGGGCTCTGATCAAATATAACAAAGGCTGATGGTGGGAATGTCAGGCAGGATTATCACCCATTTCATTTGCTTGTGCACATTTGAAATATCTGCTCGCCCAGCTCGTTCCACAGTGCGGACACACACTCTATAGACGAGCACTCTAGAGGTGGGTAAATATTATAGCATGACTCTGCGCAGACCACTGTCCACTTTTGCTCTGAGAAGCAGTTGCTATGCCGGCAGGAAGAGTGAGGACCAATTCAAATTATAGTTCAGCTATGCGGTTCATCTCTGTGCATGAAACTGTAAGGATCTAGTACAGCCACGCAAAGTTCAAAGCGCAAATACAACTGTTTGTTCATGTTAAGTTAAAAGGTCTTAGTGGACAAAAAAAAAAAAAAAGTGTTTAAAAATGCGAGGTGAGTGAAAGAAAAAAATAACACAAGCTCTAGTTATGCATCTTTTAACTAGATCACTGCATTTGTAGAATGCAACCCATGCATAAGATCCTACAAAAGATACAAGGTGCAAGTGAAAACAGGTTAGTCTAACATGTTTGTACAGAAAAACAATGGAGTGGAATGCAAAAACCCTTTATTGTGCATAATTCGCCTTAAAAATTGAATTGAAACAACTCGGAAACAACATATGAGGGGTCTCGTTGAGTCGTTTAGCAGCATTATGGTTTCTTGTTTTGCATTATGCTTATGATTTTGTGTTGGGGGGTACAGTCCTACAATTCACATTCAGATTTACTCATGAACATACTTCATAAATTACAAAAGCTTAATGCTTTGCAACTGTTGTTTAATGTCATGTTGACATTAACCAAGCAGCTCAATTAGAAAAAGAAAAAAGGCAGTATTTTGTCATACTGCTCAACCACTTTGTGAAATACCTGTAAATGTTTCAGTCGCTTGGCTTTGTGCATTGACTTGAGTGATATACGAGTAAAGGGCCACAATGAGTAAGGATCTGTTACAGTAAAACTCAAGAACCAAGGCTGTTAACCTTGTGGTTTAGGAGAGGGAAGAACGCAAAACCCCTTCCACACATGGCCTCTGAGTGCACAGATATTTTCTTCAGGGTCAGAGCTGTATAAAACCACAGGCCTGAGTATCAGTTAGAGGAATAAAAGAGATAAAGCTACAAAATTGACAAAGGACAAGCAGGCTAGCTTCAGCTACCTAGACAGGATACAAAAAAAAAAACGTTACATAAAAACAATAAATCAGAAAACTGTGCTGGTCTTTCTCAGAAAACAGCCCAAATCAATTCAATTCAATCCTGCTTAAAACCTCTAGAAAAGCGAAAGACGCCGGACAGTGATGAAGCTTTCTTAGGAGCATGACTCTTCTGATAAACACCAAGGCGTTTACAAGAATAATTTTCATCTTCTAAGCGCTAAGCACAAAATCTGCAACTAATATCCCTTCTACTTGTCTTTTTATGCTTGCCCATGTTGTTGTGTTTTGTTGAGGGCAGAAATACATCTATAGTAGACTAATATCTGTTTAAGTACTCTTCATCCTCCCTTTAAGCCCTGCTGTCTCCTGCAGCCACTTGTGCCGAGCATAAAGCCTGATTGTTAGAATGTTTCCACTTTAATCAATGGGGATCTGACTGTCTTGATTCAGGGTACATCTGAAGTATATAAATATCTGCTGGCAAGCCTGGCTGCTTTTCGTCCCCTTGGCCTCCTTACGTTTTTTTTCCTCTCCCTTCATCCCCCTCTTGTCTTTCTGGGGTGTTAAATGTAATCATTCATCCACTAGATGCACTCTGCAAGAGTGACATGAAGCATGAGGACTTTGAGGGAAGATAAAAACAGACGGAAAAACTCTACTGAACGTTAAAAAAAAATCTAAACAATTAAAGCCCCATCAGCAGAGAGATTTTTCCCTACTGTTTATCCTCATTAGCAAGCGTGCGGCTGAGGCCTTGTCCCCTCTCCGAACACATTTCTTTTGTTCGCTGAATCGAAGGAGCTTTTTTCATCTATTATGATTACAATGGATAATTTAAAATCCCCAGTGCAAATCCGTTAAATGCTTAGGGGGTACCGCATGTCTCGGATTGTCATTGGTGGATACGTAATATTCTGCCCTTGGTGGGAATCGAATCATTATGTAGACACACATACACATATGTGAACTTGTGTACACACACACACACCTTCTTCCTCTGCCTCTAGCTGGCACCAGATTTAATCAGCAGCTACAGTCAATAAGTTTTATCACTCAGAGCCTCTGATAATCATCAGTATGTGGAGAAATATTTTTGACATAATTTACCCCCATAATGAATTATGAAACCGATGTGAGAACACCTGCATGCATGAAAGGAAGGGTGTGAGGTAATGAATGACGTGCACTTCAAAATCTGCAAATCAAAGTACTGAAAGGTTTACATTCAATGCATTTGATTCTGGCATGCTAAATTTGAATGCTTTTATCCAGAGGCCAAAGATTAATGCAAGACCATCAATACGGTCAGTGTCAGTCAGCTACTCCAAACAAATGTTTTTAAACTGGAATAAAACCAAATTATTAAAAAACCTCAGATAATATCACACGATTAAAGTGCTAATTATAACCATTAAAACTCTTTTAAATTCAAGAATCTATGGAATTTACATAATGCGGCAAACGTAACTATATCTATAAAGCCATCAATACCGTTTTAATGACGCCTTCGGGAAATATTCATTATGTTTTTTACTATCAAACTGTGCATAATGGGGGTTATTTTAATAAGTTATGCTAAAAAAGACAGAGACACAGAAGTGAGAGAGAATTAGAAACCTGTAGGCCCGAATGCCTAAGAAAAGACATACCACTGACCTAATCTGCATATGGCTGACAAGAAAATGAGTTACATCTCATCTAAATGTAAATTAAGTGTTTTATGCCAACAGTAAACAGTTTACGTATCCATGGTCTGTTTTAATTAACCAATTAGAATTTATTACCTGGATACTAAAGATAAGACACATTTTTCTGATTTTTTTTTCTCTTCTCATGACAGCTGTCTAAAGGGAGAAAGAAACAAGAAACCATTTTTCTGGCAGAGGGAAGGAACTTGAGTGATATCTTGGCTTTTAAGTCACATTTGCTTGAAGACCCATTGGATGGTGCGATCCAGGATTGAAAGCTTGTGTGTAGCAGTCAGAGTGTATAATATTTATTAAGCTATAAGCTAATCATATTGAAATAAATAAATACACTCATGCTACTTGTAAAAGCAATTCCAGTACATAGAAGTATTAATTAAGTAAAGTTTTAAGTAAATAAAGGAATTATATATATTATATATATATATATATATATATATATATATATATATATATATATATATATATATATATATATATATTCATTTGTTTACTTAAAACTTTACATGTATATGTATATATATATATATATATATATATGTGTGTGTGTGTGTAAAGTTAAGCTTATATAAATATATATATATATATATATTCATTTTTTTACATATTATATATTATATATGTTTTATGTAATCACTTAATCTGAGGTTGCAGAAAGGCAGTGACATGAACAATCTTAGGTGAAAGTATTAAAGTTAAACATGAAAGTATACACTAAAATACAACAAAATCCTAATTTACATAAAAGAGCCAAAACAGTACATTGTACAGTGACTCAAATTATTTACATGAACTGCCTGAATGCTATGATTCACTAGAATGACTAAAACACAGCTGAAATAAATGCCACGCTACTGAAAAATGCAGTCAATTTGGTAGTTAGTTACTCCCTAGCACTGGTAGACACTGTACACACACACACACACACACACACACACACACACACACACACACACACACACACACACACACTTTATATGAACTGAATTTGCTAAAACTGGCTATACAACCATTTATTTTGAAAAAGGGTTTAACTTTTTTCTCAAGATCTAAGCGAGTGATATCTAATGCATCTATACTATTACTTTCATTTTTTACAGGCTATCCAAAGGGATATTTTATCCTTTGACTGCGCATTAAATATCATTTCCATTTTGAAGGTGCTGACTTTCACTGTAACAAAGGACAGGCTACGAACAGTGAAAAGTTATCACTCGCTGACAGGTGGCTTTCTGACAAATGAGCCCACATCGCCACAAACCTTTAAGTTTCCACATCTTCAACATAAAGGGAAGAGCGTTTGATTAATGACCGGGTGTGCCTAGCTGCGAAAACTTTGCTGAACTATTGCGTCTTAAGTCCTTCGACTGACACAGGGGCTTCAGCTCTCAAAGTCACTTACGTCAAAATCCCAGATTGTTGCCAAGAAAGTGCCGCTTCCCTTTTGTCAGTGTGTAAGTGGTTAACATCATTTCACTGCAGTGTTGCTTTGCTGAAACAGCAACAGGACATTAATTTGACATTAGCGCTGTAACATCAATTCCTCTCCATTTTCCAACTTGGATAATGCGTTTACTGGAAGCAGATTAATATCTATTCCATAAATCATTCAGAGAATTTGCCGAGCCAGAGACATGGGGGTAATGTCATATATGTTAGCTGATCCTGGTCTTGTGGCTGGATGTTCATTAATCAGTGCCTCGGGGTTCTCAGGGCCAGTCAGAGGGGAAAACAGAGAAACTTATAAAAACATCCTGATTATTTATTTATATTGACTTTGGCTCTGTAACTTATGTTAATATTCGATGTCCTTTTATTGCTGCCCTACGCCGCAAAACATCATCCACTCTCGACTATCGCTTTCAGAACTACCGTCAACATTCAAGCAAGCCTACGATGAACGTCACTGCTTTGATAACAGGAATAAACATCTCTATATTGATGGATGGCTCAACTCCCAAAGCACAATGTGAACACTGCTTTATTATTAGTTCTGGTAGAGTTGCTCAAAATCATATTGACTTATCAAGTTATTTCAGAACCGAATCAGTGGTCAGTCTTACGTTTCAGGCAGTGGATCCATAACCAACTGCTTTCTTTCAGTTTAACATTTATCCCAAACTACCCAATAAGACCAGAAAGACTCGCTCTACCTAAAAATTGTACTATTACGGAATATTTCCAAGACCAAAAAAATCTCTATATATAAAAAAACATCCCCACAGGGAGCCTAGCCACAGGCGAGCTCTTTTCCCGCAGAGGGGTGAATTGGTTGGCTGTCAAAAATATGAAAGCTGAGTCTCATCTGCTGGAGACCCTGAACATAATCTCCCAGCAAAGAATGATATTGTGCCTGTTCCAGCCATACTGATTCACTGTCAATCTGGCCCAAAGCTGCTCTCAGCTGCCCACTTGACCTTGTCACTGCAAAAGCACTTTATTTTCATTACATCACTGTTCATTCAGGCCGGCAAAAAGTGCCAAACAAAGGCCATTTACTCAAAAGCATTCTTCAAAATATTATAACTTGCTTTAATTACAGTTTTCAGCTAGGTAGACCGACAAGAGCAGTCACTTTCAAATGAAACACTTCAATTTTTACCCCTCCATTTAAAAGGGAGATAATTATCCATTAAAAGCCCCGCTCACATGGACAATAGTCTCTCTCAGGCTGCGCTGCCATATGCTAAAATAGTATGGTTAAACAAAAGACACTGACAATGATTTTTGCACAAACATGTTTGATGACAGAGGTCTACTGCTCTCCTGGGAATTCAAGGGTGTATCACATTTGTAGAGGTAACAGGGTTATTCTAGCTGTTCCCCATATACATCCTTCTAAATCTTTAATTAACTGCCATGTTAACGTATTGTTCCACTAAGGTGCTGATGATAAATTGATATTCTGTTTAAATACATATAAATTAGATCATGAACATGTCAACATGTTACATTCTGCTTACACTCATGAAACTCAGCACAAGCTTGTAATGGCAACTTAGTGTTAAACTTAACTGCTGATAAATATTGGCTCTAGATTCCTATTTAAAATGACTTAAATTAAGTACTTTTATAACAAATATTATATCAGCAACTTACTAACAGTACATTTTAAAAAGATGTTTACTATCCCAGCTTAGTTCATTTTTAATGAATAAATGTTATCCTGTGCTAATGGTGCAGAATTTACACTACTTTTATGTAGCAAAGATTCACCAAAAATGACAGTAAAGACCGTATGTATTATTACAAAAGATTTTAATTGCAAATAAACGCTATTCTTGAATGGTATGCATACGTAAGAGCAGTGTAGAGATGAAAATGGGACCAAAAAAAAAATACAAATACTCTTACCACTTTCAAAACAGGCATCAAAGATGACATGACCTTTTTTGGGTGGTCCGGTGTATCCTGGAGGGGTGATCATCAGTTTGTTCACGTTCCCAACTAGAGCATCCTCTCCCCCCGCTTCATTATCTACCACAGAAGTACAGTAAAGTCAAAAACTTTATGATTGCCCAACAGTATCAAGAACCAAAAATACACAGTCCGTTTTAATATGCCCTAAAAAAAAAAGAAAGAAAAAAAAACAATAGCTCAGTATACTCGGCCATCCAAACAGGGTTTTTCATCTGTGTGCAATATGTGTGTGACAAAAACAGTACCAAGCTGATAAATGACAACAGAAACCGAACATCAAAAATGATAAAAGCAGAAACTAATACATGGTAACACTTTACACATCAGCAATCTAATTTGTTAGACATGCATGAACTAACATGAACTAACCATGAGGAATACATTTGTTACAGTATTTATGAATCTTTATTAATGTTAGTTGATAAAAATACAATTGTTCTTTGTTTGTTTATGTTATTAATGTTAAAAATACAACTTTTGATTTTAATATATCACTAAATGTTGAAATTAATATGAACTAAGATTAATAAATGTTTTAGAAGCATTGTTTGATCTTATTTCATGTTAACAAATGTAGACTAAATATATATAGATTAATTTTCATTTTAGGTGAACAAAGCATTTAAGTAGTCCTGGACATGCAAACAACAAACAATTTGTTTAAACATTTACATAACATATATACACTTAAGGGGACAGTTCACACATAAATGAAAATTCTGTCATCATTTACTCACCCTTTAGTTGTTCCAAACCTGTATGAGTTTCTTTCTTCTGTTATTTTGGCGATGGATGGTAACAGAAAGTTGACGGCTGCCATTTACTTTTTTTGTTGCCATTTTTCCTACTATAGAAGTCAAGAATTACCGTCAACTGTCTGTCAACCAACATTCATCAAAATAACAGAAGAAAGAAAGTCATACAGGTTTGGAACTGGAGGGTGAGTAAATTATGACAGAAAATAATTTTAAGGGAACTATTGTTTGTTTGTTTGTTTGTGTGTGTGTGTGTGTGTGTGTGTGTGTGTGTGTGTGTGTGTGTGTGTGTGTGTGTGTGTGTGTGTGTGTGTGTGTGTGTGTGTGTGTGTGTGTGTGTGTGTGTGTGTGTGTGTGTGTGTGTGTGTGTGTGTGTGTGTGTGTGTGCAGAGAGAGAGAGGTTGTATAGGCCATTTAATTTCAGAAGATTTTAACAGTCATATTACTTGAGTAATATGTAAATACTAGTGAACACCTAGTCAAGCTAGTCAACTCTTGTACAGCTAACATAAACGAGTATGTGTCCATTCAATTTTAATAAGAATTGTATAGCAAACCTAGTATCGTCTTGTAAAAATATAATAGAGCCAGCAAAGTGTTAATACATCAGTCACACCTGGAAACGTCCACCTTAACAAGGCTGGACAACAAGCACACGTGGTGTAGCGTTTCATGACTGTGAGTGAATATATATATCGCAGTACATAAACGACTGTCAGAGTGCTGAAAAGTATCACAATAATAAGGTTTATTCGGCTAACGTTAGCAAACAGTCACTGTGTTTACATGGACGAAGCGCTCATATCATGCACCAAACTGCACGCTCTACATGCACAGACAGCCTGTGTGACAATATAGACAAATGAAAGATGAGTCTGTATGAATGTTTTAATTTTACACACCAGTATCGAGATGTTCTCTGTTGCTTTCGTCCATCATCAGTTCATACAGCCTCTCTCAGGCTAGCGACGCTGAAGGAGCGTTTCCAAGACGACGGCGTGCAGCCGCGCGAGAGGAAAAGTTTGACGTAACCAGCAGGTGCAAGCGCGCGGAAAGCGCACAGCTCCCCCAGCCACGCGGATGTCTCCCCACAACGCGACAAATAACGCGTGCAAATGGGGAGGAAATGTCAGCAGTGTTTACAGAGTGCAAGCCCTTTATTAGCTGCTGATAAAACATGCACTATAACATCCACTATATCATCCGTTCATGGAGGAAAAAAAGAGTGTTGTCTCTATTAGATTTGAACCCGTATGCTAGTGTAGGTAGGCTACTCCAAAAAGTTGAATTTGAAATGTAAAAACTTTCTTTTGTGGTAAAATAGGCTAAACATATTGTCCCTTCCACTGGGAAGTAGCAAATTAAGCACATCATTATTTATGGCTGAACTATCTACAGACTACTGGCACAAAATATGTTCCACTAAAACGTCGTGATTGGGAAATACGGCAGAACTGTACATGCTAAAATTATGTATCCTATGATTATAGATATGTAGACTATAGTACTCAGACCACAGTGACCACAGTTCGAGAGTCTGTCTTGAGTCTCAGCCCCAAAATATGATTTTAAACTCAAGGAATTGGGACCATTTGGATACATCAGGCTTAATCTATTCAGGTATCTGTCTGGTGTTGTCTACTCCAGTGTTTTTCAACCTTTTTTGAGCCAATGTACATATTTTCATTGGGAAAAAAATCACAAGGCACACCACCAACCGAAAATGTTAAAAAAAAAAATGAAACTCTGTAGCCTATATTAACAATATATAGTTATTCCGACAAAGTGTCTTGAATAGGAATCAAATAAACCCAAAGAAAAAAGTATTTTATGATTCATTCGTTTTCAAAAAATGTTTTTTATTCCAATTAAGTAAAAATTGAATAATTTTCCTCGGCACACCTGACGATCTCTCACGGCACATACTAATGTACATAATGGTTGAAAAACACTGGTCTACAGCACTGATGTGGATTCTATCTGCAGGGTCATTCCAGACTCCATTCCATTCCTTCTTCACAAGAGACCCATTAATGATGGGTACAATGAGTGATCAGTATAAGTAATTTTATCGAAATGGTATATTTTCGCAATTTCAATTCTGAAACATTTCTCATTCATGATTGTTTTTACCAAGCATCACATAAACAGCCAGCACTTTTTGACCCACAAATTTGTATTTATCACAACGAATGTTATTGAAAAAACATGAATTTTGTAGTTACTGTATGTCATCAAGGCAACACTCAGATGCATGACAAAGTGGCAGTGATGTTTGGCTTTGTGAAAGATGTTTCGGCCACACACAGTATGAGACTTCAGTTGTTCTGCCCCATGGAGTGACTAAGATATAGTGATGCTCACTTTTGAATGGAATTCACTCCCAGATAAGAAAAAAAGCAGGATAGCACTTAGGCCTTAAGGCCGGAACAACAGTCGGCCGTCGGGCAACACTGAGTCATTTTTGAGCATCGGTCGGCTTAGTTTTTTCAATGTGATCCGCACCTTTAGCTGTAGTAAGACCCTATCTGAGTTTAAATGTTAAATTGACAATGGCTGTTGGTGAGAGTGAAGGCTGTTCGGCAATCTAATGAGTTCATGAGAATAAAAGCAAAAGTGATTAAGGTGACCAAAGAAGTCAAAACGGTACAAACAGAAGGCTGTTATAATTTTACATCATCTTACCTGAGTATTCAGACCCACTAGTATTTTCATATCATGAGCTGACTGTAATGATGAAAGTGGTCAGCGTGATTGATATTCAAAATGGTAAGCAACCGCTGCTTTGTTTACAGTTTGAATCTACAGCCCTAGTTTTGGTTTGCCTTTTTCAATGACAAACATAGACTATTGATACCTGCTGATGTGCCTGACAGATGTAACACGCAAGCACAGAATGCACATGCTAGTTGACAGTCGCCTTTAGTTGCTTTTGTGTGCTCAAGAGCAGCTTCTTGGCCGCCTCACACTCCATCCCAGATCGTGGCAGAATATGCACCATAAGCTGGTTTGCCAACCGCCATAAAACATCAAAAGAAGAGGAAGATGTTTGGCCAAGACGAAGCCAACAACACAGTCAGCTTTCGTTACTGCTAGTTCTTTGGCGTCGACTTGGTGTGTCCCGAGCTTTATATGAATAAGAAAAAAGAAGCATATTACTAACTCTAGCTTCCTTGAACCTGATATTTCTTTTTCTTATATTGTGAAGACAGAGATTGAGGTCATCAGCCATCCCTCTTCAAGTGTCTAATTTTTTTTTAAATTGCAATGTTCCTCACAACCGACACTGGCTGTCTCTCAATATAGATTGATTAAAGTGTATGGATTCCAGGACAATTGGAGCATAGCCTCTGCCATCAACCACAATCAAATCCGACCTCATTCATTTTCCATTAATAGTGCAGCTTTCTGATTAGCCTGCAAATGAACAACCATATGACTTGCATTTCAGGAGGACACAGGCATAGAGACCCTCAGCCACTAATTTTCAGGTTATGAGCGGAGCGGCGAGTGTCAGAAGCAGATGAAGAGAACGGGGGTCGTCTTTAATAAGACAAAATTGGCAATGATTTTTTTCCTTGCGATTATATTTGACGGCAAACTACAATCAGCAGGGCAGCCGAGTAGTTTGATTGTTTTTAAATAATGAGGAATTGTGCTGCACAGTACACCCTTCAAACTGAAAATTGAAAAGCTGTCCTTCATGGTATGTCATTCCCTAACATCTCCAATTATCTGGCTCCATGCCTCCCTGTTTATTTATTGAGACTGTCAATTCGTATTATGAATCGGGCGACAAAAATATAGATCGCTCAAAACGTTCTCCTCCTCATTCTTTTGTGTTTGCAGACGTCTGCGCATGCTCCAGGGTGTATGCAGGGTACATGCATACGCCAACCCTATAGATCTGTGAACAAAAAAGCAAGAAATAGAATTGTAGGGGAAATAGAATCACAACAGATATTCCTATGACAATTATGACGTGCCTGCAAAAACAGAATTTCTTCTTCGCGCCCTGCTCCTGTCATGTGGTATGCCAAGTGAACAGATGATTTAATGAACCCATCAATCATAGAATACAAAAGCGAAGTAGAGTCCACTTCTTGATCCTCTGATTTTTTAATTGGTTCCCACGAGACGCAATGTTTTTCCACATCAAAATAAGTTTTACCCCACCATTATATTCGTCTCTGCTGCTAACAATCATGCGAAACGAGTGTGACGCCAATGACTACAGCAAAACTAGATGGAGTTAAACATTAAAGATGAGCCTTTCTCTTTGGGGTGGAGGTATTTGAAGCAAGCGCTCCAAGAAGAGTCAACTTGAGTGTTTGTAAGTGTGGGTGTGCATTTCCAACGTGCCCAACATGTTTTTGGTTGTGTACAGGGAAACCCTTTTTAGATGGACCATGTTGGGAATCCACGCATGAGTCCCTTGCAGTGAATGGCAGGTCATCTGCATGGAACAGACAGCACACGGGAGAAGTGGCAGGCTCTGAACAGGCTTTATGAAGACACATAGAGTCACTATGGAGACAGCAATCAGAATTCTCCTGGGACCCTGGTGGACAGAGGAGGGAGAATGAGAGGCAGATGACTCTGGAATCAAGCAGTAGACGCCATGATTCAAGTGACAGCCCATCCCAGTGCGTGCACACGTACACACACCGTCCCCTGAACGATTTTTAACCAGGTTTGTTGTGTACGCTCAAATCTGGTACGGGCGCTATGGTACTTGACAAACATAAAAACCTTCACAGTGATAACGTAATTACAGCAAGAGTGAGAAAACTGCGTCTTAACGTTTTTAGTAACGGTGCCTTAGTAGCAAGCAACGCACGGGGTGGATTCTTAACTTCATAAGATTTGCCTATAATGATGTTATTGTAAATGGATTTAACATTAAAAGTTACAACGCAGGAACAAAATACCCTGTAACAACATAAAACAAATGTGAAACAGTTTTAAAAAATGCCTCATGCACATCCTCTATGACGTAAAAATGGTAGTGTTCTCTCTCAACACTCCATCTCTTTTTCAGTTGGCTTCAGTCCACCCTAACAGATGGGTCGGTGTCAATAGGCTGCTATTAACTGGACACACGCCTCTCATGGGGCCTGGAGACCAGATCATACTGTACCGTACGCAGTTTTCAAAAAGAGGAAAGAAAGAAACAGCTAATTTTCCTGCAGTCATACCCACTTTCAGCTAACCTCCGCATTTCACACTCACTAGAAACAAAACAGGTTGAAACTGGTTTATTCTTGCCTGCTTTGTTATTTTGAGAAAGAAACATATGGTTTTGTGGTTTGTTTTGTACCTGAGTTTCACTGCCTCCGTTGGCATAAAGACGATGATTAGACTTTGCCATAGACAATATCATATTTAATATTAAACAATTAATAAGTAATTGTTTAACACAAAACAACATAATGAATCTTGTCAATTGTAGCCACTCTTCTTATAATTACAGCTAATCATTTTAGATTAAACATCTTGTGCAAGTTTAATTTAGTATGCCTATTGAATGCTATTTTTTAAATGGTAAGATTACAGCGCTATGCAGTCATTGGCTGATGGGAATACATCTGTGAGTCTATGACTAAATCAATGAATAGCAATGACCTCATGATTGTTCATACTTTTATAAGTTTGTCCATATAAAATAATTATAAAGGAACATGAAAAAACATTTTAAAATCTAAAGCCAAGAATATGAGTCACTAAAGCCAGTTGTTTATAATAAATTAAATTAAAATAAATAATATGATTTAAATCTCATTCGATTACTGAATTTTCCTACAAATAAGGCTACACAGAAAATAACCTTAATTGATGGATAACAATCAAGTTGTTCATTATTCTTTGCCATTCTAAAATAAAATTAAAGGGTTTGGTCATTACTTTTCAGGTTTCTGCTGCTAAGTGGGAATCAGTGTTTAAGTTTCCATCTAAAGATTATTGTATTTTTATCTTTTGAAACTACTTCTGAGGATTCATAATGATTATATTTCAGAAAATTCCAATACAACACAGCTGAAAGACAAAAATGTTCAATGGAATTTAATAATCAGGCTTTCCTTTATATAGACAATATGGCTGCAAAATGTTTGAATACTAAAGCCCCATTTAAAATGTATACATTTCACTGCTTCGATCCAAGTGGCATATGTGAACAAATGATGTTTGACCTTTCAGAATTAACCAAGGTCAAGTCATATTAGTTTGAAGTTCACACAGTTGTCTCTAGCATAGTAACCACAGGTTACTTCATCTACATACTTAAATATGCACATGCCCCCTAACATTTGACAACCAGAAAGTATGTTGGTTGTCAAATGTTGTAAATATAAATGTATATGTATCTACATGCATAATTAACCATATGCATTTGGGGGTCAATGTAACTATACAAAGCAGTGCATCGAAGCACTGAACAATGTACAATTACGCCAATGTCTTGCTCTGAAGCCATTTCAGAGGAACAGACATGTCCATTTAAAAAAATATGCTCCGGGAACGATATGCCGACATCTCAGCAGGGGTTTTCTCCTGCTAGGTGCCAATGGTGAAAGTTTTCTTAATGCTATTGGTCTATAAATCAGCCCCGTTCTCTCACATACATCAAACACGGCTGTCGTGAGGCGACGAAGGCGCGGGGGGAGGCGAGAGAGAGGAGAACAGAGGTGAGCGGGAGCCAAAGCGATCATGTGTTCCCCGCAAGCAGCAGGAGGAGAATCGTGAAGCCAAACAGAGAGGAAAAGATGAGCCAGGAAAGGCAGATGTGCCTGTGTCATGTCTGTTATGAACAGTCTTCCCACCTTGTGGTAACACTGTGAACTGTAACTGCAGGAGAGCGTGATCGAGAAATAGGGAGCGATTGGAGGGTGGGGTGGGGGTAAAGAGAGATAGAGAGAGAGAGAGAGAGAGGGAGTGTGAGGAAGGGAGGGAGCAAGGAAGGAGAGAGAAAGAGAAAGGGTGAGGGATGGAGAGAGAGAGAGAGAGAGAGAGAGAGAGAGAGAGAGGAGTTTAAACTAAGAGCTATGTTTTGGGACGAACTAATCTGCTAGAGAGCAGTGTGAGGATCGGAACGCATTGTGCGAGCGAGTGTGTGGAGGACAGATAAGGGAAGAAGCCCGGCAGACCGACTGCTTGTTTTAATGTGCTGACTCTGGGGAGCTAAAAAAAAAAAATATTGACTCTTCAGTCGTGTGCCGTGAGCCAGGGCACAAGCGCCACATTTAACAGAGGTGCACCAGAAAACACGGGCGCGAGAGAGGAGAAAATACATCCAGCCAGACAGCACATATAGAGGATTTCTCCTTCCTTTTCTTCTTTTTTTTTAATCTGTTCATTTTTCTTTCTTTTTTTCTCGGGACTGATTCCCATTTCCAGTAGAGAACAAGGAGCCGTAGAGCCACGAGAACGCAAAAAAAGCCCACAAAAAAGCGTCAAGAAACGAAACACCGCCAACAAGATGTTTGAAATCAGCCGAACACTGAATGCTGCTTTGTTGAGCAATGAGGTAAAGGAAATGGATTTTCTTCTTCTGTCACCTCACTTCTCTAAGTGTGTTCATCATTCCGTTGTGCGTAACGTTTCTCTGTTTTATCAGTGTGTCCATGCTTCTAAATGTGGCAGCTGACAGGTCTAAATGAATGTGCAGGGATTGAGCATTTAGGTCCAGTTAAACGGCTGCTAGCTGAAGGCAGAACCTCTTTGCTCTCCGGGCGTACTGTAATGGATGAGAGACTAGACTCGCTCTCTCTCCCTCTCCCACGCACAATCATTTCATTTTCTCATTTACTCAAAGCAAGATAGCTGTAACTGCTGAGCTTGCTTGATGACTTGCCCATCTGGGGCTTGCCACTGAGTGCGTGCGTGTGCGTGTTTGTGTGAGTGGAGCGCCAATGTGAACGTAAGCACAGCTCTCTATCACTGTGGCAGTCCAGTTTTCTCTTTCCTTTCGCCTCTTGCTATTTCTTCAGCCTGTATATTTCGTTACCACCTTGGCTAGCATTCTGTTCTCTTCCTCTTCTCTTCTTTTCTCCTCTTTCCTGTAAATGTGCACCTTGCGAGCAGTGTCTGAAGATGATGGTAAGGTGTTCACAGAACTCGGCAGTAGCCCAGGAGGGCTCCTTCCCAGGCATGGGCTCGCTGCTTTTCCCCCGAGATCCATCCAGCCCACTGGGGGCCAGGGCGTTGGGGGTAAGAGGATAGACAGTCAGACGAATGAACGAGAAAATAGATGGCACAGTTGAATAAGAATACTAACTTCATTTAGGTAAATGTGTGCAGCCCTAAGGCTTGAATTAGCCAATGTTTTCATGCCTCATTGTGTGATGATACGGCCGCCCACTCCGACTAGATCTTTCTATCAGTTAGCCAGAGAGAAAGAGAAAGAGCGAGACAGATTGCAAGAGAAAAAGCAGCTTGTGTAAGTGTATTGTTTGTGTATTCCTGCTCAGAATGTGTTTGTGTGGCGGTCTACTGATGCCCAAAATTGAAAGTGCGCCACGTGTGTGTGTGTGTGTGTGTGTGTGTGTGTGAGTGTGTATGCTTAAAGTCATTTGAGCATAGTAAGGTTAGATGGCTAAAGGACAGATTTTTGTATGTACGTTTTGTTTCGGGCATCATTTTGTATTTCAAACCACTTTCAGAATGTGTTGTTTTGGTGCTCTTGCAGCCTTTCAGCACAAACGTGCTTGGAAATGTGTGAAATAGAAAGCATGTGTCTTATACTACACAGTCAGTTACAAAACTACCTCAAGTTAAACAATATGTGAGTGGGTCTATTGTATTTCTTTAATTCGTAGAGCATCAAAATTCAGCCGTTTTATTTCACCACTGATAGCTGGCCATAATAAAGCATACTAGTAGATAAATAGCTGGCTAATGCTTTCCTGATTATAATGAATGTGTTTTCGCTCCAGTCTGGACCTATGAACGTGAATATCCATCCTTACATTCTCATTCAGTCATTTCTGATATTCTACTACAGGCTTGGGGAGAAGAGAGAGATGGCTGTATGGGAAAGCCCTGGCTGGCTGGTGCTGTAAGCGCCGGTCGGTTAAGAATAAATCCTTGACTTGGTGCATTAAATCGACACGAAACTGTGGGTGTCTAATCTGTGATGGGCTCTCGTTCCTCGTCTCCACAAAACAGGATCAGCCTGCCTGCCTGGAGCCGCACCACATTCTCACACAAATCAGACTCATACTGACAGCACTGGAGCTTCTCTGCCAGTGCACAAACACACACAAGCATATACACACACACACACACACACACACACACACACACACACACACACTGCGATCGCATGCAGCTGGGTGTTCATAGGCAGAGAGAGCAAATTTTTAAACCCTTCTTTGCAACCTTTTTGAGGTGTGTGTATACACTTGCCTTGAAATCCTCAACAGCTCAGGGATTTGAAACATTCTGAATATTCATCCTGGTGATTCTACAGCTCTAAGAAGACAGGAAAAAAGAAACAAGACATGTATAGTCACAACCACAATTATTCTCATTTGAACTACAAAACCTTTACAAGTAAATCCGGAAAAATCATTGTTATCCAGTAACCGGTCACTATTTGGCCTGGGAAGGCGAAAATCTATGCACCATTTAATGTATAATGAAAATTAGTGACAGCAATATGTTTGTGCCATTAGTCGTTATGAACCGTGTGAGTTATTCAAATTTTTTCACATTAGACGAACAGAGTTTACAAAAGAAATTGTTTATTTCTTGGGGGGGCTAAAAAATTTTTGATAAGAAGTGAAGCTTCACTCGGTTTCTCTTACCACCTTAAAAGACTGTCACCACACTGTTTGAATGTTCTACTTTTTTTTTCATGCTGAAGATAGAAATTAATAGACTGGAACAGTAAAATGACTGAAATATAATTTGCAGTTGCTATGTCTGGCATGATTACATTTGACTTTTTTTACTGTTTAACAATAACGGTCATTGTACATTATCTGTAATTATTTATTTCTGGATAGAAAATATACCCTTGCCCATTTTCTCGTTTTTTTTTTTTTTATTACATTTGGATAATAAATGGTGCTGTTTATTCATATGGGGACAGGGAATTGATGGTGGACTGTTGCTTCTCGTAAAAATCTGCATTTGTGACTTACATTTTTCTGCAAATACACAACTCACATTTCAGATTGTAATTAACCAGGTTAAATCAGACCATCGTTACAGTGATTAATTGTGCCTTCATTAACTGGAGCCAGATAATTTGCATACATTAAATCATTGTAAAGGGAAGAAGTGGAGGTCTATCTTTTTTTCCTTTTTTTATGAGAACGAGATTTTATTCTCCTTTCTAGTTTTCTGTCAGTATTTTTTCCCCATGCATTACGTTGCTCTCAAGACATCTTGCTGAGGAAAACGACTAGAACATTCCATTTGGATGCAGCTTTTTCAATTATATTTCTATATGCGCAGCATGTGTAGAATTCATATATCAAAGTAATGATTGTATTTTATGATTAAGTAAATCGATCAAGCAATGAAAACACTCAGAGCTAGATTCGAAGATGTTTTTACAAACATGAACTGACATTAAAAGCCAAGCGCAGTCATGAGAAGCAATGGATCACTAACTCAGATATAATTCATTTATCAGTGCGCTTTATCTACCTTTAAACAACCTGGAATAATTGAATAAAAATAAAACATTTTATTTGCGGAAGTAGCAGTAGAGATGTTTGATTTTGGTATCTTCGAGCCAAGCACTCTCATGGGTTCTCGAACATCCAAAAGACATTGAAATAACTAATCACGGTTAATAACCGCAGCGTTAAAAAATAATAATTTAAGCGTGACACAATGCCACTCGAGATACTGCGCTAAGCAAGATACGGTGCGATTTCCAATTACAGAACATTTTTCAGCATTCAGCACAAATGATGAAAACCTCTGAAATAGCACAAAAGTAGAATCACAAGAAAAGCGGCACATTGCGATGAAAATACTTGGTAGGGTCGGTATGTATTAATCCAAACACATGCAGATTTGCTTGATTAAAAATTTCTGATTCTGATTGGAGATGCTGTTCATGTGCACACACACTCCAGCAGTCCATGGTTTACAGCTGCTCTATCAAATGCTTTCATGCTCGCTTTCTAACTTCATTTTCAGCCATTTTTGAAGGTTAAATTCACTCCTAAATTCGTTGGAGGGAGCTGAGAAACAAACAGAGATGAGGGGGAGAGGAGAGGGAATTGAAGAGCGATTGGCAAATGTCTGTTGGCAGTGCGAGAGATAGGCAGGGTCATCTCTATTTCACAACAATGATTAGCTCTGCCCATCTGCCGGCTCGACAGGCTCCTCCTGCTGTGATTGCAGTGTTCTCTGTTCAATGTAGCCCTGGAAATTAGTTCATTTGTGCTGCTCAACCCCAGCCTAACTGTACTGAGAACAGGTGCAGCATTCTACCCCCGCACAAAGCCGTAGCGAGCGTGTGCGCGTGTGTGAATCCTCTACAAGAGCAGCCGAGCAGCAAGTAAAGCAGACTCATCAACTGTGAAAAGATTCGCATCTCGCAACACAATAGCAGTAGATTGCGGTGGATCAACTTCCTGTTCAGAAATAAGCACCTTTTTCTCCTTCTAGTAGGACGTCTCTCCTTGCAGAGTTATTAGTGTTCACCTCAGAATTCCGACATCAATACCTTTTTACCTCTGTGTATATTTAGCCACATACAAAAGCTATGGTGTTAAACCAAATTCGACAGTAGCACTTTATTCTCACTGCTGAGAATTTTAAGTACTTTCCATCAATATTCCGTCCAAATTTAATTTCCAACAGCTCTGTATAAGAAGCTTCAGTCCGTGATTCTGTGCTAGTGTGGAAATGGCAGAGCTATCAAAGAGAAAGATCTGGAGCCCAGAGCCCTGCAGCTTCAGAGGCCACCACTATTGTCAGGGCACTTTGCCATTTTGGAAGAAAAGGCCACAAGAATGAGCTATTTAACCTGTGGGTTACTCAACGGTCACTGTGCGCGCACAGAATTAGACACCTTTCACTGCTCAAATGCAAGTGTGTGTGTGTGCACGTGTGTGTGTGAGCATGTGTAAACGATAGAGTGCAGAAACAGACTCCTGTTCTGTAACATAGTGATGCAGGACCACCTGTTTGTAATAGACATACACCAAATGTTGCACAGGACTGCATCCAAATACTGTGCGAGCATTATGGTGACGCTCTGATCTCATATGGATTGTAAATAGATGTGTTTACAAAGAAAATTAAGAGAAACTAAACAACATATTCCAAATGTTCTAAATACAAAAGTAAACATCATTGTTGTTGTTTTTAAGTAATCCGATGGATGACAATAAAAATGATTGTCTATAAAAATCATGAAATGTGAAAAAAATAAAGCAAATGGAACTGCAATCATTTCATTTTTGTGTTTAAGTATCACATAATCTATCTACCTATTGAACTATAAAACAGCGCAAACGCATTCTCATGAATTTACTGCGATAATAGCCGGTTGAGTTTAGGTCTAAGAGGCAAACTCAAGCTACAATACACATGGGACCGTAGATATCCTCTGAAACGTGTCTAAGGATGCATTAGCTCAAGCAATCTGGCTGCAGAGCCATAAATGCTTGCAGTTCTGTGTTTTCAGGCATAAGCATGTTAAGTGGAGAAAGAGGATGAGAGTGCTCATTAGGAAACAAATGTAATGAAATTAAGTTTGCATTGTCATCACAAGGGTGCATTTGTGTGTGAATCTCAGTCACATAAATATGATATACAAATAGCACACACCTCACTTACATACAGTGTTCGTACTCGCACACCCGCAGCGCTTCAGGATGCTCGTCCATGTGAAAGTGCATGAAAAAAGCTCCATTGGGGGCCGTCACCATTGAGGCGAAGAGCAGGTGTCTCCAACCAGGCAGAGAGAGAACCAGGGCAGCCTGCCTCTGTTGAGTCTTAGCCCCACCAGAGCTCCCCTCGCCTGGGAGGACAGGTGACATCTGGCCCCTGTGCCTATATAATGGAAGACGTTTCCTCAAGGGATGACAGTCACTATATTGAATCTCAGAGCCCCGAGTCAGTATGGAAAAATGTGTTGTTTTATTTCTTCACCGCCTTTACTTTTTGATGATTTCACAGGGACTGGGTGTTGATGAAGATTGGAGGTCTTGAAAGCTCTTCCCCCTTTCTCTTTGAAAAGACAGCTAAAAAAAGAGTGAGCGAAGAGAGGGGTCAGCGTGAGTGATACAGGCACCATGACCTGGAAGTAAAAAGCCTGTGATTTCAGCAGCAGGGGGCGAGTGCTGGCGATGATGGTCCCCAAAGAAAAACATGTTCACTTACCTCTCTCTGCGTACAGAATAAAGGTCTAGTCTTCATCTGGAGTTTCAGGGCTGTGATTTCTGCAGGGAAAAAGAACATCAAAACAGAGGATTCAGTGAACAGTGAGAGCTTTGTGTTTTAAGTGAGACTATTCAAGCAAAGGCATAAAAAGATACAAAATAAAAGAAAGCGCGGAAAAGGGGAAAAATTACAAAGGAAGAGTAATTTCTATGGCTGAGCCAGCACTAAAGACTGTTAGCGAGAATGCATACTAAAATTCACAGTATTTCTATATGCTGAAAATAGTTCATGTTTCTTTTTTTCTTTTCAGCAGCAGCGCTGTTTTATTCTCCCAGAACAAGAAATAGACATTTTAATGATTCAGTATTTCAGGAATGATGATGGAGTGATTTCTAAAAGAGAAACGTTAAACGCTTATACGTGAATGTGTGTTAAGTGCACAAATGCTTGCTTGTCTGGTTTACCCCGGCATGCTTAAGTACTATAATTAATGGTTTTGTTAATTGAACAGGAATCGCGAAGGCGCTGTAGTGTAGAAAGCAGCACCAGTAATTCATCAATTTCACTCTTTTCCTCCTTCTCTTTTTCACTTTGCACGCATTGCATTATTTTTACAGCTTGAGCACTGACTACTAGGGCAACATTATACATGCTACCATAATTTAAGATTAACTCAGTTCAAAATTAAACTGACCACTTGGACAAGATTTGTTCACTCAAATTGAACAAAACAGGCTGCTGTTATTTGACATGAAAACAGATTCCAAAGACTCCTTAAAACACGCCAATATGCTGGATTGCAAGTTAAATACATTAAGAAAAGCAGTCAACCCTGACCGGTTGTTATTAAGGAAGTCCAATCATCCATCAGAATCGGCGGCCATTTTGTAGTAGGATTATCCGCTATGACACGCAGGCTGTTTCTAAAGTGATAAATGTGCTCTCTGCCTGAATGATAGCCTGTGCCCAAGAGCTGACACGTTGACGAACGGCGCTGTTTCCCCGAATTGATAGGTTCTGAGCCCATACATTTCATTGATTCGTTAATTGTTCGAGGGAGTTGGAGGCGCCTGACTGTCATGAATAAATGATAGATGCCTGGCATGTGTGCATTACCGAGGAAGACCTTTGAGGCGTGGTGTTGCTTCCTCAGAGACGCCAACCGTCCTCTTCACAGCCCCGAGGAGCTGCTGGTCCCCGTTAGTTTCCCCTCACATTAATAATGCATTCTCTCTAACAGCAGTGTTCAGCATTAAATGCTCTGCCATGGAGCCTGTTCAAAAACATCAATACAAACTCACTGAAATAACCCTTTTTCAGGCAGAGGGGGAAAAAGAAGTTACATATGCTAATTGCTTCTTAAGGCATTCCTTCTGTCTACAGCTAGCGGCTCTTGTATCTTTTTCTCTTTCTGAATCTTTTCCTTTCTCTTGCCTTGCTCTCATCCGCTTTGAATAAGCAAGGCACCATGAATTCTGGGAGAGAGACAGCATGGATGGAGGGGAGTGGTGCAGAAATACTGACGATGCTTTTCCCAGGGCTCAGAAAGACAAGGTGATGGAGTATCTACAAACAAGGAAAGATGGGTGGGGGAACAGGGGGAACGAGAAAAGGAAAAAAGAGAGATCGATGGCACATTTCTATTCGATTTTACCCCAGAGATATGGGTTGTACATTTAATATCAATGAGCTAAAAATGACATACTTTTTTTCCCCAGATAACTCGTAGTAGATGCTCGGAATCAAATTCTGTCGGTGCAACTTTAAAAAACTACTATATGATTGCCGTTTGTCATAGGAATATCAGAGACATGTAGATTTGTCAGTCTAGTGGTAGTTTTATTTTAGCATGCAAGGGGACTAGTTACAATAGATATAAATAAGCGCGTGTATGTTTGTATATATTTGGCAGTTATGCATGCTATGAGCGGTAGACTTTAAATAGCATGAGATATAAAGTTAAGAAACTTTTTTTAATATAATTTAAAACATATATATTTAGGCACTAAAACCGACCGTTATTAAAATCCACTACAGACTAATTGAAAACCACCATAGATATTCATTGTAGTTGCGGAATTAATAATATAATGAATAAGCTACATTCATCTCATGGTTGCTCTCAGCAAAAGCTGGCCTGGTCAGCACAGTGAAAGCGTAGCCCCCTCTCTGAAGGGAAGCACTGATTAAAGACCAGGCCAGATGGACCACAGCGGTCTTTCTCATCGTGCTCGAGAGCTCCGACTGCGATCAAACACAGCAAAGGCCACCCTACAGCCAACCGTCATACAACTCGATCTTCACCATCCCTCAGCCTCCCTCCAGCCAATCATCAGTGACTGCACCACGCAAATGAGATGGAGAGAATCATCACTTATATTAATGATCAGAAAAAGCTAAAGCATCTTGCTCAATGTCACCTTCGTTTGGAACCGGCCACAATAACAGCCACCCACCGGGTTAGATATCTGCTCAAGGATTCACCAGAGCCACATTTAACTAATTTCCCTCACAAATGACGATGTTTCCCTTAATGTAAAACCGAAATATAGACTCATTAAAAATCACCATGAAACACGTACAATCAAAATCAGTGTGATACTATTAGCAGTCATATTTTTGACCTTGATATACCTTTTTATTAGCACTGAAATTCTACAAAACTCTGAGTCTCTGAGTAAAAAAAGGAACAGATATGGATGATACATATGTTTTTACCAGTTAAATCTTAACTCAAACATTACCAGAATCCTTATCCTCTAAAATATCTCAGATACGAAGCACAACCGTCGTTTCTAGACAGGTCTTTCGTATTTGAACGTGGCGAGCTCCATCTGGGTGAGCCGAGCCTGAGCTCAGCAGCCTGACACTTGCAGTGCTGCCTGGCGGTGAAGCCGCCAAAAAGAGTTGATGTGGTGTCGAGGTTCTCCTTTGAGAAGGTGACAGGAACAGGAATTGGACTTGGTGATACTCATGTCCTCTGACAGAAAGAGATATTTGCTTCAGAGGGAGAAAACTTCACCCCTTACTCCCAAGACGAATGAGAACTGTGACAATCGGGATATGTCAAAAAAGAGAGAGAATTTGATGTGAGGAGAGAAAAAAATATTTGTCCTTCAACAAATCAAAATGGAATAGAAACAGTAGTTCTGGGAATATCCTTCCCCCCCACCCCTCTTTAGTGTTGAAGTTTTTCTGAAACAAAAGTTTAGTATTTTTATTGACTGGAGTAATTTGAGGGGAAAACACTAATTAAAATAAAATAAACATGCAGTGTTTTGAATGCATTTCAGTTTTTGTATAACTAATCTACTAGTGAATTCCCAAATAACAGGACAAAGTGGAAAAGTTTCTAAAATTTTAAAACAAGGCTTTGAGATGTGAAATTTTCTACACACTTCAGCTGACAGCTTGCAGGGGATCTACACTTCGGGGTCTTTAAATAAACCTGTTATTTTTCAAGGTGAAAATTGAGACAAAATAAATGCTCCATCTCACTGGAAGATATTGCTCAGTTGAAACAATTATCACCATGTCTGTTGCGTGTTTTAACATGTTTAACTCTCAAAATAGACGCCTGGTGCTCATGGTGGAAGCAGAAGTGAATGTGAAGTGAATGTGTAAGATGCAATGGACGATAATATTGATGGGACACTGATGGAGCATACACTGATGTAACACACACATCCGAGTGGACTGCAGGTCCGAAATATTTGACAAACGAGAGCACTTGGTTTCATGGTTATAGCCAACGGAAGAAGTCAGGTGGTTCCTGTGTGTTTGGAAGCAGGGAGAGATGGGGCATGCAAGGTTCAGAGTAATTAGTCAGATTGAGGGCTGAAATGAGGCAGAGTGAGAGGAGGCTGGGGCTAAGCATTTGTGTGTGCGTGTATTTGTGTTAGAGGCCAGGTTGGTGGGATGCTCTAATTGGAGCTAAGCGGCCGCAGAGGATCAGAGGTACTCCAGAAACAAAGGAACGCAGGCAGAGAAAGAGAGAGGGAGATAGAGAGAGGTTGCAGTACTGGGTGTGTGCATGTGTCTCTTAGTGTTTGAGTGAACAATAACTAAAGTGACATTTTACATGCTCAGCTAGCAAAGGCTTTGACCAAACCTCTGACTGCATCAAAATCACACACATGGCCAAACTCAGTTATGAAAAAGAGAACGGAAATTCAACGTGATTTTTAAAAAAATGTACTGTAAAAATGTACTCTCAGTAAAAAACAATTCACAATGACACAAATTAAATGAAAACGTACAATCCAATTTAACTACTGTATGCCGAACGCATCCGAGATAAAAAAGATTCATTTGCAGAGTCAATTAGTTAGTTGAGCATATCAAAACAGATTGAAAATAAATGTAAAAATGATATGATTTACATTAGCTTGCCTGTTATAAAACCCCTCCGCCGTTGGTCAGAACAGCCATACTTTAGCTCAACAATAACTGCATAAAAAGCCCATTTGGCAAAATGGCTGACATAAAATGCATGTGGGTTGGAGGACAAATAACAGCATCTTATATAAAACGATGCTATCTTAGTTTGACTGCTATTACCTGCTGTTCGTTTTCCGAGAGGCTTATCCAACGAATGATGACTAAATGAAAGTCATTTATGTGTACAGACACACACATACACTTTTCTGCAATAGTAAAGATCCCTGAGGTCACATCCTCCCACTCAAAACCTCCATGTATTCTTGGCCAAACCTCCCACCGCAGACCTCATGCCAGTCTAATCCCTAAGACCCCTCCCTCCATCTGTCCCCACCCAGCCCAGGAGTGAACAGAGAGACAGAGGGTCACACGCCGCCTCTGAGTCATACTGGACGCGTTCCCTCATCCTGCACGTCTACTGCTGGTGTACACGGCCTCAATTCGAAACACTCTCTCATACTAGATTCTGCAAATGGCTAGTTGATACATAACTTTTTCATTAACAGCATTTTAGGTTTAAGTATGCATTTTAGATGCTATGATTATTCATACATTTTTAACCACTTTTAGATTCTTAAACAGTCTTGTGTTTTTTATAAATACAAATATTCCACTTAGTTTCTGACTTCCTATGGGGTCATAGAAATGCATGTGTAATTGCATAACAATTTGAAAACCATTTTAGTTGAGATTGGCAAAATATTAAAATGCAGGTCAACTACCCAAATACTGCAAAGTGATAGAGATTAAAAACAAAGTACTGATATTTTCCAACCATTTGAAAATAGCATGATGGCTGGTATATTACTATACAGTGAAGATATTTCTGATTCGCCTAATGCTTATATGCTTTTAGTAATATGTAGAATTTTGAATACAGGGAAATTTTAAATTGAACCTTACAGATGGGACTCGTCTTCTCTTCTATCAGTAGCATCAGCTGTTACAAAGACCAGCAGCTGACATTTAGTCCTTTATAAAGATTCCCAGAAAGAGAAGGAAAAGAGAGAGAGAGAGAGAAAGAGAGAGAGAGAGAGAGAGAAAGATAACCGTCATTGTAAGAATCATTGTTATTTATGATTTGTTGAGGTTTCTTTGACTCTTGACAAAAGCAACCATAGTATAAAATATCTGGTGAATATTACAGCAATGTCACAGCATTCTAATCTATTTTCTGTTATTTATTGTTGTTTGTAACTTACTATTTCCAGGAGTTGATCTGTTCTGCTTTTATTGTCTGAAAAAGACAGAAAGAAAAAAGAATCAAGAGAATAAGAGAGCGAAACATTCAATATATTCAGTAAATCCACTCCACTGAAATACAACATAGAAAATACATCTGCATAAAGGCACTCAGCACTTTGTTTACATCCAAATGAGAGTGCAGAGACCTTGGCATTGACTACCCACATGAATATGTCTCTTTCACACACACACACACAGATCTCTGAAATGCCTAATGATCAGAGGTAGAGAAAGTAAGAACCTACCGAGTATAGCAGTCTCCCACTACCCAACCTTTTCTCTCTTGCTCTGCACAAACACACAGTGTGAAAGTGAAAGTCAAAGCACACATTTCCACATGCCACCTATGTGATGATGAGAAACGGCTGGTGGAATCAGAAGGCTGGAGAGGGTTTCTGCTTGTTCTCATTCAGTTTGGAGGTTGTGAAGAGTTCAGTGGTGGTTTCCATCAGTGGTTGCTAGACTTCAGATTGGTAAACTCACACAGGTTAATGGGCTGACTCAAGTTTGCTGCGATGATGATGTGAGGTGCTGTATAATTGAATCAAGCCAGCATATGAATGAAATGACAGGCAGGTTTTTTCTATCTCTCTCTCCGTTGGTGGGAGGGACCTGAATTAATGTCTTGTTGTGAGGAAGATGAAAGGTAATGCCTTCTATAACTCACATGGTGCCATATGGCTCAGTGAGCAAAATAGGAAGCAAAAACAATAACTACATTATATAGTGAGTTTTGTGATATGGGCTGTGCATTGCGTTTTTAAACAATACTATTTTAACTATCATGTGAATGTTTTATACGTCTAAATCTCTCTCTCTATATATATACAGTATATATATATATATATATATATATATATATACATACATATATAAATAAATACATATAAAGCACAACATTCCACTACTGGGCCGAACACATTTAAAAAGAACAGAGGAATATAAATAGTCACCATGAAATTTGGGTTTTCTCGGGTCGAGCTCTCAAGTACTGTGTCCCTAAGAGTGATGCCTGGCCATCTAGTAAGAAATGTCTTTCATTTTTTATGGCTCTGCTGGACTCTCATGCCAAAAGTGCTTCTTGTCAAGTCAGTTGCTCACCGTGAGGGACCTCTGCTGTGGTTTTTAGAAGTGCAGGTGGAGAGACGATAAGACCACAGCCATTTCCCGTGATTTGTTCTATTGTACCAGTACAGCAGCACAAAGACCCACACCATATTAAAATGACACCCCCATTATTTCTCCACAACAAACCTGAGAGCAAAATGCATTCACACAAAACTCCCCGAAGACCCATTGAATGTGTAACATTAGGATTGTATATGCGGAGTAAATGGGTGCAAGCAGGAAATCTGTTTTTGCCCGTGATGAATTCCATATCTTGGTAAATAAAACAAGATCTGAAATCCCTTCATTCGGCGAGCAGTCGCTCTCGGGCAGCCCTCACCGGTGGAGATGTGAAATGGGTTTTGTCAGGGGTGGGAGCGGCTGGTCTCGCGGTTAATTATTGATTCAGTGCGCGTGCAGCTGCGAACAACAGAGAATGTGGGAAGAGTTTGCAATAATATTTAGAAAAGAGAAAATGAGAGATCTAATAATAATGCATTGGATGATATTATTTTACAAGACTGTCCTTTTCACCAGAGTGAATGCAATTGAATATAGCATGTGCAGGACGTTTTAGAGTTGGGGGAGCAAGATGAGCTTAAGACATCACTATATGAGAAGGCTGAGGTTTTTTAATTTTTTAATATGAATTAGCTTATGCTGCTGTTGATGACATTCTACACTAATTTAACATTGAGATTCAAAAACAAGTCTGCTTTTTCCCCCTCAAGATATTACAAATAAAGATCATATTCACAATATTATTGGCACTAAATAAATTCAATACTGCATTATTTTTTCTGCGACGCAAGCAACCGTGATTTGTGAGACCCGACCGTATTTGACCAAAATAATCATAGAAATAATTTGCCTAGATTAATAAGATCTACAACACAATATTTAAACAAATTGTAAATATTAAACGACAAGGGTAAACTGATTAAGGGTGGAGGATGGGAGAGACTTTCCTTGAACCCAGAGCAAAACTAAATGTGGAAGTTTTAAAGGTACACACATTATGTATGTGTACATATAACAATGTTATATAACAATGCATAGGCCTGTATAATACACACACACACACATATATGTGTGTGTGTGTGTGTGTGTGTGTGTGTTATATAGGCAGTGTGTGTATGTATATATATATATATATATATATATATATATATATATATATATACAGTGCATATATATACAGTGCATATATATACGGTATATATATATACAGTGTGTGTGTATATACATATATATATGTGTGTGTTTGTAAATACAGACACACACACTCTCACACTTTTCAACAAGGTCTTTAAATGATAAAGTTGACTCTTGCAAACAGATGCAAAGTTCACATGAGTATGTAACAATAGCAACTTTACGCTTAACTTTACGTCTTATTTTCCACTTTATTATATATGTATAATTCCCAAACGTATCATAAAAACGTTAGCTAATCATTTAATTCTCTTAGGTCTGTGACTGTATTTAGAAATTACTTAAAAAAATATTTGACCCCCTTGAAAGTCAGTGTATTATTCACCCACCGATATCGACCGAGTAAAAAAAGAAAAAAGGTATTTGTAATCATGTACGCATGCGTCTTCCCTCAGGTTCCAAATAATAAATTAATCGATGTTTAGTAATCACAGGTGCGGTTTGCTATTGACACTATACTTAAAGTCAAACGTTTCATGTGTATCTGTCTTACACACTCAACCGAAGGTCAAATTAGTTGTCAATCAGGGTCTGCTATTCCCCCAAAGGCGCGCCTCACCCTCTCCAACCGCCTCCTCCAGAGCAGCGCACGCCACCCTATGTCTGTCCGCGCTCAACCAATCAGATCTCGCATCAGCCTGACACTGTGTTCCATAAATGGTCTGGAGGAAAAAGGGACGCTCGCACTACTAGCTCCACAGAGTCTAGGGAACCGATCTTTTTTGTTTTTATTGTTTTATTTTGGATACTTCCCCCTCAGCTACATTAATTTTTGAAAAAAGCAGACGCTCTCCGACCGCAGCTGTAAGTTTTCGACAGCATCTCACCATCTCTCAGCCGACCTGTCTGCATCCGACTGTCCTTGGGTCCACGCGACACATCTCCTCCAAGACTTTAGGCAACGACTCCCCCCAAAAAACACCCGCTTAAAAGCGCAACGTTTGTTTTTTAACAGGGTATCTGAATAAAATAACGAGCTTTTTTCTTTTTTCACCTTCACCTCCGGACACGAGAATGGTCATGGTGAGTAACGTACTCGCATTTGAAAGAGAATTACACTGTAGTGAAAATCATTGAAACACTCCGTCTCGCGCAACCTTAGAATAATCCCTTCATCCCTCGTAATACTCCTTCACCAATCTCGCTCTTTTCCTTTCTCTTAAGCACATAAACTGCGACAATTGGGATGAAGACAGAATGTTGTTGTTAAGAGATTTTTCTAGGGTGCGCATTTTACTTAAAGGTGTGTGCGTGCGTGTGTGTGTGTGTGTGTCTGTGCAGTTATGGTTTTGTACAAAGAGCAGGTGTGTGTGATCATTAACCTGAATGTTCTTCAACCTGATACTCAGTAGATAACAAATTAAACATGTTTTGTTCCGTATTTGCAAATTGTTAAAAATGGCGTCTTAATTGCCTAAATCAGTTGAAAGTGTGTTGACCACTTCTTTTTGTAGTTTGGGATTTTAATGCACTGACTGTACAAACATACAGAAATAAATATAAAGTTTATGTAAAATTATATATAAAAAAATATTATATTATTAGAATAATGACCGTTGTCCAGAGCAACATTGTATAATTGACTGTTCTTCCATTTGCTGCCGTTTTAATGTTCTGCATTCTAAATAATTTTTTTTAACACTGATGTATTTCTTTATTTGGTGATTTATTAAGACTTGTTATAAAAAGGACCGTGTAAAGTCAGCAGGTTATTGTTGCAGAATGAAACCTGTGATGATAACCATCTAATATATATATATATATATATATATATATATATATATATAAGCTTTAACATACTCTGCAATCATTGCATGCTTTATTTGCATTAATTAGCAGTGCTGTGCAGGCGCCCTATTACCATAATGCCTGTAAGGTGCAATCAGTCTGCTTTAACTCAAGCTGAGATCTTGGTTGCAATTGATTGCCTTTGCTGGTTCCAAAAAGGCTTCTGCTAGCCGAAGCGCCTGTGCCTTCGTCTGCAAGACTGCCAGAGTGAAAGTGTTAATTTTCCAGAGTAGAGCAGATGACGGACAGCTGAGGCAGCCAGTGAGAGAAATGAGGAGGAGGGGGCTGCTCTGACCTCACCAATGAGGAGGGGGCAGGGAGTGGGGCTGCAGCGTTCAGCTCATGCTGAAGCCTGTGCATTCACAAGCAGCCTCACTCGGAGGAGGAATGCCCACTCTCTCTCCCGCTGGCCGCACGCTGCCTCGCCACTGCTGAGACACATACAGAGAGAGAGAGAGAGAGAGAGGAGAGAGACCGAGAGAGATCTCCAAGTGAGGAGACATTAGCACGGCTATAGGCGAGAACTCTGCCCGCCGACTTACAAATGGAGTGGAACGGGTTTAAGATGGTAAGGATGCTGCGGTGGTTTTGTGCTGACAATTGTGTGTGTGTGTGTGTGTGTGTGTGTGTGTGTGTGTGTGTGTGTGTGTGTGTGTGTGTGTGTGTGTGTGTGTGTGTGCGTGAGTGTGTTTGCCCTTGCTGTGTCTCACTGCCTGCAGCTGCAGTGGCAGCATTGGAGTCTCTCTGTCTCTCCCTCTCCTTTCTCCTCTTTTTCAATTCTGCATGCTACTCCTCCCCTTTCTCTTAGGATGAGAGGAGCTTTATTTGAGAACAAGGCTGAGGAAAAGAGAAGAGCAGAGAGGAGAGAAAGGACAGGTGTAGCAGGTTCTTAGATCCTGCGGTTTAAAACCCATCTAAAGATGTACTAGAGGCAGTGTGGAATCTTAATGCTTACCTTTTTTGCTCTCATCTTCCATTTTCACCCTCATTTTAACACATGCCGCTCTGGTTTGATCTGTCAAAATAATACAGACTTATTATTCATGAGTAATGTGATGTCATATCATTTTTCCACATGTTTCCTTAAACAAATTTGTATATAAATCACATTTATGATGCATATGTAGAAGGTTGTGTAACTGTGTACTAGCGTACATGCCAGAGTGCAAGTTTGTAAATGAGAATGAGTGGGAGTGACCTCGTGTGTGTGTGTGTACGTGTGCATGAGAATCTATTAGGCAGTGTGCGAGGGTGTGTTCCCATGCATGCTGTAGTTAGTGTTCAAGCATGTCTGGAGATCTCCGCCTGTGTTTGCCCATCTTCTCTGATAGAGGTAGGGCAGGCTGCACTAAACATGCTGCACTGTGTGTGTGTTGTGCGAGTGTATGTGTCCATTGTTGACTAAGGGCTCAGAGACTGCCTCCCCCGGCTGTCACCAGGCTAGTGGGAGACTGTGCCTGCCAGGAACCAACTCTCCCCGAGAGAGAAACGGAGAGAGAGAGAGAGAGAGAGAAAGAGGGAAGTAGCGAAGCTTACAGAAGGAGCTGGGTAAGAGAAATACTGGGCCTACGTTAGCACATCATTTGAAGGTGGAAGACATCATAATTGCACCGTTTCGAACGGTCGAGACAGCACAGATATATGTATTTACTAACTAGCAGTGACTGTCAAATTCCTCATCTGAGCGTTGCGGCGTTCAGATTCAAATGTGGGCAGCATTATTCATTTTTCAGGCAAATGTTTGACTGTTTGTGTGTGGGCTTTAACATGCAATCAAAATGCTAATTGAAAATAGAGTGATTCCCAACAGTGAATCCCTGTCTTACCTCCTGTCTCCCTTTCTTTTGTGTAGAACACAGTTTGTGTGAGGCAGAAAAACATTAGGGCAGTGAGGGGGCTTGTCCATGGTGCTTATAATGAGAGAGGAAATAAGGTATGGGAGGGAGGAAGTTAAGGGGAAAGAGCTTCCACATAGGCCTATACATTTCTCCTCCTCCTCCGCAATGCTGACGTCCCTGTTACATGCACTCCTAATGGCCATTACACACAACTATGGCCACGTAGCCTCTCCTCTTCTTTCACCTCACACCCTATCCTCCCTACCTCCCTCCTTCACTTCTATCCTTCCTCACAATTTCACTCCCTCCTCCAAGCAGCCTTACTACTCTGCTTTAGGGCTTTCTCCTTTGTTGTCCGACTCCAAGGTTGCATATCAATGCTAATAAGGCTAAAGCTGGACTGAATATTAAAAAGGGGTGGAAGAGGGCGCAGGTGGACAACTGAGAGAGAAAGAGAGAGCTAGGAGACTAGGAGACGGGCTGCAGAGATGCTGGGTAGCAGGGGTGGTAAAAGTGCCCCAGGATGTGTGATGGCTGGGTGGAAGAGTTTGCACCCCTCTGCACACAGCACGACTACAGATGACAGCTGAGTGTCAAAGTGGGCCACTTGATTTTTTCTCAGAGTTAGAGTAAAGGCTCAGGTTGCCCCCCTCTGGTCGCGAAGACTCTGGGGCTCTGTGAGCATGTGACACCACTGCATCCATCCCTCACGATTCCCGCTGCAGGAAAACAGCAGCATCCATCTAACTGACAGCCTTAGTGTGCTTTTGCAACAAGAACTCAGATGGTGGCGCCGTAGAGCTTCCACCTGAGTGAGTTTTAAACATGGTACATTGTGCAAGTTTCAGTTTCAAAATTTCAAGCACATAACACTTTCAGTATTGCTTTTATGTATAAAGACATATTAATTCTGTTATTGGAAGTTTTGTCTAGGTTAGAAGATATTCATCTTGAACCAAATTGGAATTAATTATTGTTTCTTTAACATTTAATATGTCTTTATAGGAATCGGAGGATGTTCCAGATGATAACATTATTATAATAGCAGTAAATGGACTCCTCCGCTCATAAAGACACAACAATTGACTGGCATTAGATCAGATAACCTGGGATACGAGATGGGATACTATGATATCATTTCTCACTCATAGAAAGAACAACCACACAAAATAGAATTAATTTCTCATCCATTAGATTTAACACACTACATTTAATATTAAAAGACAACAGAATAGGCTTTTTATATATCTTCTAAATACCATTAAGTGTAGCCTTTGCTGTATAGTTTTATCATTAGAATCCATGGCAGATGCCATTCTTCGGTCTTTATGTTCTCATTGCTATTCCGACAAAAATCGTTATAAGAGTAAACAACATTCTGTAATCTATTTGCTATCCTCTTCATTCCGATTTGAAAAAGTATCCTAATACTTAATCGTTTTCAACAGCTATGACAGATTTAGAACACAAATATAACCTCTGAATGTAATTACTGAATGAGTCTCACTCTGCCAACTGATTAGAGAAAATGCCTTGAGAGTTACTGAGGTAACTGAACATCCAGCTCTAGGGAGGATAGAGCGCACTGACAGGTGAAGTCAGAATGCGCTTATTAGACAAGTCTTGCATTCAGACTTAAATAACTCAGAGAAGATTTCAGTAGCTAATGTGAGCTTTCATCACATTCCATAAATGTGATCACTTCTGGGAGAGTTTTTCCCTTAGTGTTTAAATGAGAAGTGAGCAAAATTGACCAGTTCAATGAAATGCTCTTACAAAATCTGCTCCTAGGAAAGAGATATCACAAATGAGATCTCTTTAACATCTCAGGTGTGTCCTCTAGATGGGTCACTTACTTCTCAAACGGAGCTTCTGAGAAAAGTCTGCATTTCGAAAGACAGAATGTCAAACATTGTGCCAAAAGACAGAAAAAAGTGCAATCAAAAGTATAAATGATTAAACATTTCTCATCAAATTATTCCAAGATTAAATAATTTATGCTATATTATGAACATGTATTCATTGCTCTATTCTATTACTGTATAATAATAATTTATGTCTGTTTTTTTTCCTAAATAATCTTCTGGAGAAACATCTGAGAAAGCCTTCAAAAATACTTTGTACGACATTTCATTTGAGCAACACCTTAAATGGAAATTGTATGTAAAAAAGATTTTACCTAATGCATTAATAAGGTTCATGTAAGATTAAACAATGAATAATAATCCTAATATAATCTTAATAATATGATTTTGCAAAAAAGGCCTTTTATTATGTCAGAGCTAAATATACTTGAATAACAACAAAACGTTCAGGTTTAAATTTTAATAGGTGTCCACAGTGATTTCTCAGTTTGATTCATCCTCATTTTCCTTGCAGAAAGCTGAGGAGAGAGAAAGAAGGAGAGAGGGAGCGAGCAGGCTTCACAAGCGCAAGCATAATAATTCCTCTGGCGCAAATTCAAAGTGCCACGCACAGACAGACGATAATCAGCCGAATATGCATCGCACACACAACCTGCTTACCAACACAACACACCGCTCATCCTGGCAAACTGACAGATGCCTCTCCTCTCCAGATACACATTGCACATATATAAATATATATATATATATATATATACGTATGTATATTTATGTTAAAAAAAAAATATTATATGCTTAGCAAGGGTTGGTTAGAGTTGATCATAACATAAAATAGAGAAAGGTACAAGAAGCACATTACTAACCATTGGCTCACATCCCCTATCATTCTAGCTTCCGACCTCCCTCTTCCTCCATCCCACTTTCTTTGTTTCATTCCTTCTCCTCTCTCCCCCTCCCTCCTCTCTCTCTCTCTCTCTATATGTATCTCTCTCTTTCTCTCTCTCTCGCTCCTCGCCTGTGTGTTTTGGTATTCATACAGACGTTCGGATTTGAGTGGCAGGCTCTCTCGAGACTGTGCACAAACTGCACATTTCTCTGATCTACATTTTGCACCCCAGGAAAAGACAGCAGCAGCAGGCGAGCCTTTGCTCCCACTATTGCAAACGCAGTCACTTTTTCTCTCCTGCCCATTAGCCAATTAACTGACCTGCCTCCCATGACGCTGAAGGACATTTCAAGGTCATTCACATTGCAACAGCTTGCCTCACACAATCACATGGAAATTTAAACCTCTAAAACCATTTCATAGCTTTATGACAAAAATGCATTAATAAAAAATCCATAATGATGGCTGGTATGGCATTCAAAAGAGCACAGTCGAGGAGAGAATCTATTTGTGATTGTTTTTGTTGGTGAAAAGGGGACAATGCGGAGATCAAATGAGACAAAAAAGTGAACATAGGTATAAATGTCAATGATGGTTCCTCTCTCCAAATATTAGTGCCCAAGGGTCAAAGGTCACAGAAGTAAGGGGTTACAGAGCATATTAGGCAAGGCAGCTCCCCCAATAAACCGACTGAGAAAGGGCAAATGGGGTGGCCCGCAAAAAACATCTTCCCTATAACAGTAACCATAGATACCGCCATTGGCATTTCACGGAGGGATCGCTTCGCGTGAATTCTTGCCCCTGAAGATCCGCTCGGATTGTGTATATTGTTATCTCGCTGTCAAGAAGAGTTAGACTGATTAGAGGTGAGAGCAGACCTTTAGCAGAAGTTGCTGTCTTGTCCGGGAGCAAATGTCTTTCCTTACACAAACACACCCTGCCTCGTGTTCTTTCTGAGAAGCCAGGCATTTATTCCATTAGGTCTCCATCAACCTGCAATCAGGAAACCCTGGTTAGTAAAAGCATGTCGGACAAACATGGGTAAATATTCTTAGCACAAACCAGAATGCAAAACAAGAAAGAAAAAAACCTTATTCCCCAGTCACCTCGCACAATCATCTCTGAACTCTGATTCTGATGGATTCTATGAGGATAACCCTATATTTTCTACCACATTATATATGAGCATAGATGGTCCCCTGTAGGCATTTTCAATTACATTGTACTCCGGCATTGGAAGATTAATCTGCTCTTTTGAATGCATGCCACATTTGCTGCTTTCGTTGATATTCTGCAGAGGTTTTATCTAACCAGCTGCAATGGAACACATTAGGTAGCCCTCTTCCTCATAATGCTATTCTTTATATCCCCACCTCCAAAGAAAAAAGGACATCTTAGAGACGTGTTGACACAGTGTTTAGGTCATTGCTGTTTTGTAAAACAAGATGACAGTAAAGTCTATCACTTCACTATAGTTGCTGAAGAGCAGGGGGAAGAAATGCCCTCTTGTAAATGACACCCATTAATCTGCATTTTGGAGCCTATATGACTACATTATATGCCTGACATATATGAAGAGGTTAACAGATTGAATTTCATTCACCTCGTAGTCTCTTGTATTGTGATTGGTGCTATTTATTAGCTGCCTGTGCTAGTTAGTAATTCAGTCAATCTTTCATCAATTACCTCGGTGTTCTCTTATTAAAGCAGATGCTGTGGGATGGCTGCTCTGTTTTGCAGAGTGCAGAACTTAATCATAATCATAGAGATTTTTCTCCACCAGATGCAAGTTTTGTAGGGTTAAAGATTGTCACTGGTACAAATATTTTGGCCAATATAAATATAATTTTATCTGGCTGAGAAAAAATAATATATATTGATATAAATATATACAGTCTTTTTGTCTGTTTTCTTAGAACAGCAACAACATTTTAAAAATGCTTACAATTCATCAAAACATTATAATGTACAGTAGAAAAATTATTTATTAATTTGATTCTGAATAAAATAATATATGCCTTCAATATCAACCAATACATATTTTTTAAAATAGGGACGTACAATACAATATCGGTTATCTGATGAGATTATAGATGTTTTAGGTGATATTAGATATGTATCAACTAATATTGCACATTTATTTGTGTATTTATCATTCTCCCTATTTTTAACACACGGTACATTATAATGTTGTGATGCCTATTTCTCTTGTAGCATTTAAAATGATTGAGTTAAATATTTTTTTGTTTGTTTTTTGACAAAATAGTATACAGTTTAATTCAGGACATTTTTCGGTTATAAGACAACATAAAATTACTTATGAGCGGGTTGTATCAGCCAGAAACGTATATTTTAAAATATTGGTTAATATACCGGAACAGTCATCACATTTCCAATTTATAGGACTGGATTATGCATCCCTGTAGTTCTTCCATACTGTAGTTCTGTAGAAACAAAAAGAGGCTGAAAATCAGGTGTGTTTGTTGGTGTGAAAAGAAGTCAAATGCTGATGAAGAAAAAATGGTTAAAAACATTTAGAAGGCAAGGGGAAACAAAAGACCACAGGGGTTTGAGAAGAGAAAATGATGGAAGAATTGTTTGTTGTGTTGGAAAGGAAATGTGCAAATAAGAGATGATGTTTTGGAAAAGAGAGAGTGTGGAGAAAGGGACTTTGAGAAAGAGGCTGCAGGAAGATGAGGAGGCTGAGATTGGATTAACCAGAGCTCATGTGTGTGGTTTGTTAGAGTAAAAAAGAGAGAGAAAGAGAGAGAGAAAAGGAAAGCTCGGTTTGTGTGTGTTCAGAAGCCCACCTCATCCTCTCAGGAACTTGAGATGCAGTTAGCAGTCTTACGAACACTGTCTTCCTTTCCTTTTGCTCCCCTCACACAAAAACACACATCTACTTTCAGGCTATTTGTAAAGCTTTTAATGTTTCTCCATAATGAGCAAACATTGCATGACAAGCTTAAACAGAGGAAATAATTAAAAGACAAATATATGGTGCAAGGTCTTTAGCTGGGTTTCACACCACGCATAACAAAACACATTCATCCTCATTTTACCATCCCTCCACACTCACTGCAATACTCACCAAGGGCTCCCAAGCGCAGCTTTAAAACTCATCTATATAGTCTCAATGTGATTTGTAGTTGGTAAAGCAGCTTGTTAGCCGGAGAGGTTCAGGAGTGCACAGTATGCATAGTTTCCAGGGCACGGAGGAGTGAGGCTGTGCACTCGCTATCTCTCTGTGCCCGGCGCAGGTGCGGCACTGTTCTGCCACCTGCTAGCTACCTACAGCCATGTCAACACCCCACCTGGAGCTGACACAGCCTGCATACTGCATGCACAGAGTAAAAGGATATCACATAGACACACTTGCACAACTAGAGAGACAGGTCACATATACACCCAACCTTGATAGAGAAGATGTCTGAGAAAAGACTGCATGTGAATTATATAGTGTACGGCTCAATGGTAAAACATATATATTCTATGTGATAGTACAAATGTGCCAGCTGGTAAATAATATACTATGGTATATCTAGGGTTTGATTTAATAAGAAGAATATACTATATCCTACACTGCCAAGTGTCTTGCAGTGGAATGCTTCTAGTTGGGTGGAAAGGTAGTAGTTTAGATCAGGGTAACCCGATCCTGTTCCTGGAGATCGCCCTTCCTTCTGTAGCTCTTAATAATAATTATTCGTCACATTTATATAGCGCTTTTCATACACTCAAAGTGCTTTTACAAGGAAGGGGGGAATCTCCTCAACCACCACCAGTGTGCAGCATCCACCTGGATGATGTGACGGCAGCCATATTGCACCAGAATGCTCACCACACACCAGCTTACCGGTGGAGAGGAGACAGAGCAATGAAACCAATCAGTATATATGGGATGATTAGGAGGCCGTGATGGACCAAAGCCAATGGGCAAATTTGTCCAGGATGCCGGGGTTAAACCCCTACTTTGTACTAGACCTACACTTGATAATTATGGACAGGTGTGTTGGATCAGGGTTGGACCTGAAATCTGCAGGTAGGTAGATCTCCAGTAACAGGACTGGGCACACCTAGTTTAGATTTACCGCATCTCATCCAGTGAGTAGTATATATCACAACAAAGTTGTTTTTGTTGGAAATTATAATATTATAATATATTATATAATTGCCAGAATGGTTCTGTTCTGTTCTGTTCTGGGCAAGAACTCCCCACCCATCCGCAGCCTAGGCTAGCATGGATAAGAGCAGGGACTGCAGGGATAACCCCTTTAGGATAAACAGAACAGAACAAACATTAATGTGTTATAGATGTCATTAAAGTTCTTAATGGCAATAAATTAATGCAACAACATAAATTAAGATAAGTGACAGTCTGATTCGACGGGATGAAGGAAGGTAATTAGGACGGTAACAACGTGCAAACGCTGCAGATAATACTGAATGGTGCCTTATAAAGAGATGCTGTGATAGGCGTCGTAAAGACATGGATCACCTGATAGTCAGATGCAAGCTTGAACTGAGCCTACGTATGATTTTATATATTAAAAGTATATATCATTATATCATATGGATTATTCTAATTTATATAATTTTACTTACATTTGACAAATATTGTGAGTGTGTGTATGTGTGTTTCAGGGATATTATATTTTTTATCAGAAAAATATAGTGTTATAAACCATTACACGACATAATCACTCATACCTTCATGTGATACTTTAATCATACCGCCCACTCATAGTGTAGCTCAGTGAGTTCCTCATACAGACATGGCAAGGACACCTTTATTCTAATGCAGAAGTCCCCGAATGGTGGGAGGTAATATGTGTAGGGGTTAGATAGAGCAACCGGAAGGGTATGTGAAATAGAAAGAGCATGTGGGGGTGGGCAGTGTATCTCTGAGCCTGTCACTGACAATCAACTCGTGGTCCGAGGCTAGTTGACAGACAAGGACAACACGTGCACACACCCAAAGAGGTCTTGCTCTAATCATTGCCCTGCATGTAAAGTGAGTTTCATTATACAGATTTGAGTGAATTTAAAGAAACATCCAACAAATACTCACCCATTAAATCTGCTATGATATGACACAAGTGCCTCGTGTCTGACAGCGAAGACCTCTCCGCGTTATAAGCAGTGCTCGTGTCCATGGGAGAAATCACAGAGATGGCCAGGGGCTGGACCATGTCAGTGGTGTGCCACTGGGTGTGTATGTGTGTGTGTGTGCAAAGCCAGGCCCAGCAGGCCGCTTGCCCCATACTGCCTGAAGGACACGAGTCCTGCTGGAGCAGGCAGAGGGCCAAACTCTCTCATATTTCCATCCGGAGCCTGAGGATAGAACTAGTCACTGGAGCCACACAAATTTAAGTGTCATCCCTGAATCAAGATGCTCACCAATTTTCTGCTCGCCTTGGCAGTGAGCTGGGCCGCTACCAGCGGCTAACGGAGCCAGCGGCCCCATGGCAGCATGGACTAGATAGTGGGTTGTGCAAAAAGCACACATGTATTCGAGACATCTAGATTGTTTTATTTATATAATATTTGTTTTTTTTCGCATGATCATGGCTGCGTTTGTTTGTTTTTAATCTTCATCAGAATGGACTGCAGTTGTCTAAATTCATGAAAACAGAAATTTTTTGCATTGCAGTTCATCAGCAGAGAATTGAAGAATTCTTTGCCTTTTTAATTTGAAAACTCTGCTGAACCCTCACCAACACATTAGCTGCACTGTCACGTTGGGTGCTAATTCGTCTCCACAGAAGATCTGCGAAAGAGGTTAATTTAAGGCCAAGGAGATCCCACGCACTGAGAGAAAATACAGCCATTCATCCAGAGAGAGAGAGGGGGGAAACTGCAAAGGAGCGACGGTGGATAGAGAGAAAGAGAGTGGGGTCAGCTGATGAGGTCAACATTGTGAGATTTGGAGAGAGTGGGTAGGGAGAGACGCAGGTGTTTCACCAGACCTGTAGCCCAAAGGAAAAACACGTGTCACTGATGCTGCCGTCCCCCACATGCATGACGGCAGCATCTGCATCATCTTTTTAGTCCTTTCATCTCCTCCTTTTCTTATAAGATTTTTACATTAAATTTACATGAACAACAAAATAATTTTCCTTATTTCAAGTACTTGATGTTTCAGTCTGTATTCATGTAATTTTCACTATTTAAAATCTCTGATAATGGTTTCAAACAATTAAACCCTTCAAGTCAATCAATCAATCATCTCTCCATCATCCATGCATTTAAATGAGGAAATATTTTTGTAGCTTAATTGGTTTTAGTTTGGACAACAATGAGAAAAGGGAGAAAAAAATACCCTTTTTTAAGGGTACTTAAAAAAATATATATTATAGGCTAAATCATCTGACGCTAGAAAATCTATTTACAATATGTTGACCTAAAGTCAAACTGCTTAGAAATATTCGTCTTTAAAATCAAAATTCCTTAATGACAAAAAATTGCTCAGGCAATAATCTGCAAATCCCTGCAATCCGGGGTTTCGGGATTCGGGTGTTTATGTTTCTGCAGTGGCCTGTATTCAACCTCACCTATTTACTCTACAGACCTGTCATTTATATAGTCACCCTGAATCACCCCAGGAAGCGAATCAAAAGGTCAGAGTAATTCCTCTGAGACATTCATTGGACTCTTAGACGGGAGCAAGGAACTCATCTCAGAGAAACAGACGCTGTGAAAGAACACGAGGCATGGGCCAAATGAACAGCAGCCTTCATTACTGATCAAATGAGGCTCGCTATAATGATGGGGTAATGTGATCAGGGCGTGGTCCTCTGCTTTCCACTAACATCCTAGCTCAAGCAGACCCATCACTGGTGCACAGGGGAGAGAGCCAGAGAAATTATGGGAGGATCTTCTTGGAAGCTTCTATTGATCCGTTGTAACATAAAACCGGACTTCATCTGGAGAGGGTAGAAGAAAATGTGTCAAGCAAAAGTTAAATGAAAAATTGCTTTTATACGGAGGCATTTATTATTCGAAGTCCTCTGAGGAAGAATAAGAGGGAGAGAGAGGTACTCAATGAGAGGAGGAAGGGAGGGCGGAGAAGAAAAAATCCATTTGGTAAAGTAGATGCGGATCGATGGTGACAGAGCGGAGCAGTCTTGGCGCATGCCGTCCCACATTACTGCCCTGATTGATCTGCCGGAGTGGCAGTCTGACCTGAGGGCTCTGGAGGAGGTGTCCCACTGAGGAGGGGAGCCCACGCAAAACACAGGGAGAGAAAAATAAAAATCAATACACACAGACAACTTTACTGACCTAACGTTAAGATACAAGAAATGTATGAAGCTGCGTACCTGAATGGGTTCTGACAGCTCACATCCCCTCCAGCAGTTCAGTGCACAGGAGGGTTGGAGTCTCGGGCAAGTGCAGCAACCTCTGTGAACATTAAGGAGGCTTGTACCCTCCACCTGGAGACTCTGTTAAGTACAAATTTGTTTATTTCTCAAACTGAGAATTATTTTAATGGATTTAGTCTAGGGTTACTTTCCACACACTCCTGTTTTTTAAAAGGAGCTTTAAAATGAAGGAAATGAATGAAAGAAAGGGTTATTCCCCTGGTTACATGTTTCAGAGCAGTATGAGTAAACAGAAATTACGGTGCAAGAAAGAACATTTCAAGATGAAATCCTCTCTTTTATAGCTTTGGACCCCATGAGTGTGTGTAGCAGAAACAGCTAGATCATACATTCACATATATATAGCTGCTGAGGGTGACCTCCATTTTGTGGCAGGTACTCTGTTTTAAGAGAGCCTCTGTAATGTCAGTTATCCGGCACGAGGTTGTGTGATATGGGTGTAGGCGCATAGCAATGATTGTATGAGATACTTCTGACTCCAGTGTGGTTCATGTTTGGGGTTAAGTATGGGTTGTTTGACTGAGAATGTTCTGCCATGGATCAAGTGGCTGATTTATTGACCATCACGTGAGCAGAAAAGAAAAACATGGGAGATTTGATTGATTGCAGAGGGTGAGGTGACATCTCTGTTTTATTGGTTTTAGTGCTGTGGCTACTGTGGTTAAGGTAATGGCGAAGTTATGCTAAGCTAATATGAGATGCGTAGCATAACTTCGTTTTTTTTTTTTTTTTTTAAACCCATCAAGTCGCTATACAGCCAAAGTTTTCTGTCAGGTGTTAATGTAAACAGAAAACAGGAATGTTTTATATTATTTTAAATCTTCAGCATTAACCATTTTCCATCAAGAGAAAGAGATTTCTAAATTCGTTTTTCTGCTAAAAGTAATTTTGTCAATGTTTAGGAGGACATTAGCATATAGATGGCCTCAAAGCTAACATTACATGGACTATAGCCACAAAACTCTCAGTTGGATTTCATGTGGTATGTAATATTAGTATACATTTCATTAAAAAAAAATACAGATTATGAGTGATTCTTTCTCATCAGCATATTTCTAAGCATCTACATTTAGTTTGTGTGTTTCATTTTATATGTGCGTGAGAGAAAGAAAGAGAGTCTTTATGCAATGAAGTAAATATATTAAAAGAAAACCCTTCAGATAACTTACCTTACATCCTGCAAATGAAGGCTAATCGTTTCTGGCGCATCTGATAAACGATTTAAAGAAACAAATGCTAATTTAATTTACGTGTTTGTTGACATCGTTTAATTGATATGACAAGGTTTGAGTTTGAGTAGTTTTATTTTTTCAGCAAAACGATTATAAAGAGAGAAGAGAGAGAAAATAAGACAGAGCGAAAGAGAACAAAAAGCTATTTCTCCATTGTTACGTATTCCATATTTGATTCCTGTGAGCTTTGAGAAAAGGTCAGTGAAAACAGAAGATGAATTCATTTATAGTCTGTCCTCTCCCTTCTGTCGCCTGCGGACATTGATCTGTCCTCTGTAACTAGAGTAACAGCAAGAGCTTTTTAAACCTTACTGTGAATGATGCACCAAAATTCGGATGCATCATTTGGCTGTCATCCCTTTTCTTATTTTTTGAACAATTCAGAATGTGGATCTAAAGCATTAGATTGGTTCATGCAGATATGTTGTTTTATTAGAAAAGAAATATGCATTACGTTTAAAGCTGAATGTACACTTATGTTTCATCACTAGAACAATAAAAGTGTTTTGTTGCACCCTGCGGTCCTCACTAAAACTAAAACCAAGGTGGCACATGAGATTAAATTTTTTTTTTTTAAATTACAGACCCATGCCCCAGATAACACTGCACCGAGAGCTGTCAGCAATCCACCTGCCCACCCTATCCTTCTCTCCTCTCCCTCCTCCGCTGACAGTTCATTTTTCTCTAGATCCCGACACCTGGACGCTTACAAGAACGTTTTAAAGATCTGCCGAGGATGCCAAGCCCCTCCCCCATCCCTTCCGATGCAGAAGTGTCTCCTCGATCATGTAGTGCTGGATGCCTCCTATTACACTTCTCCTCTATTCCATCCATCCAAAAGAAAGGTCATGCTCAGAGACTCCCTCTTTTCCTAAATTGGCTGTTTTCCCTGTTAGCGCCACAGCTCAAGCTGTGATTGCAGCAGCCTCTATATTGGTCCTAAGGTCTTGTTTACGAAGCTGGATTTGTCGGAAAAACCTATGATATTAAATCTACAGTAGGAGGCTTGCTGTTTTTTACAACTTGCAGTTTCTATATCCCACACAAATTTGTCTATTGCCTGAAGTGTGAAAAATATACTTCCGTTTCGTCAGCGAATAGGCTATTCTATGTTTCAACTGTTCTCTGCATGCACTTATAGCACCCATTTCCATTATGCTATTTATAAAATCCAAATGATTCAATTGATGATTTCTAGTCTAAATCAAAGCCACCTGCGTGTTTTAGTGTGCCTGGAGACCGTCAGGAGTGTTTGTTTGGTATGGAGAAAATGGGCATGTTTGAATATTGACCCTGCCCCCCTCCCGTAGGGATCGACAGAGACTCAGTGGCGTCAGGCAGACCTGCCGCAGCTCCAGGGCTGGGCTGAGAAGGGACTGCTGACACAGCCAAAGATGGTAAGGAGACTGCTGCCCACTAACTGCCATTTTTACCCCCATTAAAAGCCATATTGCTACTATGAAATTGTGCTATGTGAGGGAGGGTGTGTGCAGGGGTAACATTATTAGTACTATTACTGTAATTGTTATTAGGGGTTTTACCTGATAATCTATTTCGGATGGATGTTGTATTGTCAATATATATAATGTCTGTGCAATATTTCAGTGAGTTGTGCAAGTAGAAAAATTTACCCTCACCCTTACATAAAGAATCTCTTTAGAATGTAAAAAAGATTGATTTTGCATCCCCTAAAGATGGTTACAGTGTTGTTCTCCTCTAGGTTTAGCTGTCACAGATTCACATAAATAAGAGCCGACATCTATAGGATGGAGCGCTAGCATCAGAAGGCTCTGGTAATAACTGGAGAGCATTGCCAGTAAAAACACACATCAGAATAGAACCCTGACATTTTATCAACTTAGCTAATAAGGCCATTAAAGTGCCGTGTTGAAATGGCAGGTATCAGGACACACACTGAAATGCATCTATCTGCAGTGCTGTGAACACATACACACCTCTGGCTCTGCGTGACTCAGGGATATTGGACTGGTTGAACCTGTATTTTTATCCCCGTCCTGACATCCTCTAAGGCACTTATGTAAGACAGAGTGGCAGAGCCTCTTCCTTCCCACATTTACACACACACACACACACAAACTCGTAGCCTGAGCTGGGCCGAGCAGCGTTCAGAAACAGTCGGCATATCTGCCATTGCGTTTGAAAAAATAAAGGAATGTAATCTGGGGCTACTGTTCAGTTGAATCAAAGGGAAGATGATGTCTGTCCCCCGGCTGACACCAAGGCCTTTGTGATGGCTTAGCTTGTCTGCCTGTCTGCTTGCCTTGCCTGTCTGTCTGTCTGTCTAACCGTCTCACTGCTTTCTACAGTGAAAGCACAAACAGATAGAGCCAGCTAGGCTCTGGCTTAGCTAGCATCCAATCACAGTAGTTTACACTCGACTATTCCAGTTAAAGGTGCTGTAAGTGCCTATTATGAATGCCACTCATTAAATGTCCCTACTGCTTAACAGAGAAATCACACCTGTCTCTTTCACTCTGCAAAACCTGGACAAAGCTATCCGTTAGCATTCACATCAATAGCATCAAAAATCAATGGCAGTTGCTCAGCTAGCATGTGACCCCCACCCCACGTGCTAAATGGCCCATTTTAACAAGCTTAACCTTGCTGTAAACAGCACCAAAAGAAGACAGTTGGGGGATCATCTTTTTGCCCTTTTAAATGTTCAAGTTTACTGACAGGCCCAAAGGCTTTACACATAAATTATATAAAAATATATAATTAAATGGATTGTTGAAGTCAAGCTGATTACTCAATAATGATAAGTAAATAACATCTGAGATAAAATAAACAATATAGCAAGGGTTTCACAGACTATATCTTCTACAGGAAGTACATATAGATGACTCTATATGTACTCAGCAATATCACTCTATATATTTCTCAACAATAGCTTATAAATAAACTTTTTTTTGTATTATAAAAATACAGTAGCCTATTTCAATATATGCAATATCTTAGACTAATTAACGTTTTGAACAAATCACTTGAGTGAATGATTCAATGACTTGTTCATGCAGTCTAATCTTTTGTTGCTAAATGTTTCAGCATTTTTTAATGAATTGCCACCTACTGGCACAACAATGTAAAATGCAGAAAGAGTCAATAAAATTAAAATCCTCACAGTAAAATCTATTTAATGGCCAGTCCTGCCTTTCAATCTAATCGTATCTATTCTACACTGACCCCTGTCATCTGCTGTGGTGAATGTACAGCAATATTGAGTATGAAAAATAACAATTACCCTTCTCAATATGACAATGAGATAGTTTAACTACAGGAAAATAATAAGACAGCATAAAAGTGGTTGTAAAGAAACTACCACTAGTAAAGAAAAAGACCATTTTAATTGGCCATTGGGACACAACAGGTCCCTGGAATCAGAATGAAGGGTGTCCACTTATATCTGTCCCCTCTCTGGAATATTCAAAGCTCTTATCCCATGAGGTTTGAGCATTCGTTTTTTCCTCTGAAAGAACAGTGCACAGCAGGAGCCACAAACAGACTTAATAAGTCTCCCCTCACACATGCAGACAGATGAAAACACACAGAAATAAACATGTATACACACACATCAATCAAGACCTGCTGTGGCGATGGCTATTTTATCCCTTTGTGTCGCTCAATCCCTCTTTTCTGCAGAGAAGTGCGGAGCAGGATCCATTTACATGCATATCCTGAAAGCTTTGCAGATGAGCCTCCTATGGGCTGCAGGCAGCTTTTTTTCTATTTGTCACGTTGGAAAATGTGAACATCTACAAAGACTAAAAAGCAATTGATCCAAAAAAGGGGAAGAATGCAATTTCTGTCTTTTTTCGTAACCAGTTTACTCCAAGTGAAATCATTCAAGACCCAATACAGGCATTACAGACATTACATTGACTTTAAACATCACTTAGGGGGACCAGAGAAATGTTGCTTTTGATGATTTCTCATCATACACGACTAAATAGCTTTAGTTGTAGCATCCTCTGTTCCTGTGTGTTTCTCAAAAATAAGTGCAAACACGAGTGTGGTGTCAGATGGGGAAAAAATGTTAACCTTTCTAAATATGCCCACTTTGATAAAGGAGAGTTAAACTTCAGAGTGCAGATGCAGAGTATTTTTTGAAGAGCTAAAAATAAGTGCAGCTGAATTTCAGCTTAGATCCATTTTTTTCTCCTCCTCATCTCTATTATTTTCCACTCTTGAATCTATCAGCAGGAAACATTAGCACTTTTCCTTCACTCTCTTAGTGCAGATCTTGATCTGAATTATGCCACATCCAGTCAGAGAGGAAAAGAAAATGAATATTAAACATGGTTGACTTACAGAATCAGCTTAGAATGAGCTATAATCAGGTCATGCTTGCTGTTTTAAATATATTTGTTTTAGTTTTTTCATTCTTCTATCCTTTTTTTGGTCTGAGACCAATGAAAATATTGAATGTTCCTAAAACACACAGCAAACAATGGGACAGCGTTACACTGTATCCTAACCAGACTTGATGTGATAAGATTCCAGCAACTTCCAGCAAGCAGAAAACAGTGGCAGCATTATTATATCTCTTATGATATTTTGTCTCTCCTCCTCCATGTTTAAAATGCATAAGGAGCAGGCCTTTGGTCCAAAAATATTTCAGCAAGTTTGGGCAAAAAATAAAAACCAAGTGGCAGACAAAATGTAGTGTCACTTTGTCACATCACGTCTGATTAGGACACAGTTTTAGGCTTTGCCATGGCTGTCGGAGAAGGTCAGTCTAGTGTTATAAAAGGTGTAAAAGCAAAATCTGTCTTCAACATGCACCTCTAACTGAAGTAGCTGTTGTTTGTTCCCCTGAGAAAATCTCATGGAGTTTTGCTTTTGCAACCATGAAGATTTACCCCCTAATCTGCTCTTGCTCACACACGCTCACTCGCACGCATATCTTCAACCTTCGTGACAGTCAGAATATGACACGATTCCAGATGTCACCCAGCCCCCTCAAATAGAGTCGGGTGACAAAATTAAACACACATGCGCTCACACACAAACATGCTTTATGCAAATGGGTGAATACATTTAACTCCGGTGTGGAAGAATCTTGAAATAAAAAGTTTGAGGCTGAAACGCAGCACAATCTGGGGCCTCCTCTGTTCCTTCTTCCCCAGGGCCAGCAAGCTTCTCTTCAAACACCTGCTCTTAAAAGCACACGGCTAAACCAGTGGCAAGCGCTGTTCGCCATGACAGTTGTTCCACGCTGAAGGGCTCACATTGTTACCCTGTCAAGTTGAGCCAACCATCAAAACGCGCAGCCAAACTCAAAAATATCAGTAATAAAGCGAGAAGGAGGGCGGGAGGAAGAAAGCTAGTGAAAGTCTAGAGATGCATAAACAGTTTTTCAGTAAGTGTGTCATGCATTGTATTATTTAGAGTCAGTCTGTGAGGTTTTGCAGCTAATAGTTGCAGTTGCAGCTACATACACCAGATTATTCCAAACCCTTTATCTGGAATGTGAGTAACTCCACAGATTTCTTAAATGAGTCAATGTATACAGTAAGTCATATTTGTAAAGTGGTAATAAAAGTCTGTCAGGAATTAGTGACCTGTATACGTTTCAGATGCCACATCCTTCAAACCTTCTTTTGCCTGCAGATAATCAGCAACATGGAGCCTCAGGTGACGAATGGACCGAACTCTGCCACGGCCAACGGGCCCTCCAGCAACAGCCGCAGCTGCCCCTCGCCCATGCAGACCGGCGGCTCTAATGACGACAGCAAGACCAACCTCATCGTCAACTACTTGCCCCAGAACATGACCCAGGAAGAGTTCCGCAGCCTCTTCGGCAGCATTGGCGAGATTGAGTCCTGCAAGCTGGTTCGAGACAAAATCACAGGTAATAAGAAGGGGAAGACAAAAAAAAACAAATACTTGATTTGTGTATAAACTCTGTGTGGTAAAAGCAGAAAAGAGAAACTTTGGGATGGGAGCAATGTAGGTTGGAACGGAAGAAGTCATTAACTTTTAGCTCAGCTGTCTATTGATGTAAATCAAGTCAATTATAGGAACTGTAATTAATCCATCCAAAACCAACAACCGTGTATCATAAAAATAAGTTGTTGTTTTTTTTACTTCCACTTTTGAATATTTAATAGAACAAATGAATTGAATTATGAAGTCTTACACTAAAATCATTGCTTCATTGGGTCTGTTCGACACAGTTGTATCAGGTCAGACCGCAATCTCAGGGAAATTCCAGAGTTGGAAACACTGGATGAGAAGGGCTATTCTTTGTTTACAATGCCCAGAGAGAAAGAGAAGAGAGAAAGAGGACATAGAGGTGTTTAAGCAGCACTCCCCTGCTAATAAGAGTTCTAATCCCACCGTAGTGACTATGTGGGTGGTAAGCAGATGGATGGCGAGGCTGCTCAGAAATAATGCCAGATAATGGCCTCCATTTTATATCCTACTTAGTGACACTTCGCTCTGGATAATCTCATTAAAACAGGGCCAGGCCTAAAGCCACTGGTTTTTAGACAAAAGGGGAGAGAAAGAGAGAGAGAGACTCTTGGCTCTTGACCATAGGTTTTGTAGGATTTCATTGCCAGGCAGTCAGATGGTTGGGCAAGAGAATTGTCATTAGAATCATCATCATGAGAGTTGACACATGCTCCTTTTTCAGTCTTTACATGTGGGGAATTCACTAAAGTCTCAGGATATCCTCACATACACCAAATAGAATGCTATTTATTAAACTGACGGTTGTGCAAGCGAAAAGATAACGTTAACAAGGATCACTCACTGTCTTGTCCTTGTTCAGGCTTGGGAACACATAGTGCATCATAAATATGGCTTTTCCCTGTACTGCGCTCTTTGCTCAGGGATCCCAGGGGTGCAATTTCCCAGTTCAGAATTTTAAGCTAACAAATCGTTTCTTGATCATTGTAAAAGCAGAGCGAGCTAGGAGACTGCGAGTTCTTTCTGCTGCCGTCATTAGCTGCTGTCTGGGGTTCAAAATAGATTGCGGGGCATCAGAGATTGTGTCTGAACCTCGATGTCATAATATTTGACCAGATCAACCTTCCTGAGCTTTCCGCCCGGCTTTCATCTATAGGGTATGGACGTCGACGAGAAGTCACTTCTCTGCTTTTCAAAGAATTTTGACGTACGAGAGAGCCTTTTACGCGGCAGTTGAAAAGCTAGAGACAGACGGCTCCCTCGACAAGGTGAGAAGCTTTGGGCCTTTGCACGTAATAGACAGGCTTCTTCTTTTCCCTTTTTTCCTTCCCCCGCTCCTGTCAGCTTTGATGAGACGCAATGCAGTGATGTACCGTTTGCCACGGCTACTGTTCTCTTGCCCTGTCAAACCTGGGTGATTGCCGCTTGCCAAAGTGCCACCCCAGATTGTTTATCCGTCCTTCTCTTTCCTCTCCTTGCACTTTCACATACACACATGCGCTCTCATCATCTTCTTTCTGACCTCTAGCTGTACTTGAATACACGGGAGACTTGAGGCTTAATCTTTTATTTAATATAGTCATACACGCATGGATGTTTTTTCAACTATGGCCACTTTTGGCCCTCCTGCGTTTTAGAAAGTAAAATACCTTAAAACACGCTTTACAAACTAGACTTGTAACAGTGTCCAACAGTTTATTTACATGCATCCACCATACATTTTGGGATTAAAATGGCTAACTCCTTTGTCTTGCTAAAACTAGTTTCAACATTTGTTGTATCCTAAATATACTTGCTAAATATTTCACTTTTTTGCATCATCTTACAAAATTACAGATTAATTGGAAAGTAAATAATAATAAATAAAAGTATTAATTTTTGTAAATAAAAATGTAAATACATAAAAAAAAAATGGAATTTAAAAACATATTAGATAGTTTCATAGTTTGAGACAAGGGTAAAACTGGGCCTCTGAAAAATAGCAAAAATAAATGAAGGCACGGTAAAGTTTCCAAAGCAGTGTTAATATGACCTTCGGTTGAACAAACATCTTTGTACATGCTAAGAATAAACAAATGTTCTGACAAACCACACACACAAGAAAAACACATCTTTTTTATCTATTTCTTGCACAAAATAATTCAAAGAATAATTTACACTCTGTGAATAAAATAAAAAACTGGACCAATATTTATCAGCGATTATGTAAACTGTCAGCAGAAACAGCTTTATCACATCCCTCTCAGTGGGGAAAGCATTTCAGAAGTCATTACCGCAAGGATTGTGTTGAGATGCCGAATAAAGCAGATGGCGATGCTGCTAACTTAGCGGAAAGCTTTTGTTTTTAAAGGTTCATATCAAGCTGAAAATCCCCTACTCTAAATGCACACATCCCCAGCACAGTGTTGCTACCTCAGCAACACCCCGTTCTGTGCTAATAATGAGGATAAACACATAGCCCATAGGGAGTAATGGTGATTTTCTTGTGAGCCAGGAATCATATTGAATGAAAACTTTTAATGGAATATATTAAGAAAGTGTTAACGCTTCTGGCTATCAGCACAAAGCAAAATGAAAAAGACTGATTGAGCGGCGGTTCGAAAGGGGAAAAGAATTGGATACTTGTCAGGTTTTCCGACATGGCAGATCCTTTTTCTGCTTGAAAATGAACACAATTGTGTTTATAATGATAAGGCAGAAAAAGGACACACTCAGGCAAGGACGTGAATTGATTGCGTCTGTGATTTTCCATCTGATGAGGAGGGGGGGGGGGGGGGGGAGAGCAACTGCAGATAATCTTCTGTTCATATTCTTCAAGCAGTAAATAATTACCGCACGATTAAAAATGGCTTCTGAGAAACTACGCCAACCCCCCTCGCACCACCCCCTGCGATTTAGGCCTCTCCCTGTGTAGCAGAAAAGCAACCGTTGCATGCTATGACTCCTAGCCTACTTTGTCGCTTGCATTTTGCTTCATTATTTTCCCTTTCTTGTCCAATCCACAGATGCCATTGTTGGTATTTAATGGCTTGGCACAGGCGGCGGTGCTGCTATCAGTTTGCTCTGTGTTTAACACTTATGTAGCTTACATCAAAGCTGCTTTGTGCGACTGCTTGTTCAGGTACACAACTCACTCGCACGCCGGGCACCTAACCATCTGTCACGCTACTGACCCGAACGCGATGTCCGCTGTCTGCTGCCAAGTTTAGCGCGTGCTAACCTTAGCGTCAAGCTGAGCCGATATCAATACGGAGCCGTTTATGACTTCTGTCTCTACACTGACCAGAGTGCAGCATGCGATTTAAAACCAAAAAGACATCTTAGCATTCCTTCACAGATGTGCTAGAACTCACAATCATACTGATGAAAAACTGCAGGGAAAAGCAGATGTAGTGGCATGAAAAATTCATTGTGCTTGATGTTTGCAAAAGCATGTTGAGGTTTGTATCACCTCAGTAAGTGTTAGACTGCTGTGAACGTGTGAAAAACCACCATGTCTTACATGCGCCGTGTTTATCTGATGCTGTAGAAATAAAACATGAACTGCTCTCCATGTTTTGTCATTTCCTGTTAATAACAGCATTAAGGCAAATTAAACAAGCCAACACATGCTACACAGCATCTAAATGGCAAAACCGTACAGGTGAAATTGCTTGTGGGAAAAAGTGTGATAGAATAGCGGGAATTAGGTACTGTAGTGATTGCAGGAACACTAACTTCCTCCTATAATTCAGAGCCGTGATGTGTTCCACACTCAGCCTGGAGTAAACAAAGTAAATGATAGGTTGTTATTCAGGGTAAAACATTCAGACCCCATTTACATTGTTTGACAATGAACTTTCTGTCACCATCCCAAAGCCGCTGACAAACATGAGCACAGGAATAAACCAATCACCTTCTGTTTTGTTGTTTCAAAGAAGGCTATTTACCCTCTGCTGGCTTGTATTAAAATGTGCATGGAGGAAAAGTAACTGACTTTACTTTCTCTCTTTTATCTTTTTGTTGCTTCTGACATTCTTTAAGCAGTCATGTAAAAAACAAAACAGAAAAATTTATGGAACTAAACTCAGTGAGTCACCATTTATCTATGATCCATAACCAACAAATTCTCTGAAATACAGATAATATTTCCATTAATGCTCTAACTCATATTGCAAACGTTATTGTTCTAATTTCCCCTAGTATTTCTTAACTAGCCCACAAAGTGCTGTAGAGGTTAGTTACAAACAGTACCTTGCGGTTAGCTTGGCATTAGCCACTGGCTCCATGCACCTCCAGCAGTTCCAAGAGAGCGTGGGATCTCAGCATTCCCTGGGGTGTCTGCCAGTGTTGTCATCTAATATGCGGGGTCTGACGTCGCTTCGTTGGGGTGTCCCAGATTTACAGGGGCTCCTTTCGTTTCCACATGCACACTCCTCCCAGAAAGCCCACACACTGCAGGCTACACGCCAACACGCCGCAGGCTCCGGCACGGCAGAGTGGGGGAATGGGGGCGGGAGATTCCTGTGTCTTCCAGCTGTCGCCAGCCTGGCACAGCAAAATACAGACGCACAATTTCAGATGGATTTACAGTGTAGGGTTTATTTGAGAGTGAGATGGTAGCAAGATATTGCGTAAATGATTTGTTTCACAGCTGACATTACAAATGCGCCGGCCCACACAGATTCTGGGCCTTCAGAACCCTGTAGGAAGTTCGCTCCTTCGGACAATGCAACAGACAAAAAATGTATCAATCTATTCGCCATTATCCAATTTTATATAATTCTCTTAGCTCAAAACATGTTTTTATAGTTCACATATTAGACTTTCTTAATCGCAACTTAATATCTCACAATTAAGACTATTTCTCAAAATCGTGACTGTCATAAAAGAATAAAATAAAGAATCATTTAAAAAATATTAAAATAGATCAATTTGAATAATTTAGAGCATATTAAATCTCTGTGGCTGGATACAGTTTCCGTTGGCTGATTGACCGTCTACATTGCAGTTATTTTTGTTTTTGCCAGTTGAGCTCTTGAATTATCAAGTTAGTAGGACACATTACTTACTATGAGCATGACTTGATTTTCCTATACCCCCCCCCCCCCCTTTTTTTTTGACTTCCCTTAACTTATTGAACCCTATTAAATCTTACTTTTGTGTTGGCCTATGTCTTTATTATTACATATGGTTATGTTATAATGTATTGTATCCTATACTCAACCTGTTAGTTAGGTGAGGGACTGCATGTTGTGTTTTTGTATTGCTGTTTTTTTTTTGTGTTCATGTTATTAATTTAAATTTTTTTTATGACGGCTGTCTCTATTGTCGTGAAAATTCAATAAGTAAATGTAATTAAAAAAATTATAAGTTCGATCATGACAATTAAAAAAAAAAAATTTTTAAACAAATTTTATAACAATGTTAATGTATTTGGTCTTGGTGGAATATATCTTCTATGCTGCTGCTGCTGCTGATGTTGATTATTGCTGTTGTTGTAGGTTATTTTTGCTGCTGTACTTGATACTTGATACTTGATACATGTAACATATACTGCTTCTGCACAAAGAGCATATATAGGACAACCTGTAGCAAATCTACACAAGTGGAGCTGGGGAAGTTGGAGGGTTTTAGGGGAAAGTGTATTGCAAATTGCTATGCTACGCTAACCAAATAGTTAAATGTTGAGCAGCAAGCTCATTTGCTGTAAATATGAGATGAACCAATCAGCTTATGCCATGTAGTTAACTCTTTCCCTGCCATTGATGAGTTATCTTGTCTTTTATGAGAAAGTGCTTCCCCGCCAAAGACAGTATTTTATGGCTGTTATAATGTAGAGGGTGCCATTACGCATCTTCTGAAAGAGTACAGTACTGAATCTCCTGATCAAAACACAGATGAAGAAGATGCAGAGACAAGCGATAGCATCTAGAATTATGTGCATAAAAAAAATAATATGACCATTAAACATTAAACTGAATATAAATCAAAACTACTCAATGTAACTGAATGAAATGTTGACCCAGGACCGTTAAAGCTTTGGGGATGTTGATCTACTTGATCTACTCCATGTGTGTTTTGATCATCGTTCTCAATCTAATACAGATGTAGTCTTTGATAAAAATGTAATTTTACCTACATTCAAGTGTTAATAAAAAATAATAATAATAATAATGCATAAAGCTAGAAAGAGGAAAGATGTAACAATGTACCTATTTGGGACCTATCGTGCCTATCTAGAGTTTCATGACAGAACTTGGTATATATCACAATGTGACTGATTTTAATGTGTTTTTGACAAAGTAAATGCAGTCTTTATGATTGTATCGTAGCGAATCCTTACCGAACATTTGAATGGTAGCGTGTATGTCACAGATTAATTCAATTACAACTTTAAATACCCTGTGATTTTATACAGCAGGTAGGTACACAAGGAAACAGGCCTTACATTTGTTCAAGGTGAGGTAAGCTAATGGTTTAACACAACCTCTTAGGCGAAATATGAATCTCTAATGCAAATCCAATCAGAATGATGCTTTTGTCTGGGAGAGAGCACTTAGGCATCCCTTAAGTGTTTTATGTACAAATGGGTCGAATTAAGGCTATTAGATGCAACGATAAACAGCATTAAGAATAGAGATTATCTCATTGCACCTTACATTATCTAATTACACTTCAGTCAGCTTTTGTCTCTTTGGACGGAAGATCACAAAGCTAATTAAAACGAAGTCATAAAGTCGTACATTGCCATCTTTTGGCATCACACAAGTCATGATGACCTCAGTGATGCAGCTATGTATTTATATATCGCATAAAATGAAACAAAAATGTCTTTGAGATGTCTTTTACTGCAGAGACATGTTTCTGTCCCAAGATGCTGTAGCGACAAGGGCAAAATGTCAAACAAGCAAGCTGCAGCGATACATTTGTTTTGACAAATTGAAATGGATTTTTGTCTTCGCTTTTTTTCCTCCCTTCCACATCTTAAATGTGACTAAATTTAAGTCTGACCAAACATATTTTCCTGTTCGTAGCCAGAGAGCTTTGTGATATCAAGGTGTGTTAGCGTCAGATGCTCGTTGAACTGTCATCTTGTGTCTGTGCTGCTGTTCTCTCCCAAACGAATGCTAGTTTCAGCTTTCCCACCTGATTCAAGCTTAAGGGAACTGCAACTGTCGGCTCAACATGGCTGCCGGAGGGTTTGTGGAGAGGGGGGGCGGGTTGCTGGAGGCAGTTTTGTGTTTGCTACAATGTTCATCTCATTTTCAATCAATGGAAGCACTGGGGCTTTAAATTATGTATCAACAATTGATGTAGAAAGAGGGTGAAATTAGCGAGAATCCAGTGTGAAGACTTTTAGCTCACTGCCAAGCAGCAGAACAGCGAAAATCAGTCAAATATATCTTTCATGTGCAAAGCTTTGATGATAAATGATGTTGAGCACAGAGAAATATGTGTGTGCGAGTGTGTAATTGTAAATTATATGTACCATGAAGTAAAAATGTATGTGTGTGTGTGAGAAAGAGAGGAAGGACACCCACCGGACACACTCATTTTATCATCTCACACACTCTGAATCCTGCTGCTGAGGTAAGAGGCGTAATGGTTCAAATATGACTCCTCCAAATGGAGCCTCTCACTCCAAACAGCCTCAATTTAACAGAGAGAGAAACATCTCATTCCTCCCATTTAACTCAGCGTGTTCCTCAAGAGCTAAAGGAGAACCGTGTGGGGGGTGGGGGGTATCTTACACCTGCCTTTCCTCATCTTCTTCTTCCTCTCTATCACAGAGACAGTGTTTACGAGAGAAAAGAGGACACCGGCTTTGGGACTTTGTGACTCAAGTTGTAGCATCACTACACTAATAGTCTTTTTCATGTTAACATACCATGTGTTCACAAACATGATAACACACTTACGCTACGTCCCTCAGGAACAATATACAGCTGTGCATATGTATATGCATATGCATATGCTGTGCATTATGGACAATATTTTCTGTATCAACACATATAGCAAACATATAAATCATACAGCAGGGGGTCTATAATACCTGTTATTCGTTAGCACTCCCATTCCTCTCAATGGCAGATGCACGTCTGGACATCCTGGAAGTGCGTGATTGTAATCGGCCATCTTTGCTCCTCATGGAACAACATCATTTTTGAGCCAATCACGCAAATCCTGATATTTTTAAGAGCCTCCAAAAAGAAGTGGACACATTATAATATCATGAAATGATATACGTATATATATATATATATATATAGAGAGAGAGAGAGAGTGAGAGAGAGAGAGAGACTTTTTTAAATTAAATGCGATAGATTCAAGAATCTTTAAAAACAATGACATTTCAACATTTCTTTGTCTCTTGAACACCAAATCATTGTGGCACTAAAGACTGGAGTAATGACTGTCGGAAATTACAGCAATACATATTTTGAAATATAATACTAAAGGAAACAGATATTTTAAATTGTAATGATATTTCATCATATTACCACCTGTACGTGTTTGTGATCAAACAAATTGAGCCTTGGTGTGCATAAGATACTTGTTTCAAAAACCTTTAAAAAATTTAGTCTTGGTGAGCATACGAGAAAAATCTTACCGACCACAAACTTTTGAACGGAAGTGCATATTGCTTGCAAACAGTTTTATTTCATTAAATATGCATGGCTACAGTTGAATTGTTGACAAAGCTCCTGGATCTAAAGGATGCTATCCAGCCAAACCTTTACTCGCAGAACCGTCTCCATCAAGCTCTCGCACATCACTGTTATGCTTCAGCTTCAACCGTGTCCCATCGCAATGAAAAACCCATCAGGAGCCTACACACTAATAGTCATAAGCTGTTTATTTGTGAAAAATATCCTTTTAATTGGTGTTAAGCATTGTCTTTGAAAAAGCCTTTCCAATGTTTCCAAATTTGACTGCATGTCTATCCTGCTGGGGAACAAAAAGTGCTGGAAAAATTGAGATCTACACTCATTAAAAGCTCATTAAAAGCGCAATGCATCATTTCAGTTTCAATTTTAATTGACAATTAAAACATATAAGTTAACGTAACCATTATACTAATTAAACAGCGTAGAGGTAATTCTCTTTTGCTGTGGCATTTGATGTTTATTGTATTTTTCTAATGGGCTCTGTCAAAATCCTCAATCATCTTTTTGCCGTTTCACATTTTATACAGTTTATGTATATCGATCTTCTCACTTTACACCAGAGAAAAGAGAATACTCTTTTTGATTTCCCGTAAACAGTGCACTTGGCCCTGAATGCTTATGACTGAACAACACAAAATATAATCACACTTCTGTAGATCAAACATGACATGAAACATTCACAGAATAGGTATGATGCAGATAGCCGAGCGCTGGCTTTGCCATGAAACATTCTGTCTGATTCTTACTTCCCTCAATAATAAATTCATGAGGCAGACCTGACTGTAACCCTCTCTGGTACCTATTCTGCTGTCCATTGTAGGTAACCCTGGCTGTGCTGAAGAGATTGTGTTTGTGCGCTTTGTATTCATGTGCTGTCTCTGCGTGGGTATATGATCTGGTTGTGTGAACATAATTTTATATTCCGTGTGTAGGTGTGTAAACCACATATGTATGTCCAAATATATAGTGCCGAGCATATATATACAGTATACTCATCTATGGGTATCGTGCCGTTTTTATTTTTTTATGTGTCTGTGTTGTTTTAAGGAAGTGCAAAAATGCATTGGTTGTCAGAACAGAAACAGAAGCCCCTTATAATTGTGTCCACCAAACTCCACCTAGTGCTCTTAGTGTGTTCAAAAACACAGCTACAAAAAGAAAGAATGGAACAGAATGCAGGGGTCTCAAGACACATTTTTAAGTTGAACTATTTTTAACTTGACACACTGTCTTGAAAACACAATGATCCAGCACAGAATGCTGAAAAAGCCTCAAAACTATGGCCGTAGATGCCCAGTCCGTTCATAGAGTGACATTTAAAAAAAGAAAAAAGGCACAAGCTAAATGTAGGAACAAATAGCCCTTAAATATTGAACAAGCAAGCTAAATATTAGGTCAGATTCCCTGTTTTGATTCAATTCTGACTCACAAACAAAAAAATTAATTATATCTCTATTATTATAACTAGGAAACCTTTAGTATTTAATATTTTTCATTTTTAATACCTTTAAAATTTTAATCAACACAACCAAACAACCATGTGAAACAGAACATTGAATAGAATTTTACGCGCATCTTTGCTCATAGCTGACTGATTATAATTTTAACAATATTATAAGAATAATTTTCAGATTTTGTTTAAAGATTACCACGGCAAAACTTTTTTACTGTTTATTAACTTGCACGGATTAGTTGTTCACCACATGACTAGTTTCATGACGACTAACCAAAGTAACCTTTAAATTGAATTTCTTGTTATTAAAACAGTATAGAAACTCTCTGAACACATCTATAAAAGTCTAAATCAAAACGTACTAGTAAAAATTCCCATGAAAGAGGTAAAACAACGGTTCTTTTAAACTTTAAAAGAACCGTTGTTGTACCTCTTTCATGGGAATTTTTACTAGGAAAATTAAAATTTAAAGTAACCGCAATGCTCTACAATGTTAAAATTCTCCCTATGGAATTGCATCTCATTATTCAACTCAAATATTAAAAAGAGTGGATAAACTAGTCAACCTAACTAATCTGTTATTAGACAAAACCTTCCCATCCTTAGTATGTCCGTATGTCTATAAGCAGGTGCAGATGAGTTGTGTTTATATTGAGGGAGTTTGTTTTATGACACGGCCATGTGTGTGCGTGCATGTCTGTAATATTACATGTTTTCTTTGAGGTTGTACCTCTGCAGTTTGTTAGAGAGCACAGATGAGATATGAGATATTTAATAGAGATCAGTTTAAGGTTCTGTTAATGTGTCTGTTCGCGAGGAAATTAAATTAGCTAAATAATTGCCTTGCCAAAAAAAAAGGCCCTTAGAGATTGTCAAAACAACTCGCAGCCTCCTTTCTTTAAAGCAGGATGATTTTATTCTTCGTATTGTCATTGACTACAAAGACTAATAATGAAATTATGCACTTAAATTAATAATTAATGAACTCACTAAGGGGTTCTTCATTTAATTTTCTTATATTAAGAATATGACTCAGTACCACAACCATCCTCGTAACCCAAGTGTACGTAGGTGTGTGCGCTAGTGCTTTTTTCTTAGCAAACAGCCTGCTTCTGGTCCCCCACTGAGATCTCCACTGTTGCACCACTGTGTGATGGAGGACGGATGTGTGTCGTGTGTGTGTGTTGTACTGATGAGAGAAATCCCTTTGACTGAAGCATTGGCTTTGGTCGGCCTCACCTTATCCTCAGGCAAGAACTCCAAAGGAGGCAAGAGCAACTTCTAGCGACGTTATGAAAATGCCATCAGGCAAAGGGGCATTACAAAACAGATTGTTTTATGAACCCATTATTGTACGCTCAAACACACAATCATGCAAACACATGCATCCACCCACGCACACATATACACACAATGAAAATGGCATTACGGGGCATGCCAACGTGGGGCCAAATGCTCTGGGCCACAAAGGAAGGAGCGAGGAACACAGCTGAGATGGTGGAGACAGAGAAAGACAAATGGAGAGGTTAGGCAGAGTCAGTGTCTTTTTTTTTTCGCGGGCGCGTTCTCTGAATGTATCATTATCCAGAGCTGAAGTTCTGCATGACAGCACTTTGGAAACACACTTCATTTACACTAACCTTTCCATTTCCATTTCAATTTTCTCTCTCTCTCTTTCTCACTCTCTCACTTTTTGAAAGGAGTCTCTTATGCTCAACAAGACTGCATTTATTTGGCCCATAATACAGTAAAAACAGCAATATTGTGAAAGTATTTTTGTGGATTTCCACTCTCAGGATTCTTAGAAATTAAAAAAATCTTTTGTAACATGGAAAATGGTAATAAGCCGCCAGAACGTTTTCTATTATTTTACAAATTATTTTTTTTTACAGCATAATAATTACTTTTTATTCAATCTTACTGTTGTCAAACCTTTAGTGTATATATAAATGTTATCGACTAGAAAACATTCTCCGAAATGAAGATTACGAATCAGATTTCTTGTAAGGTTAAATGGTCTGCTGCATATCAGCATTTGTTTCTCACAATAAAAAGAACCAGTAATTTACATTTACATTTATGCATTTGGCAGACGCTTTTATACAAAGCGACTTACATTGCATTCAAGGAACACATTGACATTTTAATCAGCTCTTGCTTTCCCTGGGAAAAGAAAAGTAAAAGTAAATACATAAGTAATCTTACGTGTCTCTTCCAGTGGTTTCTTAACAATGTCACAGACTTCACTCAGCAACTAAATTCTGCAAACAAAAGATTTCAAAGACCAAATTATCAGGACTATGCTTTTTTTTTTTTTAGCTTTTTTTTACTTCTATAGCTATCTAAATTTAAAAGCAACATCTAAGAATTTATTTATTTATTTATTTATTTAAACATTTATTTATTATTATCGTCTTAAACAGGTTTTCTTAAACACTTTCCCCTTCCCCTAAAGCTTCCACCATTAGTTGACCCAGTGTTGCTGCATCTAGTATCATAGTTTCTATATAAAAAAAATGTGAAACATCAGTGTCAAACTTTGAATAGTGCCATATCACCTCTTCTCGGTTTCCCGTTTCTGGCTGGGATCTCAATGAATGACAGAGGGATTGGTAATCCTCCATAATCCAGAGAGAAAGAGATAGAGGCATGCTGTTTGAAGCGAGGGCAGCAAGAAGTTCTCCGCTCGCCTCCCACGGTATCTGGCGCGCTTTAGCTTGTGTTTGTTTGGCGCAGGGTGTAGCACTCTTTCGCATTTATGATTCACTTTGTGTGTACACTGTGGACTTAGCGCTGTCTGTTTCCATTAATGAGGATAAGTGCAGCGCTGTTCTCGAGTTCCACTGCACTTGGGTGGCGAGATCTTTAAAGTACGAAAAGGAAAAGTGAGGAAAAAAGCAGTATCACACAGGCCTTTAGCTGCAGGGTTTCTATTTAAGTCAAATAGCAGCTGATGTCTGCCTCGACTTCAGAGGAGCAGCAGACGGTTAGAAGAGGTTAAGTCAAAATAATTCCAAAGATTCTGTCAGAGGTTTACGGTGGAAGCTTTCGCTTAATGTGTGCCATCTAAACAAACTCAAACTAGTCACTGTTAGTCAGGCGAATGCTACATATATCATTAACTGTTAATGTCATCTATCTCGTAATGTATGCATCGTTTTTGTGATGAATGCTTTTAAGTGCTTTACAAGAATTTTTTAGGGTTGGTAACTAAGGACAAGTGATTGGCTTTCAAAGGAAGGGTAGTTAAAAGAAATGCTTTTACCATTTATGTCTTTCAAGCTAAAATAAGTATTTTCCTTCTCTTTCTTTCACTCTAGGGCAGAGCCTTGGCTATGGCTTCGTCAACTACATTGACCCAAAAGATGCAGAGAAAGCCATCAACACGTTAAATGGACTAAGACTTCAGACCAAAACTATTAAGGTATGTGACTACGCTCACTAACAGAAAGTCTAGTCTCACACTATAACTCCAAAACAATGTGCCTAAAAAAGGTACCTGTTTATATTCAAGGTTATTTTATAAAAAGCATACATCACCACATGAATAAATTACATTTTAAAATATATTACAGTGGAATCCCGTTATGTCGACGGCCTCGGGGGTTTCAAAAAAGCATAGAGATCGAGATAACCAACAGCCAATATGGCGATTTATTTGATGAAGCGATCGGCATGCTATAAAATGTACATAAACTGTATATGTTTGCTAAGAACAAAAGGCATATGTGCACCAACTAACAGCAGAGATTTACCAGAATACAATAAAAAACACCTTCGATTCTCCATACAAACCTTTTATTATATTCTCCAACATTGCAAACACAATTTAACTCTCAGCGTAAATACAGTCACAACACACATAAACACATTCGCTCATAACACAGTCATTTCGCTCTGACACAGTTCCGTAAAGTATTGCACACGCGGTTACTATGGTTTCTTTACAAAGTCTAAAATGCTTTGTTGCTTTTTGCCTTTAACGGTCTGCTTGAAAACAAATGCATCCATCTAGAAGGCTTTATTTTTCCGCCACTTCCGTGAGTTCTTCTTCTTCTTCACTGGCGTGAGCAACCATACGGACTGATGCACGTGCAACGTGAACTCAGCGCATGCGCAGTGAACTAGGTACGATCATTAATCACGAGATAACCATGTGAAGTGGTGAATTTGTCCCTCTTTTGTGCTCGAGATATTAGGGTTCGCCATAACCGATAAGAAAATGCTTAGACAAATATTGAGTTTGGCGGTTCCAACGACGACACAATAGGGTTGGCGAGTTAACCGAGGTCGAGATAATTGGATTCCACTGTAAAATAGAAAGAAATATTAAAATTGTGATAATATTATAATATTAAAAAATACTTTTCATAAAGTGTGTAAATTCCTAATGTATAGCATACATTCGATGAAGTGATATGCCAGTTAATTAATCACACAACATTGTAACAACCGTTAAGCTGTATTGCAGTGTATTTGTATGCACACATGAATGTGAAGACCTCACATTTGTTGGGATTAGCATTCGGGTTCATGTTGTTAGGTTACTGCCTGCCTGTTGTTTACCAAACACTTTTCAGCCAAAGCAACCCACATTACGTTAATTGCAGGAGCGGTCCCTCCTGGGCACAGCGTTGAGAAGCTTCTTCCCGTTAACAGGTCACCCGCACCTGGGATTGAACCTATTTAAACTTAACTGATAACAGTGATGGTAACAGAGCAACATCTCATTTAGGTGGAAGCGCTCTCCCAGTCACCCTTTCTCACGTCTGCGCCAGTCAATTCGTTGAATGTTTCCTGTCACCGTTTGTGCCAGTGGAGCTGCAGTGATTAGTACATGTGGCGTACACTGCCTCGTGCTGGGCTGAGGCGCGGCAGCACAAAGAGAGAGGAGGGCAAATCTGACTCATTAAGATGCAGAAGGAAACAGGAAAGCAACTGAAAGAAGAAAAAGGGGAAAATAGTGTAATTGATATGTAAATGAATCTCCAAATGTCAAATCATGAAGTCACACAAAAAGAGAAATAGCATGTATAATAGAATAATGTGGACATGCTAAATAGACATCTAAAATGTGTCTGGTTCCCACCGTAGAAAAACACATCGTTCTGTTTTATTTGATTCTGTAATATCATATTTAATTAACATTTTATATTATTCAGATTCAGATGTTTTATTGTCTTCTGATTTGTCAAGTTTTATATTCTGTTCATTTTTGTTATGTTCTATCAATGTTCCGTGTATTTCATTTTTTTGTCATATTCTATTTTGTTGTTTATATTCAGATGTTTATGTTTTTTGTTCTGATCATGTCATGTCCTGTTATGATTTTCTATTCAATTTTATTTCATTCTCTTGTGATTTGTCATGTTCTATTCAGCTCTGGACTGATTTGCTCTATTCTACTCATTTCTGTTCTATTATTAAATTAAATTATGGAGCGAAAAAGATCCACCACAATCTGATGGCTTCCATTTTCCTCAACAGTGCTTAATTTAGAAGCAGCAGCTGGTTTTAACAGTAAATTCTGACTGCTTCTTATGGCATAATCTGGCTGTGTGTGTATTTTCATCTGGCCTATAATCCCAGACCTCTCACTTACATCCGCCCTAATCTAATCAGATTGGATTTCGCCTGCTTATGACAACATGGCTCAGTCTGTGCGGCTCAGTACCTCTTAACATAACAGCAAAAGAACTGTGTGTGTGTGTGTGTGTGTTTGTGCATTTGCGTGTGGGAGCTAGAGAAAGGAAAAAGAGAGAGAGGAGAAAGAAAAGACTTGTCAGGGCTGTTTTTGAAAGAGCACAGCACAATGCTCACGAACATGGGCGTTTTCCAGAGTGGCAGCATGTGTATGTGTTGGCCGGTCGTGTTTCTAGTACTGGTTTCAGCATCAGCTAAGAATCCATCAGAGACAGAATGACTCACTCTGTGTGTATTTGCCGATCATCACAGCTTCCTGCCACGCAGCACTTCTCTCAGTGACAAAACACACTTTCAAGGAGGCAGCGGTACACACATACATAAACATACTGTTAAAATACTGCATTTACTAGCCAAACACACCAACCTTTTTTTTTTACCTCCTATCTTAGGGCTATGACAAAGTGACTCTTGAGCTCGTCCTTTCAACTCCCATGACCCTTTTTAGAGCACAAGAAAAAATATAATTGTTTCAGTTCATAGCTACTTTCTAGTGTGATCAGTCAAAAAAAATCACAAGTTTTCAGTTTGAATCATTCTAATGAATAATTTACTCAATTCATCACAGCAGTTACTGAATTAACATCTGACTCACTGAATTGAAGGGCAACAGCTGTCATTCATCGCTGATTCAAACTAAAACAACATTTTATGTGAAATTAACCCTGTATGAACCACATTAGAAATTAGGATTATCAGACTTCAGTATATTTACTTACTATAATACACAAAATGTTCTAAAAGCATTAGGAATATTGCTTTAATGTTACAAAAGTTTTTCTTTTTAAACATTAAATACTATTTAATCATATTTTGTTTTTTTATACATATTATGAATATTATTTAAGACTGGTATTAAGTTTAGTATTATGGTATTATGCTTTGAAATTTGAAACATTGATGTGAGCGTACAGAGATTTCGCCTAAGGGAACAATTTAGTGCAACACTAAATCCTGTACTGTCTGTTGGGGAGTTGTCATAACCTGCAGGAATGATGTTGCTGAGCATACTTCTTCTAAACATGTTGAATTTCCATCTCCGGAAACATGCACACTCCAACAAAAGCAGACTTATGGGTAATGAAGCAAGAGTTCACTGACTTACCGTGCCTACATACACAAAAAAGGCACACTACTGTGCATTGTGGTGTTCACACACGCATCTCATGCATGATTGATTTTTTTTTTTTTTTTGCCTGTGCACACAAACGTGAATACTGGAATTGACACAACCAAAGATGCTCTCGTAGCAAAGCTACGTCCTAACCAAGTGCAAAGCGACAAGTAATGTGTCTGTTCACGATGAAAGCTAAAACCTTTGGACCAATTTCGCACTAGATGATGCAAACAAGTGCTACAAGAGTCAGTTTTAGAGTGGGGGGGGCTTCATAAGAATGCTGAGCTCATGAATATTAATTAGCTAATACTGATAATCCACACTGATTTGATACAATATCAAGCTACCAATCTTTGAAATGTCAAAACTGAAATGTCACTAATTTAACATTTATATTTGCATTTATGCATTTGGCAGACGCTTTTATCCAAAGCAACTTACACTGCGTTCAAGAAACACATTGACATTCTAATCAGTTCTTGCTTTCCCTGGGAATTGAACCCACGACACTGGCGTTGTAAACATCAATGCTATACTGGTTGAGCTACAGGAAAGAAAAAAATCAAGATATTGAAAATAAACCATACATAATTGTTTTAAAATGTATAACTGGCCATAGTTGTTGATTACCTGGTCTTCTACAAAAACGTTGCCCTCCTAAAATCATTCTAGTTTGTGACATTTGTTCCGCTCGGTTCAAGAACACAAAAAAAGAGCAGAATACACAAACTCAATGTGGTAAAGTTCTTTGTTCGGGGGAAGTAGGAGGCGGGAACCGGCGAACATTTACATTTATGCATTATGCAACACATTTACATTCTAATCAGTTCTTGCTTTCCTTAGGAATCGAACCCATGACCTTAGCGTTGTAAACACCATTGCTCTACTGGTTGAGCTAGAGGAAAGCTTTTAACAGACTTTTTCAATATGAAACGAAAATAAATACAAAATAAAAGAACCGACGGCAGCCCCTCATGGACGACTGCCGCCCACACAAACACAAAACACAACATAAAGTCCAGCCTTGGAACTCTCTCGTCCTTTACTGTCTTCACTCCTCCTTTTATGCCTCTGCTCTTCCTTGAGATACGAGACCGGTGGCTCACAGCTGACACTCATTACCAATCACGCCACCCGCTCTCACGTCCCTCGACCCCGCCCTCCTCGCCACACTCAAATATTAATTTCTTTTAGTTGGTTTAATGCACAAAGATTTAGCACCATCTCTAATTTCTCCACCTACTTATTACTGTCAGTGTTCGTCTCTGAATAAGCACATTCTGCCTATCCGCTCTGGTAATTTACCATGTCAATGGATAGATCTGCCTTTTGTTTTCTTTTTACCTCTATAAAAAAGAAACTCTTACAAACGATCAGAAATGATGTGCTTTTAATGCAAGCCATACATATATTAATATCAGCCGACTATGTTGGGTTGAGTGGGCTAAAAGTCTTTAGAGCCCTGAGCAATAGTACAGAAATAGAAACCAAGCAACCGTCAAAATGTGACGCTGTTTCTTGTGGTCGCAGCTGGTAAGGACAAAAACTGTGATTTACATGGAAGAGCTCTGATTGCTTATCGCTTCATCACGTCATGCCTGGATGGGTCACATTGTCACTCTAATCCGTGTTCTTTGCTAATCATCTAGATCTTTTTATCTCCATATTTTCTCTCTCTTCATCCATCCGTCCATCTCAGCGTGGTTCAGAGAAACCAATGTCTTTATCTCTTCCATGTGATCTCTCTTTTACACCTCTCCTGGTCTCAGCCCTCCCCGCTTGGTCTCCTTTCTCTCTGCACTCCACGAAACCTCTTATTCAGACCAGCACCAGCCCTTTCAAAAGATGCTCTCCTGCTGTAATACGACAAGAGAGAAAGGTGAAATCCTCTGTCTCATAACTTCTAATAAGTGTGTTCCAAGGTCATCCTTCTCATAAAGCCTCCATCGCAACCCCACCCCCCTTCGAGCCGGGATGAAGACAGACCATCTAATAGCAAAAGACAGCTGTGTCTAAGAGTGGATGAGCGAGAAAAAGGGGAAAAAAGAAGTAGATGGTAATTATCCGAAGTGCAGTTCTTTGCTCTTTTCAGTGGAGCAAGAAAAATGCAGTTTATGAGGGCCCTCCTGCTGAAATAAGCTGATGATGTATATGTTTACAAGAGGCTGTTTAGATGAGAAAAAGGAAGTGGAAAAGATGTCTGCGGTGGTTTACAATGAGTTTATATTCTTTCGCAAAATGCCGGTGTCAGGTTCAGGGGCATCAGCTAATGCAGGAAGTCCATGAAAACAGATCAACAGAGCTGCATTTCACTGGCTAAAAAAGAAAAGTAGAACGAGAGTCAGAGTTTCAATCCAGTCACAACTTCCACACGCTCATCATTTTGTTACACACACACACACACTTCTCCATAACACTTCTCCATTTCTCAGCAAAACTCTGGCTTTGCCTTCCTGTCGAGGTGTGATGGGAGAAATCCCACTGAGGGCGAGAAGAGCATAGCCTTGTGCTGTGAGATACGTGCACACGCGCACACACACACACACACACACTCAGCACAGCAGACAGAGTGTTGATAGATCTGACATCTGGAGCTGCTTGACAGGGCAAGAAAAAAACAAGAAGAAAAGAAAAGAAGGGAAGAGAGGAGAAGGAAGAGCCTGCCAGGGTTCCATGCCTTTTGCCTTCTCCATTTAAGTGGATTTGAGGAGATTACGGCGTAGTGTTTAGCATGTTTAGCTCAGCATTTGTAGCAGTGTAACAGCCTGTGATGGCTCTGCTGCCCAAATGTCAGAACTAATGAAAATATGAGATGGAAAGGCTGCTTCAACCATTAATGGGAACAGATTAAATTGACGTGAGCATTAAAAGGGCAGGGAGATAGAAACATCTCCCCATCTTGAATTAAAACTGAACTGCTGTTGCAGGAAAGAGCGAAGACAAGAAAATTCAGGCTGTTAATGGATTGGTTCACCTAAACATGAAGATTTTGTCATTATTTTCTCACCCGCGTGTCGATTAAACCCTTGTGACTTACTTTACACAAACACAAAAGGACACGATTACAAGTACTGGTCGTTCTTTCCATACAGTTTAAATGAAGCTTAAAAAAGCATCATAAAATAATCCATAAGACTTCTGTGGTATATATTGAAGCATGCGATCAGCAAAGGACAAAAACTTTTTAGAAAAATAGCTGCTATTAATCAAAATAATATTTGTATTTTATTATTTTTTATATGATAAAAATTCAATTAAAAAATATATTACTCTTTCAATAATACTGTTGTACTGCAAAAAAAAGAGTATTTAATAAAAATAATGAGTAAAATTAAAATACTGTAATTGCTTTCAAATGTTCATTTATATGGGTATTATTTTGTAGGGAAACTGCTGAGGGACCTTGAAGCATCTCTTTTGTTGAAAACAGATTTATAAATGATTCTCATTTCAAATTGAGGAAGATATCCACGCAGCCATGACAATTTAGCAATACAGAATAAATCACATACTTGAAGTCTTCTAAAAATATGCGACAGCTTTGTGTCAGGAACCAATTCAAATTTAACCAATTACGTACATAATATTGAGGTACACTTATAAGAGTTCATCAAAAAATGTGCAAAATCAAGAAACAACTTTTTCTTTTTAAATGATATTTGTGTCAGAGCAGTCGTATGGACTATGATAATCTGTGGAACAGAGTAAATAATGTTTGGGAGAACTATCCTTTTAAAAAGTATTCAGAGGATGAGCCACTGCGCTAAAGTTGTCCACAAGGATTACTTATAAAATCTATAATTATCTAATTATAAAGTTCAGTGACGTATATTATATCTGCCAACTTTGATTTGACTGAGAGAGTGCAAATGGGCGAAAACTGTATCATATGAGTCAGAAAAAAGAGAAAACAAGTACTGTGTGTTTTAGTGTGTGACAGACTCTGTCCAAGGTGCTGCCGAGTTTGACAAGTCGAGAGAGGTGAGAACATGCCGTGTGAGTGATAGATGGAGGAAAGAGCGCTGTCCAAGGTGCTAGTAAGCACAACACGCGGATATTAGAGCGTGTGAGGAATGCGAGGGTGAGAGAGCTATAGATGGCTTGGCTCTCACTCTAGGCACAAACAGAAGGTTCCAAAGTGTTATTCAGCACAGATGACAGCCAGCCTTCTCTCTCTCACACACAAGCTCTTCCATCATGTGTGTTTTCTGAAAACAAATGAGCCTTTATCATTTACTGCTGTGTGCTCTAAGTGAGGTTTATGAACCTTATTCTAAAATGAGTCAATCTGTACAACTAGAGAAGAAACTAAAACTGTACAATTATGCGTAATTAAATCCATGTTTGAAAATTTTTGTTTTACTGTTGATACTTGGTAACCTTTTAATTCTGTTTATTTGAAGAGAATTATGGTTAAGAGCTATCAGAAATATTGCACGGTCAGCTATGCGTCTATGACACCATTGTGCTTTTAGATTGTTACACTTTACAAAGATTTTCACTTTATTTACATCATTTGCTGCACATTTTTCATGATACAATTGCATTTATTAATGTAAGTCAATGTTTTTCTCTTTATATTCTAATTAAAAATGTATATTTTATATATATATATATATATAAAAACAGCTTTTGTCCTAGGCATTATATATATATATATACGCAATGGGTGGTCACACCAAATATTGATTTTATTTAGGTAATAGAAGTTAACTGATAAATAAAATCAGTTAACTGATCTTGGTGAGATCAGATCTCTATGTGCAGCATATCGGCTGTTTAGACTCCTTGTGCATGCAAAAATAAAACTGAATTATTACAATTAATGGAAAAATTGAATGTTTGGAAATGTAAACTGATATTTCCCAATGACACACTACAGCAAAATATATAATTAACTAGCATAAAATCATTTTCTGGCTGTAAATACTAATGTCCCCTAAGACTTTTGCACAGCACATTATACATTAACCTTCAATAATAAAGGCTGCAAAAAATATGCTATATTTCTTTTCTAGTTCAGGATACATGCATAAGTTATTTATGACTTTAATTCAGATTTTTGGACCAGAGACTTTCAAAATAGAACACAATTATGTCTGTAGTTTGAAGAACTACATGAACTTCCACCATTGTACTGGGTGTATTTCTTGGGTACATTGTTTCTCTCCAGAAACGGGGTTAAAGGTGGTGCACATTAATATTGAATTTACATTTTCATTCCTCCTTTGAGAAAGTTTGCTAAGCTCTCAAGATCCTTTGTGTATATCCCTCATCTGTGAATGAGCATGCATCATAGAGAATCCTTGCAGCAAGTTGTTCCTTTTCAAAATATTACAATAATTCTTCTTTGTCCTTACGTGGAGGGGTTTGGGACATTATCTTTATGAAGTCTGTAGCTGTTCCAGGTCAATGCAAGAAAACAGGCCACCAACTCAGTGTGAAACGGAACATCTGGCATCTGAATGCTGCATATTGTCAATGCAAAATGTTGTCCATAAACTGGTTGAACAAATATCCTCCAAAGTAAAACAAGTGGAAGTGGAAGAGTTCGAATGACCACATAAACCCCTATAGTTTCATAATTAGTTTGAAGTACTATATATACAATGAAGTATTTTTTGTCTTACAGGTGTCGTATGCACGGCCCAGCTCGGCTTCTATCCGTGATGCCAATCTGTACGTGAGTGGGCTGCCCAAAACCATGACCCAGAAGGAGCTGGAACAGCTCTTCTCTCAGTACGGACGGATAATTACCTCCCGCATTCTTGTCGACCAGGTCACAGGTATCAGTGGGACCGCTTTTCTCTCACCCTATAGCATGCAAACAGTCAAAAAACAATAAGATTTTTTTTTGTAGCCTCTAGAATACATTCAGTATAACAAAAAAGCCAAAATATAAGGGATTCTGTACTACTTTGAGTCATTTATTGACTCAATATTAAAGCCCATGCTAGAAGAAACCAGACAAAAATGTAATTGTGTGATTTCACAAAACATTGACTATTTTTAGTATTTAGATTAACATGACATCTAAAAATATGGGTTCTTGCTTTAGTCCGATTGAAAAAGAACTTTTAAAGTGCATTTATATGCACTTAACATGTATTAACCTCTTCAGCTCTGAAAGAAACTCTGCCACGGTCCCATCGGTGGGTTCAATCTTGCGTCATCATAATTATTTTTTTAAATCTATAGGCTGTGGAGCACAAAACCAGAAAGATATACCATGTTTGTCTAGTTTTGTCCTCACATCTTAAAAATAATTATGATTATGCATTTTTGGACCCAGCGATGGGTCTGCGGGGGCGTGGCAGAGTTTCGCAAGCTAAACACAAAAACTCAATTATGTAGCCATCTTTTGTGTGTAAATGTTTGTACAGGTTGGTTGGTTGGTTGTTTGTATTTGATCATGACCAAGCATCCTAATCTTAAGAATCATGGATTGACATGGAATGACTGATGAGTCTATTTTAAAGCATCCAGCCATCTCCTTGGCCTATCCTTCCTCCAGCATCATGAATAAATCAACTTGGAAATAAATGGTCATGGAGCTGAATTTCTTACACATTCAATATTTTTCCAACTGCATAATTCATATCGACACTTTCCATGCAAACAAAATCGCATAAGCCACAGGAAAATGTACTCCACGTTCTAGTGGTGCAGAACCCTTTCTGAAGAACTGCTAAGGAACAATGCATAGCCACACACACACACACACACACACACACAGTCCTTCCTCCCTTGACACAGATCCTTCCTCTGGTCCTGAGAATGCTCCCCGGGCGAAAAGAGCCCACAGGAGGAAGCTTAATGATTAATTAAACTTAAGTTACTAGTGATTAAGAAACAATTTTTACTTTTTGAAGCTACTGATCGAAGGGCTGACATAAAGAGACATTAAAGAGCTAATATTACAATTCTTCTGTGAAGCCTTGAAAGCCAAACAGAGATTGTGCGTTTGTCAATAACAAGTTTTGAAGTTACTCAAAAGCAGTTCATAGTTTAATTAAATCTCACATGAATGTTGACAGTTCAGATTACTCACCGGTTACATGGGCCACCCATATGCTGACAAAATCTAAAAGTACAATGGAAAATCAATGCAGGCCATTTGTCAAACATACAACAACTGCAACACTGCCTCACATGAGCGTCAGCAAACAAAATTGCAAAATAGTGATTTAATACTGGTGAAATATAAAAAATATGGTTCCCTAAAGACGTTTCTCGTCGAATCACACATTTACAGCATGGCGAATGAATGAATCTTATATACACACTGTAACATTATCAGAAACGTCTAGTACACCTCACATACCTAAAAGCTAGCATAATGTCAATAAAGATTGGTCATGCACACATAAAAATCAAGTGTCACATGGCAAATCTAATTCTAGTACAGTTTCAAGAAAAATACAATATCCTGAAATAACACTGAAAGTCATTAATAGAAACAAACACATATGGCATGATAAACTAACAGTGTCTTTTTGAAATAATAATACATCGTACATCCTTGTCATAAGTTTCTTTGTAACAATTAGGGAAGCATTGTCTCACTGAAAGGATAATCTATTCCTCTTCCCATATGTCTTGTTTATATAACTTGTTCCCTAGTCTTGTTCCTTGTCTGTTTGTTTTCAGTTCATTGGGAAAACGTGACTAAATTACAGGGATTTGAAAGAACTTGTGTGCATTTGACTGAATCTATGCCACCAGTATTTAACACATAACATGTAACCTAAGTGAAGAATGATAGTTTTGGCTTTTTAGTCAAATATTCCGAGAGGCCCCACAGAGCCTTGCCTAGCAGTCAATACATGTCCCATCAATGAGAGCAAATACAATTGATCCAAAACGCCGGCTCCTACCAGCTGCGCCTCTTAAGTGAAAAACGACTGAGCTACTTGTGGAAATCCCTCTTTTAAAATGCTACGCTTTCTCCTCTTCCATCTACTTTTCTTTTCTTGCTCATTTTCCCATGACTTGAATTCCATTAACTCTACTGTGCGAGCATGCTGTAAAGAATGGTTCGAAACACGACTTCCATGTGCATTTGAGCCAACGTTGCACGACAAGTGTCCAAATCAAGGCCTGAAGAACACAAAGCATCTGTGATATATACAATGAATTGAGATGCTCCACCAGACATCGCAAAGCCTGCAATGACACCGCTGCCTTGGCCTCCAATTACACAAGGACAAACAGATGGATTTATAGCCGTGAGCCGGCAGAACCAGGCAAAGAGCTGCTCAAGTCTTCAAAGACCTCCCTTACTGAGCCTTTTCAAACACCATCTGTAGCGGCAGCAACTAACAGTTACATAAAACGAGGATGCTGCTCTCCTTTCTCTGATTAGGCAGAAGCTATGGCAAAGAGGTGTTCGCTTTTTTCCTCATAATATATTTAGCGCACTAGTTTAATAAATGTTCCATACAGTTGGCACAGCCACTTAAAAGTGAAAGAATGAGAGACAACGGAGAGGTGCTTATATGTTCAGACAGAGGAGAGAAGGCTTTCATTAACAGCCAAGCTTTTTTGAGCTTTCTCTTTTTCCCCAGAGGAATCTCTCTCTCTCTCTTCTTCTCCTGTACGCTGTAAGTGTCGAGAACCAGAACAGTGGGCGTGCAGTGGAAAGCGCTTTGTCAGGCCGGCTATAGCGGTCTCCTGCCACTGTTTCTTGTGCACTTGCTCTGTGTGTCACGGTTATTATTAAACTCAGCATTCTCCGGCTTCATGTGTGCTGAGCCGAGATAAGTACAGGTAGAAAGTTACGTAAGGTAGGACTGATTACTGGGGAGAATAGTGCTGTTAACCGGCACATTGTAGCTGTAACTCTGTTCGGTTCATGATAAGCGCTAAAAAGGAGCTAGCGGTGCCAGTGTCTCCGGTTTTAGCCCGGCCGCTTGCTTTGTTTAGGCAGCCTGTTATAGAAACGGCTGCAGGCTCATTATGGTAATGTCAGAGAAGCAAGGGGAAAAGAAAGTAAAGCACAGTCAACATTAGGGCGCCCATTTACATTTTTTAACCGTTAAATTGTGAGAGGTTTTTTTTTCTGAAGCCGCAATTTTAGCGATTCTGTAGGCATCTGATAGCTCGTCAGCTGTTTGCTGTGTTGCAGGCTGAATGACACTGGTCAGCACTATTTCTACCCGAGGAAACCGAGATCCCATCACGATTTCATTATAGTTGTGTTAGAGCACAGTGCCGAAACACTCTGGATTGAATCATACTACAGATTACCTGCCCTACGGCCCTACACAGTTTTTTAAGGTATGAAGACTTCCAAAGGACAAATACACAATAGATATTATTTACGGTATTTACAACATTAATTTGCTGTTTAATATCCATCAGTCCCATAATTCATAATGTTACACAGGGTTGTGCAGAATTCTTTCAATTAATGAGTTGTATTTTAAATTTAATGTGCCACATCACAGAAATTTTATGAAAATTTAATTTATATTAAATTAAATATAATGAAATGAATTACAATTTCTATAAAAAATTCTGTTTTTTATAAATAAAAAAAGATATAGTAGGCATTATTTAATGATAAACATTCCAACATGCTATTTTGTTGTTTCTCGTGAAACTCGTTCTCATTGCATTATATGTGATTAGTGTCCAGCATGGAAATGAAAATAGTTACTTTAGGTTTTTTATTCAATTTTGTATAGAAATGCCGATTTAGAGAAAACATTTTCTTTAGTTAATTGCTTTTGGATCATTTGTCACAATGCCATGAAAATGGAAGTCAAGAGAGCATTGCATTGTGGGATATAGTACTTCATGTACTGTACTCTGTTTCATACATTGCATAGTTTGATAAATCATCATGGTATTACTGCATACTGTGCACAGTATATATAACTTTTACCTGTGGTTCTGTGCATGGCAATGACAGGCAGCGTTTGTGTATGAAGATTTCGCCAATGGAAACTGATTTCAGATTCCAAGTCACCATAACATCACATCTAATGAGGCAAAACAAATTCAAGAGAACTTTAAAGCTAGTATTTAGTGACCCCAGTACTTATTTCTAGGAAGAAATGGAGACATATGCGGAAAACAATTACTGTCATTTTTATATATTCCACCAACCGTCAAACCGTGTGTTATGGGATATGTGGAAGACGCATCTCTGTTGCCTTCAAAAGCATTTAAGGCATTATAGTATAGACAGGATGTCTTGATGCCTTCCACTCTCTGCTTTCGGTCTCAGCCGTTGTTTGTATACATCCTAAGCAAGCAAAAGCACAGAGACAGCATATAGTTTATGTCAGATCCATCACTTCATTCCTGCACAATTAAACTGACAGACAGAAACAAAAAGTCGTCTAGTTTCGGATCAAAATTTTATGAAACGGAATGTGTAATCTCTTGTATTTTTAGATACTTGAGCTGTTGCATGTCAAATATCTTCTAGACAGAGAGAGGAAAAGAGAGAGGAGGTGTCATTCCCAGTTTCCTCTCTCTGCTCCACTTTCGAAGGATTCTGCTTTGACCTCAACATCACTCCACGGTGAGCACGAAGCTAAGCGTGCATCCTAAACTCTCTGGAATAATGCATGCTTTTCCTTCCTCAAGCCTTTACTTCTGACGGTCTAATTAAAGGGAGCAGGTTTTAGGAAGAGAGAGGGAAAAGTGAAAAGCTGTCAGGAATGACTCACGCTGCGAGGGAAAGAGAGTAATGCAGCCGCAGTCTGAATGAAAGCTCGCTGCATTGAAAAGATTGTGTGCAAATATTTGTTTGCAGAATGGAACATATCAAAAGACACTGATTTGAATAGACAATCAGGCAGCCCAACAGAAAACATCAATACTAGCGGGTGACAGCTGAGAGAGTGAGAGGAGAATGAACTGACAATATAGAAAGCAGAGCGCAGACACACACACACACGGATACGTGTTCATTGTATTATGCAAATTGCCCTCTTGGCAAGTCGTCTCCACACGCACCTCCCTAGAGCAGAAGGATCGTCTCATTAAAAACAAACCCAACAAAAGGCCTCCCAGTAAGCCAGGCTCTTTTAAATGTTACTTTCAGGTAGCGGTCAAAACCATCGCCTTGGAAACCATGGAAATGTCGCGGACAAGCTGCATACCATGAGGCGGCGTGTGGCCGTCAGCTGGCCCAAACCACACAGCGTGAGACCGTCGCACACACACGCTCGATTTCCACACCAGCGGGCGACAGCATCTCCACACAATATCGTCATCCTCTCATGAAGAAAAGAAAACAAATTACACGTCTGCCTGACAGCACCGGAATGCTGGCCGGCCAATAGAATCTCCCAGTTCCATCTCGCCTCATTTGCATAATGTGACACCAGCAATAGGATCCGTCACACAGGCTGCATATCTCTGAAAATGATTCGGTGTCGACAAATGACAATATCTAAATATAGAAATGAATCATTCAGAACGAAGGTGTGCGAGTCAGGAAGTGTGTGCATTTGTGTATGTCACATTTCCGGGGTTTTCAGATGTGGGAGTTGTCATAGTTGAATAAACTTCTACTGTGGTTAACGGAAACTACAAAAAAAAGAAACATTTTACTCTTTCCCATTTGTTCCACTAGCAAAAGAGGGGGAAAAAAGAGATAAAGGTGGTCAGGAGAGAGAGAGATGCCAAATTTGCAATCACCCTTTCAGCCATTGCATTAGAAAGACTCTCAGTTTTCTGTAGTTTAATGCCAACGTAATATAACAAGGTATAGTGTTATAAAAGTTTGTTCAAAAGAATAACAACTTGATTTAACACTGTCTGTGAAAAGGGTCTTGTTGTCGTTCCAGGCCGGATAAAGCCAGTAAACGTATGGTGTGTTGTTTCTGGTGTGCTGGCCCCACAGGTGGCTCGCGGGGTGTGGGCTTTATTCGCTTTGATAAGAGGATAGAAGCGGAGGAAGCCATCAAGGGTCTGAATGGACAGAAGCCCTCAGGTGCCGCCGAGCCCATTACGGTGAAGTTTGCCAACAACCCCAGCCAGAAGACCAGCCAGGCGTTACTGTCGCAGCTCTACCAATCCCCCAACCGGCGCTACCCAGGACCCCTCCACCACCAAGCGCAGAGGTTCAGGTAAATACAGTCAGCCTGCAATAAAAATCTGTATCTTTTGCAACCCTCTTTCAAAATTGGTGGAACAAAAAAATCTAAATACAGGTTATGGATTATGAAACTGTTACCTGTAGAGCTGAAGTTGTGTGTGTCACGTCACCGAGGAATAGCTGCTCCCAAAAAACAAAATGAGATTCAGAAAAGAAACAGAAGCGAAGGACTGATAAGAGACAGTGGGGTTCTGTCATTCACAATGTCCCTCTGATTTCTTTTTCTCATACACCATCCCCCCTTCTTTCATTTCACATCTGTTCCTTTCATTTCAGTTCAACAGGCCAGCAATAACTTCGCTCTGGCAGCTAACACCTTTACAGCTTCGGGCAGCACTTCTCGACTTTTTTAAAGGCGATGTGAAGTCAATTTTTCTCTGCCATACCTTCTGACTACGCATATAGTTAGTCACAGGCAACAACAACAACACCTTTTGATCCTGCCGTTGACTTGCTAGGTCTTTGCTTAAGATCTCCTTTCCTCTGAGGCTAATACACATTAACTATGAGTCACGTCTTATGAGCTTCAAGCTGGCGAAGTCTGCCATACAGATGAGGCCATCTTGCAGTGAAAGTTTACTGCCTATAAGCAGCGGATATCAACTCACAATTAAGCTGCCATTGAACGCAGTAGCAATAGTGTTAGCTTTAGCCATTTAGCTTATTGAAACTTAAGTGTTTGCAAATGCAAAACACTATATGTGCTTTTAGGATAAAAAAATATTTATTTTTCTAAAATAGAATCAAAGCAGACTGACACATATCTAGGTAGTCAGCTATAGTATATAGTTAAATTAATCTTCATCGTTTTGGAACCACCGTTTATAGGTGCATCACATTAGACTTTAAGCATGCATACTTAGTTTGAATATGGGCAACAGGATATGATGTCATGTTTCGGGGCTCCTGTATTGGAGGGAAAAGAAAGTATGAATAGCAAATAATATATTATATACACAACCAATCAAAAGTTAGGCTTCTACATTTTTTTGTATGCGAATACAAATGCGATATATGCGATACATTTTGTATTAAGTATGCATTTAATTAATAAAAAGTAACAGGAAAGACATTTAAAATGTTACAAAAGATTTCTAGTTTACCGTTTATTTTAAGGTGTCCTTGTTATGGTGTAATTTTATATTTATGTACTGAGTAATATTAATTAACCACATTAATAAATTACTGTTATTATTACAGTAAATACATATGTAACAAGGACACTAAAATAAAGTTATTTTAAATCTATTATTTCAAATAAATGCTGATCTTCTGAACTTTATCTTTAGCAAAGAATCCTGAAATATATTAAGCAGTTTGTAACATTGATAATTCTAAGAAATCTCTAAGAACTAAATCAGAATATAATCATTTCTGAAGGATCATGTGACACTGAAGACTGGAGTAATGATGCTGAAAATTCAGTTTTAATATCAAATGAGTAACTTGCATGTTAAAGCATATTACTTTTCCATATTACAAAAGAAAATATTTTAAATTGTAATTTCACCATATTTCTGTTTGTACGCATTTGTGATCAAACAAACTGAGCCTTGGTGAGCGTAATATATATATATATATATAATTTTTTTTTTTTTTACTTTCTCTCAAAGACCCAAAACTAGAGTAAATAATATTAAATAATATTATGCACAACAAATTCCAAATGTTAAATTATCTACTCAATTATCCACAAAAATGTAAACAAGCTTACTTTAACTAGCTTCTATTGGTCACCTTTTCAATGCACAAATTCACAGGTCAGAGATCACCATTTGTGTTCACAATCATATGAATGAGAATATGGAACATGAATTGTGCAGCTCATTCAAAATATTAAACAATTCAGTTCTGTCATAAATAAAAGATACTTTCTACTGTACTTCTGACTTACAGTCTATCTTCTCTAGATGCATGAACTGTTAGTGTAATGTTTACTTTAAAGCAAGAGATCTTTTGTTTAGACAAACAGGACTCGTCGAGCAATTAGCACTGCACAGCAATACTGATGACAGAAATCAGTAATTAATTCTTTATACATCACAAGCACTTATTACTGAAGAGATCTGAAAAGGATGAGTCCCATTTGCATGTATTAGTCGGCCTTACAAAGGCCTCATTGTGTTGTGTGTGTGTTTGGAGAGGAAGTGTGAAAAGCTGTAGGCTGGACAGAGCCGGGTTGAGACACGCCTGTATGTATCTAACACATCGCCTGCTCTTGCACCTCAGAGCCCTCTCTCCAATTAACTCATTTACCCACAAAGCAACCTGCCTCTCTAATTGGCTAATTGGCATCTTAATGACTCGACACACTGAATGTCCTCACTTTATTTTGGCTATGTTTTTTCTCCAAGTTCACAGAAGGCAGAGTCACCAACTGTTGCCCCACCACGGAGAGAGAGGGCAAGCATGTGTATACGTGTATTTGTCTGGAGAACTTCAGTTTGAAATTCGAGAAAGCAGTAATTAGCCTTGCCAGCCGTCTTGCTGCAGCTTTAATAGGAAATGAGACAGGGCCGAGCTGAGTGAGGGACGGAGGTCGCAGAATAGCCAAACAGACGGGAGCCCAAAATGAGAATGACTGACGGGGTAGGAAAATGTAATACACCGGCCCGGTGGGTCACTGGGGCTAATAGAGAGACCGCAAAAGAAAGTGACAGCAAGAGGAAGAAAGGGCACTCCCAGTTAATGCGGCATTACATCCTGCCTCCAACTTCATTGAAATGTCATTTTATATTAAAGTTTTCAGATAGCTGAAAGATGGCCCCAGACCAATTTCATCCATAACACTAGCATATTATTTGCACGTGTTCTGACGCTAAGATTCATTCTTAAAATATCATTCTTAATATCTGTTTGTATGATTCATTTATTTCTCTTTTTGAGTTTCGTTTTCAGTTTGGTCATATATCTCTTAATCATTCTTTAATTGTCACAATAAAAAATACATTGCAATATAGAAATAAAACACAGACATTCTTTTCAATGACAGCATTAATTAAAAACATAATTAGAAATGTACACATTTCTATATTACAATTATACTGTATATAATATTTGAAAAAAATAGATTATCATTATAACTCAACCCCCATCTCACATTGTGTTAGTCCCCATTAGAAAAACAGCTTATAAATCATACAAAGTGATGTTTTTTGAAAATGTAAAAATGCAGAAAGTTTTCTGTGATGGGTAGGGTTAAAGGATAGAGTATACATTTTCTAGAGAAGAGAGAGAGAGATTGTACCTCAGTCCAGCTCCAGGTTATTTGCTGCCAACAACAGAACAAAATTAAATATATTCCCATATCATATTACAAAATATACACACATAAATAAATGGCAGTATATTAAAAATCCTTTCTTATATTTCAGCTCCCTCTCCCCACATTGTTTGAAAAAAGCAACCAAAACAAATGACATAATAAATGTAATGTAAGTTAACCTATTACATTTTGTATGTGTTATATTGTAGTATACAATACAAATAAATGATATATGTGGACTGCAGCACTGTTAAACTCGACAACACTCCTAAATGGGTGGGCATTCAAGTGGCCTCCTGCTACCATTAGTACTGCTGCAAGTCTGCTGCTTTTTGGATGTATGATTGACTCTGTGAGATGCCTGATGGGGCAGCACAGTGTAATGGCCCATCGCTAGATGGGCGTCTTCCTTTAGTGAGGCAGGGATGTAGCATTAGTTCCACTGAGTGAGTCAACCATCTGCCTGGCATTAACCCCAGAACCCTCCTTCTCTTTACAGGCTGGACAATTTGCTTAATATGGCCTATGGCGTTAAGAGGTAATTAAAACTTCACCGAATGCCAGATGTCCATGTTGACAGTATGATTTCTATCCTGTTTTTTCCCTTCTTTTTGAAAATCACATGCATTCAGTTCAGTTTAAGGTTTTTCCTTTCCCTTTAGTTCTTTTGCTTTACCTCCTTTTTTAACTTGATTATGTTTGATTTCAATCTACCAGTCAGTAGCCCTTAAAAGTAAGTGTAAGTATCTTTTATAATTTGTAGTGTTTGATTATGGATTTTTTATGAGTTCCGTTTTGGTATTTTGTGTTTTGTTGTGTGTAGCTCCTATTTTGAGGCGTGGCTTCCACAGGATTCAGGGGCTGAAGCCGTACCTCCGTCCAGCTCAGGGTTACACACTGCCAGCAATTGGACAAAATTACATATATATATTTTCCCAATGCATGAAGTCTTAATAGCTAAATGCATGGAGAGACAGAAGGCTCTTATATTTTTGTTTTATTTGTTGGATTGAGCTGGTCTAGAGCGAGACGGAGGGGGTGACAGCTCACCTGGATCCCTGCAGGAAATGTAGTGTTTCACTGCAGGTTTAGGAGCCTCTGATCAGTTGGGTTTGCTCATGTTCTTTTTGCTTTGTGCTGCTGTGGATGTAGTGAAAAGGCTTCTTTTGAACATGTTTTAGTGCTTATGACATTTTGTTGCATATTTTAGTATCTATTGAAACACTTTGATGTCCCTCAAACACCAAAGACTTAAGGCTAAGATGGAGGGAGTAGCATGAAAGGTTGTGCATTGTGCAAGTTTCTTTCTTTTCCTTTCTTTTCTTTTTTTTACAGATAGCTCTCTGTAAAGACTAAAGGTTCCGTATTTACTCGATTTTTTTCTCTTTCTAGAAAAGTCTGTTGTGTTTCAGCACTGGCTGATCCAAATGAATCATTCTTACGAATGTTTTATGGGGAAAAATACGCTTTTCAAAAAGAAATCTGACAAGTAACAGGAAGTACAACAATAAAACAGGATGTGTCTTTCCAAAACAAATGATGAGACGAAAGATTCCTTTTTATTTACACTCTGTGCAATCAGCTGTCAAATAAGCCCGTCTGCCTCGAGAGAGTGTAAATTTAGGGGAGATGAAACCGACAGGGGGTTGGGAAGGCGTCATTGCTCGCAGAGCTTGCTGTAGAAGGTAATTAATGAACAAAGCCCAGTCTGAAGAAGTGAGCATCACTAGGTGAAGGTGGGCAGCTTGGAAGGGTGGGATGGCTCTAGGTCAGTCGCTTGTTGCTATGCAACTCCTCGTCCAACTGTTCGCCTTAGTTCGAACAACAGACAGCGCTCGGCCCTGCCCTAGTAGTCACCAGACACCTTTGTGTCAGCAATACGCTAGTCCGACCCTCACCCGCTCGCCCGCGGATGACTGGCATCCAAATTACCATGAAGCCATATTCGATGAATAATGGCACTGGATTCATTATTTACACAGAAATACCAGCATAATTGAAGTCATGAGATGGTTGCTTGTCACACGGCGCAAAGTGAGCCGACTTACCATTATACCCTTCATTTACATAATGAGACGCAAGCGACAGGACACAAAAGCAAAAGAGAGAGACAGATGTATTGACTCTGCCAGGATGAACAGGCTAAAACGCAGATGAAACGTCTGAGTAATTCTTGGCAGAACAAGAAGCAGGGAATTGGCCGGCCCTGTAGTCCGTGCAGTGCTATCGATCACAGTCACACACTGCGGAGCGGCAGAGGGTGTGGGTGGAATACACTCTGTTCCCCGTGCTAGCTGGCTGAAAAGCACCGCTTCCATTTTCTGCTCGCTGGCAGCTTCCTATCCCCCTCCCCAAACCTTTCGGATTCGAAGACGACGGCAGCAAAGCGGAAATCTCAATTAAAGCACACCCAATAATGCCTATAGTCATTCCTTGAGAGGTGGCACACAAAATGAACCTTTTATCCAATTTACCTTTTATTTAAAGTGGAAATTTCCTTTAAGCGGAAAGGCAATTAAGTGAAATCAACTGAGCATTCAAATCTCTGTATCATGAGGGAGGAAAAAAGAGAAGAATGGAAAGATTACAAGGAGAATGAGAGCAGATTTACTCGGTTGCATGTGAAATCTCTGATGAATTTCGAAGGTATTAATGTGCAGAGTTCCTATAATGTAGATCGGCGCAGGAAGAGCTCTGCATCTTGGTGCCTGTGCACGTGACACTTCTGCGTGGCCCCCCGCAGCCGGCACCGGAGCGCAGCCTTTTCAGTCTGCATTCAAAAAACTCTCCGGTTGCCTTCCGCCTGAAAAAAGGAACAGATATTTAGCTCCAAAGCGGTAGATTGAAAATTGCTAGCGTAACCCTTGAAGAGATCAGTTAGAATTGTATGTGACTTACGCATCTTCCTCACTCTCTCTCTCGTCCTGCAGGTTCTCCCCCATCACCATCGATAGCATGACCAGTCTAGTAGGGATGAATATCCCCGGTCACACAGGAACGGGCTGGTGCATCTTCGTCTACAACCTGTCCCCGGACTCGGACGAGAGCGTCCTCTGGCAGCTCTTCGGACCATTCGGCGCCGTCAACAACGTCAAGGTGATCCGCGACTTCAACACCAACAAGTGCAAGGGGTTTGGTTTCGTCACCATGACAAACTACGATGAAGCAGCCATGGCCATCGCCAGTCTGAATGGGTATCGGTTGGGTGACCGTGTCTTGCAAGTGTCTTTCAAGACCAACAAGACCCACAAGTCCTGAACTCCCCACCCGTCACTTGTGTAGCTCTTTACAGCTCCTCTAATACTAAAAACCCACCTCTGCCCACTCAGCTACTCAAAACAGGAACACACCCAACCAACAAACCCACAAAAAAAAGAACTGGATATGGCTTATAATATAACTTTGGACCTATAAGCCAATGTTGCCTAAGTATTACAAAATGACATTGAGAATATTCATTATTTGGAGACCCTGGAAGTGGTACAGGGATTATTCTGTTGTATATCTTCTTTTTGAGTTCTCGTGGTTGTCTTTACTTTTTTCTTTTTTTTTTCTCTGTAAACAGTAGCAAAACCAGACCGCCCTTATTTTGAAGAAGAAAATGTCCTTCTTTAGATCGAACTCTCTTGGTGTCGATTCAGGATTTTTTCTTTCTTTTTTAAATCCGGATCCACTGTCGTTAGAATAACACCTCCCTGGTAAAAGACGGGAGGGGGCTCTTTTTAAAAAAAGAAGAAGAAAAAAAATCGGTGATCATTCATTCATTTGTTTTGGTGTAAATTGTTAGAGAACCCCAATGAATTGACAGGGATGAGGCCATCCCTTTTCTCTAATGCAGAAGATGTTTCTAGCATAGTTTTGGTTTTGTACTGCAAACAAAACACACGTCTGTCCTCACGGGGGATTCAGGGGAAGGGGCGAGGGAAGGGATGGGCTAGCGCTCCTGATGACACGTTGCGTCAACAAAAAAAACCTACTACACACACACTGTTGCCAAAGAGAAAATCTCTTTGCTTGAAAATGCGTTTAGAAAAAATGAAAAAATAAAGAGAAAGAAGATCTATTTTTATAAATAATGATTAAAATAATTATTGAAGAATTTTTACAAGAATCTGGATTTGAAAAAAGAGAAAAATATTTTGACTGGCTAATTAGGGACGGGGGGAGGGGTCAGGTGCCACCTTGTCTTGTTCGTTCTGCCGTGGTACTTTTTAGGATCCAAGGTTGTTTGTTTTTCGGGGAGAACCGGATTGGCGATGGAAGAATTTTGTAGATGGAAGAATTTATCAAGGGATGCAAATTCAGGCAGGTAATTTTTCATAGCAGTAATTATTCAACAGCGATACCCAATAGGAGAGGGAGAGGGGTCTTCCCAGGCCGACCACATCTTCACAGTCAAGAGCCCGAAGCAAGGCCACTCATCGTCCACTCATTTACTTTAGACCATCCGTCTTTGGGATATAAGTAATAAAGACAAACACACACACACACACACACAAACACGTACACTTCTTTCTCCATTCGGACGACATATACATGGTTACGTTTAATTCGCTATGATTTCGTAATATCGCATTCGAGATGTACTTCCTTTAGCGATCAACAGTAGGTGCTATATTACATGGTTCACATATCTTAAATATCCAACTTTGTTGTTCTTCGTGTTGTTTAGAGAGAAAAAAAGAAAATTTCGATGTTGGCATTATATTAAGCTGCTGTTTTTCTTCTTTTGTTGACGTTTCTTTTTTCGAAATGGTCGTCGTTGGCCGGCGTATGGTCTGGAGAAAGCCCAGATGAACAAATTCGGGCCTTGACGACAGCGTTTCTTTGGCTTGCTTACTTCTAGGTTATTTGCTGAGTGTACAGCGTCTGTCGAAATTCAGCGATAATTAGCTAGTTCTGTTAGTCTAGTATTCGTTTCCTCAAAGGATCTATTACGACTGTGTCTTTCTTTGTTGTGTACAAATAGATGATATATAGTCAACATTTTCTGTTCCAATATCTATATCTATCTGAGTTGTCACTGTTTTTCGTTTGGGATTGTCTTTTTTCATATGAAAACTTTATGAAGTGATGGTTCAGTTACTTAGAAAAACTTGTGAGGAATCCTGTTTAATATGTTGTCATGTCGCTTGTGAAGATAATGAAAAAACGCAAAAAAAGTACTGAAAAATTGGATCGATTTGTTTCATTTACTGCCGCAGCAAAAGAAATCGAACAAAAAGCTTCTTGAGAAAAATCTGTATTTATTTATTGATCGATTGATTGATTGTCTCATTGATTAAATTATTTATTTATCTTGATTATTTATTTATTTACTTACTTGTTCCTTTCTTATGTTGTCTGTGTTTTTGCGTGATTCTGGTACAGGGAGGGGGGGTCTTTCTGAGCTAAAGGGAACAAACGACTAGGGGAGACGCTCTTCCATTAGTCCTGTGCACTGAGAAATTTTAGTACGTTTGTGCTTTGTACCAATATATCAAAATTACAATATAAAAAAATTTAAAAGTCAAAAACGAAAAAAATGTCAAGAGGGTTGGTGAGGCTCTTCCCTTATTAATAGAAACAGTTACTCGCTATGCATAACCTAGCCGATAGTTCAATTTGCTATTGCTTTTTTCTTGTCTTGTTAAACATAAATCTTTAAATCTTTTTCAATAAAGTTTAGTCTTAATAGAATGTTATAACAGTTGTTCTGGTTCAATATAACCTGTGATAAGTTTGTGTAGTTTTAAAAGCCACTTCCCGCCCTCCCTCCACACACTACCGTTGCTTTGTGATTAAACTTTATGCAAAAATGTGGGTCTGAAATGTAGTTTCTCATGGATCTCGACAACGTTCATGTCAGGCTTTGCTGCCCTAATTTGATTGATTGATTGATTGATTGATTGATTGATATGTGTCCATTGTTTTAGTATGATTCATCGACTCATCTGAAATGTAACCTTCATTTAAACCACATTGATAATCCAAAAAAGAAAAAAGAAAAGAAAAAAAAAGTATTGACTCTGATTGTACTGGTTGAACAAAAATAGCTATAGCAGATAATATTTGATAGATGACACCTGTTATATATTTTCTAAGATATAGTCTATTTTGAGAGGTAAACTTCCTGAATGGAGAGCTCGGCTCGTGTTAAGACCGGTGTGAATGCTGGAGAACGAAAAAAACAAAGTCACGTCATGAGCAGTCTTACATTCCTCCACCTCTAATGCCATCCATCCTCCTCTGCTCCGTCTCTAAGGGGGCGGCGGCGGTGGCACGGCCCTTCTCAAACCCCGCTGCGCTGCGGCTGGGAGTTTGAATTATGCAACGACCCCACTAGAATGTTGTTCTGATGTACGAACAAATTTCCTGCATTACGTCCTCCTCTTTTGGTTAATGGCATCACCCTCCGCGTGTCTGAGCGTGGATGACTGCACGGGAGAGCGTCTAGGACGCGCGAGAGTTTGCGGGGGTGTTGGAAACGCTGGGCCGTGCCTCTATAGTGCGTGCCCATATCGCAGTGTCTCTCCCCCTGTAGCGCCTTATAGTGGCAGCCTGCCAATAGGAACCCATCAGCCAGTAGTGTAGGAGGGAAGGCAAAGTGAGGAACAAGGCTCTTGTCATAATTCATTTTCTCCTGAAATGTGTTTGTTTACTATCTGAAAAATCTATAAATCTTTAAAGACAAAAAAAGACGAAAAAAAGACAAAAAAAGTTCACCGGACCAAGCTGGTCTCTCCTACTTACGTTATTACTTATCTATCAATTATTGATTATTGTTACTATGATTAATATTATTCTCATTATCCTTATTCTTATTATGAATCAAATTACTGCGATGAATGACTTCATGTTATCCTTGCTAGTTTAGGTCATTTCTGAAACTGGAAACAAAATATGGAAAAAAAATACTTGCTGTAAATGTTTTTTTCTTTTTCATAAAACTGTTGTGTTTGAATTATTTGTACTTTTGAATGTTGGGACAATAAAATAAGGTGTTGAAAGCTGTGTGCTGCCATGTCATGTTCCAAAAAAAAAACGGAAGGAAAGAAGAAAAAGGTTTGCTCCTCGCATAACACAAGGTGATTTAACTAATACCCGTATTATTTGAAATGTACACAGTAAGCTTCATTTTCTCAAGACCCCGAAGGCACCAAATGTCACTTGAGCTGCAGCTTTTTGATAAGAGTTTGATCAGTTATCACAATGAGCGTGAATGCCAGCGTTATTACTCGCACAAAAGTTGAAAATCAGAAAGAGGCACGGAAACTTCCAGTAGATTATTACATTAAGCATATCCTCTAGCAGGCTGTAATACAAAACAGACAGATGTGATGTAGTGAGACACGAGAGCACAGCGCCCCCTATGTCCTTCATGGAGAATTTGCTCTCCGTCTTTCAAAACCAACACGCATCTCTGCTTTAAAAAACACGCACATGGTTTTTGCTCATTAAAAGTTTCATTAATACATCAATTGTTTATTGATGTGACTAAATATGATGACATGAGATTATATTATATGATCATAAGAACAAATGACGTACAATTGTGAGAGAGAAAGACTCGTATTAGTCTTCTAGAAACATATGTTTTCTCCTGTGTTCTGGGTTTAATAAAACAATAATAAGCAATGTTATATAGCTCAGAGTATAACAAACAAATAATACAATCTCACAACACAGTATTAAAAAAATAAATGTTCAAACAAGCATAACATAGTCATAATTACAATTCGAACGTAGCAATAAAATGATTTCACCATTTTCGAAAACTTTGAACGATGACTTCACAAAATCTTGTCAGAAAGTTAATGTCAAGTGTAAAGGTTTTAAAAGCCTTATAGAAAGCTAAACGATAAACATACTTATTAAATCTCTAAACCAAAGTGGAAGAACACTGAATTCCCCAAAATCCCATTACCTGTGCAAAATTAAATAAATTCAGATTCCTGTAATTCCAACTAAACTTCCCAGCCACTTCATTTCAAATTCCATCCAGAAATGTACAATTATAAACAGCTTTTATATTAAAGCAGAAGCAGTTAGTAAACAACCTTCAAGCATCCACACCAGCAGGTGTCGACACAAAGTCTAAAATAGATGAAGAAAACTAAAAAGTAAGCAAATTAATTTCATTTAATTATCATCCTTAGAACAAAAGGTACATCCATATTCACCCAAGCAACAACACTTTACATGTCACTTGCCTTCTGGGGCATTTATTATGTTAAAATGTGGCGTAGGATTCATTAACGTACATTAGCATGGATGTGGGTGCTCTGACTCACCATATGGATGGTTGGCCTCAGTTTGTGGCCTGCGGCGTTGGGGTGGGCAGGACTTAATGGTGGTCTATGTCCTTGGGGTGGGCAGGGCTCGATGCTGAGCTGAAGGGCGAAAGGGACGAGGGGTGTGATAAAGCCATCCGGTCGTTCCAATTCTCTTCACACCGTTAAGGATTTAATGAGGCAAAAGCCCCATGAAAGAAGAGAATCTGCATCATGAGTCATCCGGCCTTCTCTTTAAAAATTCCTCTACTACTCACAGTCTTCCAACAAAGGCTGGAGTTCTGATGCGCCTGATGCTGCACGTAACTCACGGGGCTGATATCTTCATTACATGACGGCCTCACCTTGTGAGGTATCTGCTTTGGAAAGACATGGCAGATGAGTAATGCACACATTCAACGTTTGATTGCCATCTTCCGTAAACTTGTGGCTTGATGCCATACGTGAGAAATTTGCATGTTATGCAATCTCACTCTGTTACAGTCTGACATACATTCGCTCTAAACATGAGTTGCATCATTCATGTTATATTTACATTTACATTTCTGCATTTGGTAGATGCTTTTTTTCCAAAGCGACTTACGTTGCATTCAAGGTACACATTCTAATCAGTTCTTACTTTCCCTGGAAACCGAACCCATGACCTTGACGTTGCAAGCACCACTCTCTACTGTTTGAGCTACAGGAAAGCTGTTCACTATGAAACAGAACATGGATACACATATCTTTCTTGAAATAAACATATGGCAGTACACACCTGTGGTATCCTTCATACATTTCTCAGTGCTGAATATCTAAAGATTAGTGTAGAAAGGTACTAATATTATACTGATATATTTTGGACACTCAAGTCATGCTTAAAATGTTCTAATATGTTAAATGTTCTAATATAATATAGAATAATAATAGCAATCAAGATGGACTACAGTAATTCAGATAGGTGAAAATCCGCGAAGTAGGATCAGCCAATTAGCTCACGGATACATCCACTCGTGCTCTCATTGGTAGATCTCGCACCAGGAACCAATCACGTGTCTTGTCTGAGTGCCCGTGGGTGTGTACAAAGCCTCTGAGAGAGTTTCTCTCTTTGTCTGGCATCCTGGGCAACCGTTTCTCTCGTATCATGATGAAACAACGCTGCTTTCCACAATACGGCTGCCGATATGGCGGTATTTTTGAATTTTTATTTTTCGATAAATATTTTTTTAAAATCCGCGATGCACTGAGGCCGCGAAGTGGCGAGGGATTACTATAAATAGATACTTCACACTATTTATTTAAAATTAAGGCCATTTCCTTCTCGGAATAAAAATAAATAAAAGGTAATTGCAACTTTCTTTAACATTTTTATAACTGCAACATTAGATTTTAAAATTAAGTTATGACACAGCTGCAAGTTAACTAATATATCTGTGTAATCATAACACATAAAATGTGCATCAATTATCGTAAACTTTGCAATTAAGAGAAAGGAAAGCTACCACTTCTATTGCACAGCCGAATATCTCAAAAGAGCCAGATACTTCGTTATTAAATAGCCTGGTCCATTTACTGTAATATAAAATGAATTGAACTACAATGTACATTCAATGAAAGAAAAATAGCTTTTATACATATCAATCACAAAGGCAACTTACCATTTAGTTGTGACTTTCTCACCCCTCTCTATGCTGAGCACTCCATTAATTCTGCCATGAGGAAGAGCTGGGCAGCTGCAGCATTTCTGTGTTGGACAGTCTGCAGTTTGAGTTCCTCTCGCAACCAGACATATGGCCCGCTGGCTTTGCTCCTCTGTCTTTCTGTCAGACGCCGTGTGGCCGTTCGCCTCCCTGCTAGGCTCTGGGGGTGAGGGAGAGATGGCAGTTTGGGTGGCAGGGCTCCCCTCTGGCCGAGGCCCAGGACCTACTGCCTGTTTATTAGGAGACAGGCGGCATAGGTCTGCTCCACTAGCTTCATTCTTCAGACCATCACCAAACTTACTCATCTATCCTTCTCTCTCAAACACACACACGCACCCTTCATTCTCAGTTTTATCAACTTTGCACTCTCTCACTCTCTATGATGATTCTTTTCACTTTAAAAATGATTATAACTTTGACAGTAGACATCAATGAATGGTTTTACATCATTGCACATCCTGCTGGCGTTCATTAACGGCTGCCACTTGTCTACTACACCGGATGCAAGCGTAATGACTGATGCTGACTACATTGGATATAGTATGCAGATGCCCGTTTACTTAATGCGCTTGAGTCTGTCGACTAGTTGAAAAATGTGCATCTCTGAGATTTCAGAAGGATTCCAGCATCAGGAACAAGTGGATGGTTTGATTTAATGGCATCCTGGATCGGATTGGAGGATTATATGTTTGTTCAGAGAATTTGACCACAGATTGTTTTGTAAACAACACACAGTGTAATGGTCATTTTGTTGGTAGTTGATGAAGCAGTCCACTGTATTGGATCTGACAGCAACTGCATTGCAAATCCTAAGTAAATGATTTCATAATGTTTGTCTGTACATGACGGTTTTATATTTATCATATAATAATGTTTAAAAAAAAATGTAGGTTGGAACCGAACTCTTTTTAATAAGTAATTACTTCACTACTGCTACAAAAGTACATTCTTTATAGTATCTATGTGTGTAATGTGAATGTAAACTGGATGTACTACATTACATGCCATGCCATGTTATCATTATCATGTGACCTACCAGCCTCAGTTGCTTCCCTGCCATTCACAAATTCCCACTTCAGAATCGCACTGGAAGTAGAAATGGGTCACCCAGGAACTTTTTGCCTACTCCTTTATGAGTACTGTGAATTTGGACATAATACTTTTGTCACAGACTGATTTGTGCATACTGTATAGTAGGGAAATATGCAATTTTGGATGCAGCCTTATGTACAACGACGGGTGGCATTGAAACGTTTTACATTTACTGACAAGCCTTTAAGGAGCCACCCCTTACAAATGGACCATTTCAGAAAGAGGGTCATACATATATTGTTTGTTTGTCTGTTTTTGTGTATGAAAAAAATATCAATTTTAAGACCCCTTTAAGCAATCCATAAACTGGTTTGGATCATTTCTAGTGTAGTATAGACAGAAATATCTATTACAAATAGGGCCGCTTGTATTTACATTTTATGATATTCAGTTTTTTTGGAAGTGCTTAACGTTAAAATTTAGCTACCCTTAAAATCAGCTTGACATTTTTTTGTGAAAATAGAAGACAAAATAATAAATTCCAAATTTCAGAACATCCTGAGCAGATACAAAGAAAAGGAGAAAAAAAAGCAATTTTGTGTTTCTCCACAAATCTGATCAAGCCTTCTCCCTCTGTCTGATCTCACCTCAGTTTTTCCCCTTCCGCTCTTTATCTTTCTCTCTGCAAGGGGCTTTGCTCTGGCCAGAAACCCTCTTCACATTCTCCAAGATCAGATTTGAATATCTCTCCTCAGCACTTGCTGTTTTCCACCATCTGTCACATACAACAGTGAAGTCTCTGAGCCAAACCTCCATTCAGAGGCCCATGAATTCTTACTCTGTATTCCAAACACACACACACACGTATGCATGCACTGCATACTGGGGCAAGACAGATAGCCTGTTCCTAAATCATTCACACACAGCCAGTCAGCAAAGTTCATGGACCCAGCTGGTTCTGAGCCAATGACACACACCTGCTAGTTCTGAGACATTCAACATCAAACTTTTCTCTCTCTTCACACAGACTATTTACTATTAGAAGCTGTAAATTCGTAGTACAGTCCACAGGAGTAAATGAATGCCAAGACACTTGTATACAGTGATAGTTATGATGTCTGTAACCATAACGATAAAAAAGAAAATAATAATCATGTAAAATTCATCTTTGCAGTAACCATCAGAGGCTCAATGTTTTTTTTTAAATCAATAGAAGTATAATATTAATTAAATAATAACAAAAATAATCATATTTTATTTTTTAAACAAAATTATATACACTATTATTCAACTTTTGGGTCAGTATTTTTTTCAAAGAAATTAATACTTTTATTCAGCAATGACGTATTAAATTGATCAAAAGGGACAGCAAAGACATATAATGTTACAAAAAAAATCTTTATATAAAGTCCTTTGAACTTTATATTCATCGAAGTATCCTGAAAAAGTATCACAGGTTCCACAAAAATGTCAACATTGATTAGAATAATAAGAAATAATAATTCCTGAGCACCAAATAAGCATATTAGAATGATTTTCTGAAGGCTCGTGTGACACTGAAGACTGAATTAATTAATTTTCTATTACAGGAATAAATTACATTAATTAAAACAATGAAAATAAAATTGCAATAATATTTCACAACATTTCTGTTTTTACTATGTTTGACCAAATAAATGCACCCTTGGTGAGCATGAGAGAGTTAAAAAAAAAGAAGTTTTAAATCTTTCCATCGTGAGAATGAAATAATGATACATTTAATAATTTCCTATTTTGAAAAACAAGACATAGATTGTCCTAAACTCATTTCACAGTTGTTTAAACAGGCTGAATCTTTACAGGTCAAAGTGAACTACTGAAATCTTGGTCTCCAAAGACTCCAAATTGCAAATTGAAGCCAGCGTTTAAGAGCACAATCATTTAAAAAGATAGTCCCGAAGATAAAGTTTAATAAAGCTTGAAAATGTAATGTGCTTGTATTTGGCTTGAGCTGTAAATGTGGTCTGCATTGTAAAGCCAGAGATAACTCTCTTATAGCCTGATCTTTTGTCCTGCTCTGTGCAACATCCAAACTATCTCCAGACTAATACCCACTTATTTTTCTATAAGCTTTGGGATTTTATAGATGGATGAAAGAGAAAAAATGTCTTCAGTGCTCTATCATGATATCGGGTTTTTCATCCAAACAAGGACATTTATTTCTTTATGTTTGCAGATCTGCAAGATTGAAGCGTAAGAGGAGATATGTGTTACGAAGCAAGTAGGTACATATATATTTTAGTGCACACATGCACACTTCTCCTCTTGTCTGTGGGTTTCACACCTGTCAACATTTGCTAGTGCGGCCCTGAATCCGGAGTCTTAGTTGAGAGACCCATAAATGGGAGACCTGTTGGTAAGGACCAAATATGGCATCAGCTGTCTAAAGTTGCTGCAGGCAAAACATCCAAGAGAAACCCAGAGGCAATGATTAAATAAAGAACGGACCCTGCTGTAAATATCAGAGGAGCCTACAGGTACACACACACAGTCCTGTATCCTGACACTGCTGTGGCAGGCCTGAGGGGAACCAATCAGCAACCAAGCTTGCAGAGTTCTAAATTAGTCAGGTGTCAGTCACAAAAATAACTTTAATTTGGCCTGTAGTAGACAATGAGAAAAGCAGCTGAATAAAGACATAGCACTCACACACACACACGTGCACTGTTCTGGTAGAAGGTTTAAACACACTAAATTTTGACTTTGCCCAAATGTTTGAAATATTCATTTCTTTACAAAGATTAACATTTTAATTTTACATTTTGTTCATTATTGCTAACATTTTGCTTAATAATTCCCATGCTTTCATTTCTGTTACTTTGTATTTTTGATTAAAAACCGTGGTCTTAAAAACTTAACTTAAGTTAAGACTTTTTCTTAAAGGTTTAAAATATTTTTTGTTTTACAGGCAAATACATTGCACCCATATGTCTTAATTTAATTTTTTTAAAGTACATTTTAATAATAATAATGATGATCATAATAATACATTTAAAAATTTTCGGTCACATAAAAACTCCTATACCTTAGTTTCTGTTACTTAGTATTTTTGATTAATTTATTATGACTATTTAAAAAAAAACTAATTTAAATGAGTAAATGAGTAGATGAATTTGTGCTTCTCATGATCTTAAACACCATCTGTTATAAAAGCTTTAGCTTAAATGCTTAAAATTAGTTTTGCTGACAAATAAATTGTCGTTATGTATTAATTTCTTTAGAAAAAATTTACATTTTAATAATAATAATATTAATCATATAAATTACATTTAATTTCTGTTAATATTTCTTAATTAGACGTTATTATGACTACTTCCTAAAATGTTTGAATAAAAATAATAATGAGATATTTTTCATGATCTTAAAATCTTTGTTATAAAGGATTTTATTAATAATAACTTAAGTGTTTTAATTAATAATTGTATTAATTCTATTTAATAATTAATAACAACAACATTTTTCATTGCTACATAATTACCATACTTTAGTTTAGTTGATGACTTTATTATGAGTAGAAAGAAAGAAATAAAGTAGTTGTGTCCAAGTGGACATGAGAAAACTCTAAGACATTCAAATTATACATACCACACCATTTGATACATATTCATTAAAATGCACACACATGCAAAGACATGGGTCTGCTGGGACAAGCAGCTTCTCTCACCTTTTGGGGAACCTGTTCTCTCCTGCTGTCACTGCTGTCTGTCCTCCACGCATCACTTCACTTCTGGGTCAACATCAGCACACCTCCCGCTCACCTCCAATCAAACACATGCATCACATACACACATCTAACCACATTCCAGTGAAGTTGTTCTTCAGATGTGCTATATTAAAGCTGGTCAGAAACACAGGACAGACCCTATGGTCAACACTAAATTAAGAATTAAGTCACTCAAGATTTTAAAATAAAACAATCTCCTTAACGTGAACATGAAATATTGTACTACAATACTATTGTAGCCATTGTCAGACCTTATTCTGATGCAGTGGGCCCTGGGTTCCTCCTGGTTCCTGATAATGCCCAGCCTCATGTGACTAGAGTGTGAAGGCAGTTTTTAGATGCCATTGACTGGCCCTCATGTTCCCCAGACCGTAAACCGATTGAGAATCTCTGAGACATTATGTATCGGATCATCCGAAGCCACCAAGTAGCACCACAGACTGTCCAGGAGCTCACCGATGCCCTGATCCCCCCAGGACACCATCCACCAGACATTGTCATGAGTGCATAGAGGCACATGGGGGCCATACACACTACTAACTTACATTGGATCAGTTGGATCCGCCTGCAACTTTAGTTTTTTTTTTGCATAGATGTTTGGTATGACTTTGAATCCAACCCTCAGTGTGTTGATTATTTTTGCTAAATGTTTTTGAGCAGTTTATATAAAAAAAAAAAAAAGAAGTTGAATTTTGTTTTATGGTATGTATCCATTTACACACACATTCATACATATAAAAATGTATAAATATAATATTTTTTTATATTGATTAACAATATTAATACTATTGTGTACTTTTTATCTTAGTTCATTTGAAAAAATACTAATACATTTGTTACATTTGAAGTTTAAGGATGAATCATCATTTAAGGTGATGATTCTTCTTATCCGATAGTTCTAGTTCTGTCAAAACAATAACACTGCTGAATATTAAGTGTTCCTAACAAAGTAAGCCAAAGCCAAACTTCATCAGATGACAGAATGGAGAAAAAAGAAACCAGACTCAGTCGGTTGACCAGTTCTCCTTTAACCAAATAAACAAACATGATGTGATTATGATTCCAGGCTGCATCACAAAATAGATTGTGGAATAATTACATTTTCAAAATATTTCATCCAGCTCCAGAAAATGTTAATTACCGTAGCAAAACCGTGACAAAATCATATGAGATCCTTCAAAAAGTTTAAGAAGCTTCAGAATCTCTGAGACTACTATACAGTTTTCTCTGCATTCAGTGTCCTGTGAGCACAGCAGTGGTGTCAGGATATATTCGGATGTATTTAATAGCAGAGGTGGGTGGTTGATGAAGTGGTGGCCATTTTAAGAGATCAGGGCAGAACATTGGTATGAACAAGCCACTCGTGCTTATGAAAAAAAAGAGAACGAGAGCAGACGGAAACCTCCGGTCAGCCCCATCATAAGCTCTCGGATGCCGCTCCATAGGCGAGTTGCCCATGCTCCAGTGCTTTTAAAACACTCTACCCGAGTCGGGCTGAAGAGGGCCGGGGACACACGTGGCTCTCTAGCTGCTGTATTTACAATCAGCTCTCGTTAGCTTTGCACACCAGCTCTCTCTCTCTCTCTCTCTATCTCACTGCCTCTCAGCCTGCCGGTCAATTATAATCAAATTGAACGAGCGGCTGAGGAGAAAGTTCAAATCTTGACCCCCGCTGTAGCACTGCCCGGAATCTTGATATGGGCGCTGGATTAAGAACACTACATGCATTGCTGAACAAGAGGATAGTTCATTGGATGCCAGCATAGAGCAGTCGGTTTCAACTAGGGTCGTGACCTACAAATGGGTCACGAGTCTGTTCTGATAGGGTCAGCAGCAGGGAAAACAATGGTAAATGCAAATACATACAACTATTCATACAAAATAAAATAAAAATTTAAAAGTCTCTCTCATATCTTTGCACTTTTAATAAAGTACTACTGAGTCTGAGATTTGCTAAAGATTATATTCAACAGTGTGTGTCTTTTTAATAATGAGTCTTTTTTTTTAAAGATTACATTTAAAGGGGTCCTATTATGCTTTTCCACTTTTTCGTGTGAGCAGGGATTATTTCAAAGAGTAACATTATGACTTCACAAAGCCCGGAAAAAAACGTGTTGTAGTCCAAACGATTAATTCGTTGTAGTTCTTGGAGACTGGATTCGGTTCAATAAGATATCTCTCTTTGGAGGGGAGCTTTGTAACCTTGCAGATCTTGTTTATCCTCAAACAGTAACAATACACACTAACTAAAGTTGAAAAAGTGAAAAAAATATAATAAGACCCCTTTATGTATCTGTAATCATTTATAAACTTTGTAAGGGATTAAAAATCTTACCAACTCCAAACCTTTCAATGGTAACATTAATATGGGCAGGTTGCATGAATTGCCTTCAAAATTGCAAAATGTCTTACTCAACCTACATCATATTGTTCATTTTGCATCTTGTTGGGCCTATGCATTTCGTGGCAATGTTAATGAATTTAAATGATTGATATTATAATACTTTTTTTTACTTTAACTGAAACAATTTGTTACAGTTCGGGTCACCTATACACCAACAAATAGCAACTGAGAACCACTGACAGAGTATTAGAAACAAAAACATGTTTTCTTAAAGGGATAGTTGACCCAAAAAGTTTGTCACCATTTACTCATTCTTAAGTTGCTCCAAATCTGTATGAGAAGATATTTTAAAGAATGTTGGTAACCAGACAGTTATAGCCAGTTGGAAAGAATATCTACTTTTGTGTTCAACAGAAGAAAGAAACTCATACAGGTTTAGAACAACATGAGGGTGAGTAAATGATGACAGAATTTTCATTTTTAGGCAAACTATCCTTTTAATATTGCAGGGTACGTACAATGTTTCATCAGACCTCAACTGCACCAGCGTGGTGCTGAAAACATCTGGAGTATTCAGGAACACATTTCTGAGAACACGAAGATAATTTTCTTTAGATCAACATCGTCCCGGAGTCGAATCATTCAGAGCTCTGTACAGCTGGAGGGCTGAGCTAGTATTGATGTGGCTGCTGTTACTTACAAAAGAAAACGCTTCTCTTGCATTCAGAGGAGCATCAGGCTCCTGTGCTGTTAACACCGAGTGCCGTGGATCTCATTCAGACCTTCACTTCAGCTCATGCCTTGCAAATGTAATCAAGATCCATTCGCTCGCTCACTCGCTACTTCCTGCACATATACAGTCACAGACGTGCAGAATCCAGCAGCCGATACATCATCACAGCTCAGTCGTCTTCGTAAGACAAATGGAGATACAGGGAGCAGCAGGAAGTACAGGAAGAAGTGTGTTAAAACAAGGGGAAATGTGACTTTTCTGTTGATTTTTTTATGTCGGGAGGACAGTTGGAATAAGAAACAAGCATTCAAAATTCCGCATAAGAGACTTTTCTTCATTCATAATTATTATGGTTACCTCAGTTTCTTGAGTTTGGAAGGGATTTGGATCCAGTTCAAGCATGCACATCCACTTTACATGCATGCACACATACACACGCATGCTCCTTTACAAATGGCAGGTGGAATTCTGCATGCATGGCTGGGCCTCTTGGATGCAGCAGCGGTTGCTAGGCGACAGAGGAGGAGAGCTGACATTAGGAAAGCAAATTGACCACAGGAGGGCTAATCTAGCATGAAACAGCATCTGGCCAGCCACTCTCCATCACCAGGCCCCTGTCGGGGAGGGGACACACCCTGCTACCCCAGAATGCTAAAGCCTATGTCGGCGAGCAGTGAAAGAGTCCTTCCATACCACGTGATAGGAAACCATACTGGCCCACGTGTCACCGCTCCATTGCTAACCAGAAGCTTTCTGGATCAGGGATTCTCAGACCCGGATGATTTGAGTTTACAGTTTGTTGCTTCAAGCTGTGCAGCACAGCTGATACGAGTCTGAATTTGTTGTGCCTGGCAGTAGAGTGTGGTTACATTCTGATGTTGTGAGTCTGTATGTGTATTAGGGTTACAGACATCATAATAACCGTTTCATTCTGTCATTTACCTAGAAATCAAATCCAGATGGGACGTTTAACAAAACGAACACTCTGTATTCTGGAGATACACACACTTCAGGACATGGGATCATGTCATATGGCATCATCATAATGTTCATATCTTCTACATGTTTCTTGAGAGATACAAACTGTAAAACTGAAACCAGTACTTTGAAGTGAAACATAATTGTTTGAGTTAAAATGTTTTGGAAAATAGCAGTAAATTAAATTCTCATTTCATGTCCCTTTCCATTTAAAGGTTAAAGTCATTTGTGGAATTTAATTATCTAAGCTCAACAAGTATGAAATATGGGGAAAGAATATGAAACAATTTGGAGCAATTTGCACATATATTCTGCTACACGTGTTGTCCAAATGAATTACTGAACCCAGCATTTATTCTTTCCTTAGACTGGAAGTCAGTTATCTCCGTTATTTCAGTTATTGAATCGATTGGCAGTCCTGTTATATGTTATATAAATATATAAAGCACGCAAATGTGCGAGTCAGATTTGATCCCATCAGCATTTGTCTCGGTTGTGCACATATTTACAACACTTATCTACACCTTATTTAATAGGTTCCCAATCAATCCCAATAAAAATTCCCAATTTACATCTCTGCTTTTTCATCAAATACCCCTCACTAATTAAAAACTAGCTCTGTCAAAAGATTACAATAATTAGCGTTTAATCTCAGCATTTCTTTACTTGGGTCCGGCAATTCATTTGGACAATATTCCAAATCAAATTTACCATTGTGATACATTTAAATCAGCATAGCTATTTAATACAAGTTGTTTTCCAGTGTTTTCAAGACATACATACTGTGTATGCTAAATACACCACTTGCCAGATTGGTTAAGTGACAGCTCCACGAAATGGCCTTAAACACTCTCACAGAGAGTTACCATACTTACCGTTGATTATGAAATAAAAATTCGCCATGAAATCAGGGTTAGGAATCTAGGTTTTAGAAAGCTAACCTAGAAATCTTTAAGTTATGTTGGCTTTTAATTTGAACATGTTTTCTATAAGCATGTGTGCATATCCATTACAACGGCAAAATTCGTACTGTAGTACCTTAAGATATGAAAGGCTCAACTTACGAAAAATCCAAGTTACGAATGCAAAGACGAAAAATTTTACTGCTCTACATACGAAAAATTTTCAAGATACGAAAGGTTTCTGAAAGTCGGAGATTCGCCCCATAACAATTTTGAAACTCGCGCCGCACGCCGCCATCTTAGTTATAGTAGACTCGCCACCATCCTCCTGCTCTCCCATTGGTTCCTGATGCTAGCCAAGCCATGAGATCCATCTCTCTAATTGGACAGCATCCCTCCCATCATGCATCTTCTATACGTACGTGCTGGCGTGCTTTAGCTCAGCCACTCCGCACCCGAAACTTTAAATTTTGTATGTGTTTTTGTAAAGTTAAGTGTACGTACGTACGTACGTACGTACGTACGTTATCTGCCATTCGTCCTCCTCCTCCTCCTCTGCCGCCACTTTCGGAGATAGCCTCACTCGAAAGGTAAGCTTCGAAATTTTACGTTATTTCATTGTTTATAGGTCAATTTAGCTTTATTATGAAATTTAATGGGGTGTTTTTGGAGGGCTTGGAACGGATTAGCCATTTTACATGTAAAATGTGTTCCAAGATACGAATAAATCATTATACGAAGGCCGCCTCGGAACGGATTAATTTCGTATCTCGGGGTACCACTGTATTTAGAAGATATAAGTATTCAAAACTTACAGTCTCTCAATTCCACCAAACTGGATCATGTGAATCAAACCCTAACCCTGACCCATTTGGATTCTGCATTATTCTGCTATATTTTAAAGATATTATATTTTAAAGATATTATGAGGAGGGAAAAAAACTGCAGGGGGATTACAGTTAAAGACCCGAGGACCAGATATAATGAATGAAGACCAAGAGTCAGAAGTGCAGTCAATAGAATAAATGTTTGTGAAGTTTAGAGTTTCACCAGCAGAAGCTTCAGGTCTCACAAGGAGTTCATAGGCCGCCTCACATACAATCACATTGTTACAGCACTTATACTCTAACAGAGGCCACTAACTATGTCATTACTGAAGGTTAAATGATTGGCTAAGAAAGAAAGACAAAACTAGTAATTTTCCACACAAGAGCAAACAGTCAGAATATCTTCATTGATCACATGGTTGATGGGTTAGTGACCTTCCACGTGGCAGAAATGCATTTTTAGGCGTCAGCTTGTCGAGAACAAGTCATTCCGTCTCCTTATGGTGCAGTTAATCACCTCAGCAATACAGACCATATTAACGCACACACAGATACACAGCTTCTCCAAGGCTGAACTCGGCTCAGGCTCCAACTACCAACAGAAAGACTTCTCAAAACATTCTGATAACATGTTCTGGTGAGGAGTACAGACAAATTTCATCATTATTCTATGGAAAAATACAGAAAACCATAGAAAGGCTTTAACTAATAATGATTGGTTATATAGGCGATAGACTGAAGTGTATGTAAATAAAAAAATCCCTAACTTGATAATAAACCACTCATTATAAATCACTATAATAATAAGAGAATACAGAAGAATACTGTATATATATAGAGAGAGAATACTGTATATATATATATATATATATATATATATATATATATATATATGAAAAAGAAAAGAATGTATATACAAATAAGCAAACAACAAGAATGTATATACAAGCGGCAATGGATTTTGAATTGTTCCTATCACAAAGGTAATAGATTAGGAGAATACTGTGCAGCTTCACCAAGTCCAACAGCTCTGTCCGAGCTGTGATATAAACTAAATAAAACAATGCCAAAGGTCATGGGTTCGATTCCCAGGGAAAGCAAGAACTGATTAGAATGTCAATGTGACAATGCAATGTAAGTCACTTTGGATAAAAGCGTCTGCCAAATGTTTGATATGTCCGGCTCTGTCTTCCTGTTCCAGGCACTTCAATAGGCCTTTAAAAAACTGCACTGGCTCTATATGTGTGTGTGTGTGTGTATGCATACAGGAGTGGACAGGTTAGTTTAGGCATCCCAAAAACTGTGTGTGTTAACAATCTGCCTTCTTTTTTTGTTACAAGTGATTATTGGTATAGTAAGAGCAGAGCACGTGTGTGGGTGAGTGGCTAAGGACTGCACTCTGAGCCACAGAGCTCACACAGTTCATAGACAGAGAGAAAGAGAGGGAGGAAAGGCAGGCTGTAATGAGGGACTAACTCTACCTCCATGACAAAACAACTCACAGTAATGATGTGGTGGGCTTCCCTGGCTGCTGCTGCTGGGTAGGGGGTCTCCTTCCAGTCAACACACAGCCTGGATAATCACAGGTCATCACACCAACGCCCCACAGCATAACAAAGCTCTCCAATCAGCCTCCCATTACCTCTATTAAAGGCCTTCTGTAATAACATTAGACTCTTAGCCTTATCTGCTCGGCTTTGCATATCCAATAATTACAGCACAAGCGGATGGAGGTGTCAAGAATGTTTTAAGAGCATTGTTGGGTCACTACAGTTGCATAATATATATATTGTGTTACCAGTACAATGCAATGTTCAAGAGTCTAGCATATAGGTGAACTAAAGTGGCATGTACTAGTTAAAGACCTAGGCTTAAGTAATCTCAAGTTTCCAAACACTGCCGCTTATTCTGACCTATTTAGAAGGGAAAGAGGCTCTTTGACCAACAAGTTATAAACTTCAGCAGATCTTGTATTTTGCAGTCTTTACAAACTTATTTTGTTTTACAACTTGATATAAAGTACAATCAGGGACACTGTAATAATACTCATATCATAACTCAAAATTTTTCCTAATTGGACAAAACAATTTAATAAACTCGTTCAATATTACATTTAAAAGCCATGAATTTTAAGATTGAACAGGTGTAAACTGCAAATTGTCAGACGTCTGTTTCGGTTTATTGTTTATTAACATCAACTACAAAACCGGATACATTTTACATTTTTAGTTATCAAAACATTACATTTACAATTTACATGTATGCATTTGGCAGACGCTTTTATCCAAAGCATTTAAGAAACACATTTCTAATTCCTGCTTTTCCTAGGAATAGAACCCTTGACGTTGGTGTTGTAAACACCAATGCTCTACTGGTTGAGCTACAGTACCATGAAAACATTATACATAAAGATTGTTACATCCTACATTTGTAAAAAGTTCAATGCAAATAAAGCTGTTCAGTTTAAACCTGTAGGATGAGTTTTTTTCAAGACACGAGTTGCTACATGAGGCATACAACTATCACTAGGATCTCAATTAATGTTGTTGATGAATCAGACAACTGTTGTAGGTTTCAAACTATATTTGAAGCACGTCTGCATTTCATTTATGTTTAAGAACAAAAGTCTCATCATATAATTTCAACCACAGACCTTATTTAAAAAAATAAAAAAAACAAAGAAATCCTAAAAATCTATTGGATCCAATGGTTAATATCCTATCAGTAAGACCATCGATTCTAAATTCCTTAAAGCTTCAGACTGTGCCCAAAGCACAATATTCTGTCCAAGGCCACAACTACTACATTGCATCAACAACATTAATGAAACTGTGAGCTGAAATGAGGAGAACCTGCCAAACTGGAGCTACATGTCAATAAAACAACAGGACTCACCACTGCCTTCAGAGGATAAAGCGGATCTTTAAACCCAGATCGGTACTGACAGTATCCATTGGACATGTCTCACTTGAGGTTTCTGTGCTGCTGTTGACTAGATGTTTGGAGTAGTTATGAATAGTTATGAAGCACTATTTGCTGAGCCTTGAAAATGTGTTTGGTGAAATATGATTTCATTTACATTTTATTTATTCATTTAGCATCTGCTAAGTGAATTAATGTAAATGAAATCAGAATTTAACACATGAATAACAATTACAACATAAATAATAAACATGTATATTATTAATGCCATTTACTAGAAATAATAGTGTTTATCTATGCATCTGTCAGTTTAAACAAAGGATTAAATCATTTTAAAAAAGTGCTTGAGATAATTTCATATCATACTAGCACATTTGTCTGCAAACTTCATATTTTCACAATTGAAAGCCCTGTGATATCAGGCAGCATATGATCAAGCTGCAGAGATGGAAAAGACTAAAAATGGAAGTTTATGTTTTAAATGATTTTCATTGGTCTTTGACCACTTCCGCAATTTCCATAACATATTCTTGTACAAAGTCCTCAATTTACAGCAATTACTGTCGTTTGACAATTTTTCCTATGCCTTCATTACAAAAGACATCCTTTAGATGATATTCAAATTATATCTGATTTAATTAAGCTGTCTCACATGCGCATCAGATTATTACATTTAAATCACAGATAACTCATTCTCTGCATGAAGTATTAAGTTGTTTTTATGCCTTGCTGACAGTTTTTCATTGTTCTCAAATCAAAAACAATGGGAAATTAATGTCAATCACAATTTACTTTTCAAGGGTTTAATTAATTGAAATACTGGAAACAAAACGTAAATCTTTCATCTATTATCCAGAGAAAAGTTATTTTTTCCCCACAGTAAACTCCTTTGTTCTTTTTAAGTTTTCCAAACAATGGCAGACATAGAGAACAGCTAAAGAAATAGTTAAGCCAAAAATGAAAATTCTGTCAAATATTACTCATCCTCATTCTCTTTTGAACCTATACGGATTTCTATTTTCAGTGCAACACAAAAGGAGAAATTCTGAAGACTGTGCTGGTCAGTCGTTTGCATTAAATTACAATGAATTAAGACTGAAGCTTTCAAGCTACAAAAAGACCAGATACCGTTTTGGAAGATACTGGTTTTCAACATGAGGGTGAGAAAAAAATTTGTTTGGGCTAAACTACACCTTTAATGAGAAGCTGGTCTGACTTTCCAAGAGAATGTGGTGATATATATTATCAAAATATATAAGTAAATAAGTATTATAAGGTTAGTTCACCCAGAAATGAAAATTCTGTCATCAATTACTCACCTTCATGTCGCTCCAAACCCATAAGTCTTTGATCATCTTTGGAACACAAATGAAGATATTTTTTAATGAAATCTGAGGCCTTTCTGTCCCTCCATTGACAGCTACAAATTTGACGCTTCATAAAAATCATAAGGGATCATAAAATTAATCTATATGAATTGAGCAGTTTAGTCAAAACTTTAAAATATTTAATTTAGACTTTTATTCACATAAAAGATTGATCAGCAAACATAAACAGAAGCTCAACCGAACCTGCTTTAACGAGAGAACAAACCTCATTGGTTCTCGCACATCAAGCAAGTATGCTTGAGCTTCCGTTTATCATAACTGATGTGTCAATGAATGTTTATATGTAAACAAAGCCTAAATTCAATCTGTTCAGCATATAAAGTGATTGTGTCTCTTAAAAAAATATTAAACTGCTCAACTCAACTGAATTAGCTTTCGATTCCTTTATGAACTTTTTGAAGTTCATAAAGTCTTATGGGTTTGAAACGACAAGAGGGTGAGTAATTAATAACAGATGTTTGATTTTTAGGTGAACTATCGCTTTAAGACTACACCCTTGAGCTCTCGCTTTCCATTCATCAAACTGCGGCAGTTACCTGAGAATGTGTGAGGACTCCACACTCTCCTTAACTGAGCAAACAGGTGATTCACGCTCTCTTGATCAGACTCACGTGATGCTGACTGACTGTGAATCCTATTCATGTGTATGTCAGATGTTCCACGTTTCTGTTATTGCCATGACGCCAGAGCTTTGGTTTTGATTCTCCGCTCTTTGAACGTCATGTAGATTGACCTTGCTAATGCCAGCCTTGTAGGGGAATCACTACACAGCTTGTTACTAAAGCATTTGGTCTCATTAAACACACACTAATTAATGATTAACATCAAATCATGTTTGAAGGCCATTTTCTAATCCCTTGAGGGATTGAGGAGGCTGCGCAATATTCTGAAATATCTTTAAAAAAAAAAAACATCACACAGAGATGGAAGCTAGAGTGCAAGAAATCAGTCTCGTGAAAGTTTGTAAATAAACTGTCATGAGACTCAACTTCAACACTTTTTGGAAGGAATTTGATATCTAAATGATGTTTGAGATATGTCACAGAAGATCATGTGTTCAATTAGTTTGTCACAAATCTTATTAAAATAAGTATGATAAAATACTAACAACATTATGTATAATGAAAAAAGGAATTGAAAAGATCACACCAGATGCTGCTACTCCAGTGGCTGTTCTGAGCAGTTTCCATGATCGGACTCTCCTTATTGATTCTTTTTTTAAATCGGATGAAATGCTAGCAGAACTTGAAACACTAGCTGTTATTTTTACCCAGAGAGTAGGCAAAAAGGTTTCAATCTATAATGAAGGTTCTGGTAGTTCAATGAAAAATGGAGCTTCTGTTAAAGTATTAAAGTTCAAAAATAAATAGCCAAATTACTGAAAGAAAAATAAATCTAAAAACAAACAATAAATAATTAAACAAAAATCATATTGAGGTTGTGTGAAAAAAAAAAAAGCTGTCATGTTCAATTCTAACAGAATTAAAAATCACAATTGCTGAGTTCGGAACCATATACTTGCATACTATTCTTACTATTTCTGCCATAGAAAGATAAGATAAAGGTAGTGTGTGGCTATGCTATTGTGAATTCAGCATAGACTGATATATTATTCGGTGGTGAAGTAAATACTACAAACTGTAGTAAAAGTTAGAGTAAACTGTATATTAGTACTCAATTCTTCTCAACAAACTCTAACTGTTCTCTTTGTGAATTGTACATAATTTAGTTAAGTAGATTGTACTTAATTCCATACATATATGAATGCAAAAGAAAAATAAAGTACATTTTACTCTTTTTAAGTATGTGAAAAACAAATTTATCTGACATCTTCCTACAAAACTAGTCCGTCCAAATGGGTCTTCAAACACCAAATAAGAGACTAGTGAACACCATGCACTCCTCCTGTATTCCTGTATTAAACCATTAAACTGGTTTAATGACCAACAGATATTGATGTACAAACAAGCATGCATTCTGTATTTTTAAAACTGCTTGGATCTCAAACAGCAGATATAATCAAATTTATACTTTGAATTCAATGTCTCCTTGGATAAATTGCTAATAAATGTACAAAATTCGAATAAAACAGAAATATACAATGATAAGGACATGAAGAAAAACTAATTCAGTTTACCGTAGTTATATACTATGAGAAAGCGAAAGAGAAATATCTTAAACATGCAATCTAAAACCTGGAATATTTGGAAAACTAACTTCATAAAAAAAGACAAATCATATCTGCTGTCATATGGACTGTACAATCAACAACAAAATAGCATGCGCAAAGCCAGCGGGTGTAGTCAGATCAACAGGTACACAAACAGAGACACACAACTCCGTAAACAACAAATGAGCATTTTGTGGGTGCTAATTGGAGCATGCAAAAAACCATCAGCAATGCGAGTGGATGAGTGGCCACTGGGGGCAGCGTGGAGCGCTCAAGGGGCCTCAGGGTCATTACGCCACTAATGGAGCCATATGGTCCGAAAAACAAACAGAAAACAGCCATTTTCTCCTTAATAATAAGGTCATGGGATGCCTTTGCTTGTTTGGCTAGAGACCAGTGGGAAGTTATGAGAAAGATGAGACCATTTCAGCATGGTGTCTTGCGATGGTAAATGGATTTATTTTGTCGACAGAGCCTTCGGCAAAGGCAAAAGTTAAGTTCTCTTGAATCAAGAGCAGAAAGAATCAGGTAAATGGCGGTAATGTGACTAGAAGAATAGGGCAAGAATACTTGCAAAATTTGGAATTTATGACTGTACTTTACACAGAGTGTATGAAGGACTATATTCTTGATGATTGTGAATCGAACCACACTTAATGTCCACTTTCATTATTATGAACTTGTGATGTTCGAAGTGTGCATTGGGCGGTAGTGTGTAAGCAATTCATTTTGAAACATCTGGTTTAGATGAAATCTTACCAAGAAATTTCAAGACTGTCCTGTCCAAATTGTACAAAAAGGGACAAACAATTTGTAATAAATAAAGACACTTAATATTCAGTAATATCGAATTGACTGCACTGACACTAATGGATGAGAACAAAACTTGAAGCAAATAGAGCTGGATGATAACATCTTCTGTGGGCTGTTTTATAGCTGAATTTGTTTCATAAATGATACATTTTTCATCATTCACACCGTTGACAATAATTTAATTAACATTTAAACTAACTCAAGCTGAATAACGACACTATTGTCTTCTGTAGAAGTGATTATATTGAACTTGTTTCATAATTGATTAACTTTACACTTTACCAACACTGAAATGACTTTAGCTGATTAACTACACTACTGTCTTTTTAGAGCTGCTTTACAGCAGAATACGAATGGGTGTCATATTTGATGAAGTTTGTTTATTACCGTGAAACAATCTGTATTGTATAAAGCACTATATATATATATATATATAAATATATATATAAAATTTAATTTACCTTTATATATATATATATATATATATATATATATATATATATATATATATATATATAAATAAATAAAGGTAACATAATTTGATTTTAATTGTAGAAAAAAGAAGCAATATTAAATTTTTTCCAAAACAAGCAAAAACCTAGAAACAAAGATTCATTTTACACTAATATGTACGATATTGTTACACTGTTTCTGGTCCTTTGTATCACCTGTGCACTTCCTGTTTGTTGGGTCTTCTTGGTCACTTCCTGTCTGTAAGGTCTTTGTTACACTTCCTGTTAGTCATGTCTAGTTCTGGTACACTTCCTGTGGGTAAGGTCATTGTTAGTCTTCCTGCACCTGTTTTGTGATCATTAGTCTTGTCAGGTGTTGTTCATTAACTCATGTATGAATACCCTCTCATGTTTCCTTGTCAGGGTCGATCTTAGTGCTGTTTACGTTGTCCTGTGTGCATGTAGATGTCCTTGCCTGTTCCTGCCCGTTCCTTTGCCTGCTTTTTGTTTTTTATTTAAAGTCTTTTGTTTATATTTAATAAAAGTAAGTTTTTGTTGGAATCCTGTTCTCCGTCGTGTCCTCCACATCGCACACGTTCCACATCGTAACAGATTTCATGATAGCATTTTTATTTAAAATAAAGGGGCAGTACTGTATGTCATAAGGTGTTCCACCCTACACCCTTCAAAGAGCTCACTTCAAGTGCTTTGCCCCTTAGCAGTGAGTAGAGCATAGTGGTGCTGACTTTCAAATGGTATCCACCCAATGCCAGCACTAATGCCAGGAAGATGTCTCTCAAACATCTCTCTGTGGTATTAGGGTCGAACAAAGGTGAACACAAATGATCACAGCATGACTTTGAGTTTCAGTTCTCAACTTTGAATAATTATTGAATATTATTATTTGAATTATCCAACACTAGGTCAGAGGAAGCTGATTCACCACACTGTGACAACATATTCAGGTTGATCTATGTATTACATTTAGACTTCTGACACATTTTTTTAAAATGCATTTCTAGACAAATAGGACTGTCAGAACAGCAGCGAGCCTAGATGAAATTACATAAGAGCATGACTTTAATCTGTTTCTAGTTTAAAGAAATAGTTCAACCAAAAATGACATTTCTGTCATCGTTTACTCACCCTCATGTCGTTCCAAACCTGTATGGTTTTCTGTGGAAGATTAAAGAAGATATTTAGAAGAAGGCTTTTTTTGGTACAACTACTAAAGGCTGGTGTTTTCAAGCTACTAAAATTATGCAGAAGAATCATATAAAGTGTATGCTATATTCCAAATGATTGGTCAGATAATATTTTTTAAATAAGCTATGATAAAGCTCACAATGGATTCATGAAAAATACAGTAAAAATATTGTGAAATATAAAATTTAAAACAAGGGTTTTCTATTTTGAGATACTGTATATATAAAAATACAAAAAAACTTGTTTATTCCTGTGATGGCAAAGTTTTTGAATATTCAGCTTCATTACAGTCTTCAGTGTCACATGATCCTTCAAAATAGTTCTACTGATTTTAAACATTTCTCATTATCTTGTTAGTTTGATCTATGAATGAATCAATCATTTCATTCAAAAGAATAATTTGTTCTTTTCACAAATTGTACATTGCTTCTCTGCATCAAGGAGCTCTGCTGTAGGTCAGATGTAAAGAATGTAAAGGCTGGAATATGGCACACTAATATATATGGACTACTTTTATGAAACACTTGAATTTGAATGGTGTATTTTTGTCCATTTTAAGGCTTTAAATGTTTTGTGTATGATACAGTTTGTATACAATATCCCAAATTTCCAACTTGGAACAGTTTCTGGAATGTTTGGGCCTTTGCAACCCTTGCAATGAGGGTGAATAAATGATGACAGAACATTTTAGGTAAACTATCCCTTTTACTTAAAGTCTTCTTGGAATTTTTAAAGGGGTCATGATCTACATTGTTTTATGTTTCCTGGGGTGCACTTATACTGTTAAATTTGCATATGAAATAAGTATTACATGTGGAACTCTCTCGTTTTTACTATTATAGCTCTCAAAGGTTAACTAATCGTGAAAACAGGAGATTTGGTGACAGTCCAGAACTCAGTCACTGATAAACTCACACTGTTTGATTGACTGATCAATTTCTATATATAAATCACAGTTTAAATAACAGATTATTTTCATGTTGTTGTGGTAACACTGTTGAGTTCATATAAAACTCTGCTTCCAAAGCCTGCGCTGGAATTGCTGACTGATTTACCAAAGAATCCACAGTGAAATGTATCAACTACAAATAAATAATGTTCAACTGAGACATTCACATTGTTGAAAATAAATAACCACTTTCCTAGCAATAGCACTTTCCTGTTTCAATCTTCTCGCCTCGTCATCTTACTAACACACCAGCGGGCAGGGCCAAAGTTGCGATGAAGAGGTAAGCAATGATTTTCTGAGGTTCCACTATTAGGCACATTCCACAACGAGTCGTTCACTGGGCTTGGTTACAATAAAAGCTGTTTTGGACTAACAAGGAAAGTTTCAGTTCTAAAACTTACAGGATATTCTTATAGTATGATGACCTCGTATGCGAAATGCTCAAGGAAAATCGGACCCCTGACCCCTTTAACTTAAAGTTGGGCCAATCAAGAGTTTTACTCATTCGTGTGTTCTGTGATCAACTTACATAAAGGAATTTAATTTGTAGATGTATAAGGGCTAATCCATCAAAGAGACAGTCATGTGATCCCACATAATGGTGTTCAAATTACCATTCCCATACGCACAGAAAAAAAGTGGACAGTTTTGTGGATATTTCATTTCCCCGGTTCCAGCAGCTGTCATCTCCTTCACTCCATTACCCAGGCTTCCCTGTGCAAACCAATTGCCGCCATCCACCATTTAACCATACATTTGCAAGAAAGTGCCGTTCATCATAGCGCCTGTGGATGGCGGGGAAAAACATGGAACGTAGAAAATGCCTTTGTACTATACAGACTAAAGAAATGAACATTTCTATATCATTTACCATGTCTTTTCCTCTCCAGAGATTTCCTGTGCGTAGGAAGAGATTGAAGTGGTCTCAACAAGTCACTCTGAAATCACCCCAGCTCTCACTCTCACCGTTTCTGCCTCCACCTCATTGAGGTGCCTGCAGGGGAAGTGTGGAAAACAGCCAAAATGAGTATTTAATATTCACGCCCAGATTGAGAGACGTTGTGGGTATTAGTCGAAGAGAACTTTGATGTGGCATTAAGCATGTGCTGAAAAATACATAGCTAAATAAATAAAAAAAATCACACATGGCATCTATTTTTGTCTCCGTTTCTGGCTTCTCCTGTGCACACACCCTTCTTTGGAGAGGGAGTGAAGAGAAAAAAATCCCTTAACTCAACTTCTTTCCTCTTTTCAGGAATGTGTTGGGCCAGCTGGTGAGTTTTTGATGTGTTTCACTTTAATACCGACTCTGACTCCTCTCCTGGCTGAGATTCTCTCTCTTTCCTTCTCTTTATCTCTCTCACGCTCTCTCTCTCTGTATGTCTGCCTCGCTTTCTATCCATCTCTCTCTTCCTCAACGACCAACAAAATCCTTCTGGGTCCCAATTAAGACTCAAAGCTGCTGTTCTCTGTATGATAACAACACCAAGCACTGACAACATGCTACCTGTCAACGAGAGCATCAACACCAGCCATCTGTTCCTGGGCAAATTGTCTTCATTATACTCAAAACTGCACAATACAACACACCACACACATTTACTCAATCATACATATATATATATATATTATACACACATACATACACACCCTCGCAGAGAAATGCATTCCACATGCAAAAATCAATTTACAAGCTAATCTCACATAAATCACTCTACATCTTTATGCTCGTTCATATGGTTCATTTGATTTTGTTTATTTGCATGATTGGTTTTTTTTGTTTTTTAGGTGTGAACTATAGGAAAACCCTCTTGATCTTCCTTCTTGATTGTTAATACAACAACTAATTAAAATACAGCCTGCTGTTGTAGGTAACCACATTTCCACTCACACCCTGTTACTCATAATGGTTTTGTCAGTTGGAGCAAATTATCCTGAGGAGGTGATGATAGATTTTCTTCTCTAATTAAAACACTTTTTTTCTCTCTCTCTCTCACCGGTCTATTAATCAGAGGATAAAACTGCTTTGTCAGGAAATATGGAGGTACAGTCCTTTCCAAATGGGAACATTCACCTAGAGAGCATTTGGAGAATGCATAGACTGATTTTTATTTTCTCCTTTGCTAAGGATTAAAGACTAAATTGTTTTCATTAGACTCATTTTACTGAATTGTATCCCCCCTTACCATTTTGCAGCGCAAAAACGTGCTTACATATCCAAAGGGACAGCAGCATACTGTTTGCACAGAATTATCTGGATGCAGTGAGCAGAAATGTGGCATGCAACGGTTATTGTGACTGTCAGCATTGTCATTCAGGTCCATCTGTGTTGCTTTATGTTGTTTAGCTCAGAGCAGTGTGAGACGATAACGGAGTTAACTTTACCTTACCTTTACTACCGCTGTCACTCCACTCACAGATTCTCATTAGGTCTTATCTTAAGAGCTTCCAACACAGCAAACACAGCATGTGTGTGTGTGTTCCCCTTAGCACACACACTCTCACTGGTAAAAGGCCCATAGGCATCTCTCCTCCTGCAGCACTGACATAGTGCTACAGGAGGGCTAAATATAAACAGTGTGGGCAGCTTACCACACGGGCGGCTTGCGCGACCATCTGAGGTGCATTATGGGTCTGATGGGCTGATGACAGGATCTCTGCTATCAGGCTGTGAGGGCCCACACTGTTTGAACGCGGTAACAGTGAGAGTCGGACGCGGAGAGTGGATGAGAGTGCTCTGGACTGCCTCATACTGAGAGAGTTAATGAGAACAGCACAGCCCCCAGCAGAAGTGAGTTCAGCCACCCAGTCATTTCTTCTCACTCGCTCGGTCAGCGCTGCTTAACCACTGGGTGTCTCAACTGCATTTAGACCCCACTAAAAAAAAACTCGCACTACAAAAGCGGCTTGGCATGGCTGAATCGTGTCGGATCTGCTCTGATGAATTTCAAATCCTTTGCATTTAATGCCCAACTATAGTCATTACGCTCTCTCAAAGGAAGCTCTCTAAATTGCTTGGTCGGAAGACTTATGAGCTGCCTACGGAGTCTACATATTAAGGCAAGGCATCAGGGTTGGGAATCAGCAGGGACCTGCCGATACAAAATTATATTGATATCTGGCTCATGAAACTATAATAACGGGACTCTCTGTGTATAGTTATGTAGGGGAATTACAGTTAAAACCCGAGGAGCAGATATGTTTAATGAAGACCAGGAGTCAGAAGTGCAGTCAATAGAATAAATTTTAGTGAAGTTTAGTTTGCAGTTTCATCAGCAGAAGCTTCAGGTCTCACAAGGAGTTCGTAGGCCGCCCCACATACAATAACATTGTTACAGCAATTATACTCTAACAGAGGCTACTAACCACGTCATTGATGACGGTTAAATGATTCTGATTGGCTAAGAAAGAAAGACCATGTACAGACCATGTTAACGCACACACAGATACACAGCTTCTCCAAGGCTGAACTCGGCTCAAGCTCCAAATATCAACAGAGAGACTACCCAAAACATTCTGATAGCATGTTCTATCTGTTGAGAAGTCCAGACAATATTCATCCTTACTCTATGGAAAAATACAGAAAAGCAAAGAAAGGCTTTAAGTAATAATTGGTTACATAGGTGATAGACTGAAGTGTACAAATAAGGAAAATAAATGTATATATATATATATATATATATATATATGTACACAAAATAAGAAATATATTCAATATATACAAGTGGCAATGGATTTTCGAATAGTCTCTATCAGTTATGTATATACTGTAATATTTTCAGCACTTGTATACAACAGTATATTTTGCTGTGTCATAGATTTATATATTTCTAGATCTATAGTGCTTTTTTTTCAAAGTATTGTAAGAAACTAAATTATAAAAAATAAACTTAGAAAATAAAAAATAAAATATATACATATATACATTTAAAGAAAAACATCTTAGTCAGAAAATACTAATAAACATTGCAATACATCACCTGATGTGAAGGCTGCCCAAGATAGAATTGTCTGCATGCCATGCTGAGAATCTATAGAAGTATTACAAAAGGTTCTGGATGGATGAGGTGAAAGAAAGGCTGCTTAAAAATATGATAGTAGTTCATTGCAATTAAAAAGTGATAATTAAATTGTTTTATTTCACACTGTTAGTTTTGAACTCAATTGAAATATGTTTGGTGTGAAGTGTCCCATGTGTAGCTGTTGTTCATGTATGTAGAGTGTTCCAAATGGATCACTGAGGACAGACAGTAGATGGTGAGGCAGCTCACTAAATTTTGGAACAGATCTAATGTCTATAAGAAGGCGGAATCCATCAGAAACTGTCAAGTCAGAAACAGATACCCGTTTTCCTCAAGAGAATGCTGCTGAAAGTCGATGACAATTTATGAGTCACCTCAGTATTTTTTATGATTTTGTTTTCACTTAATACCATTATTTGGCGTTCCATGAAGCCAGGCTTTTTGTCAGAGAGATGGCAACTGTGTCATTGTGAAGAATGTACGGGAGTTTACAACATTAGATGTGTTACTGGAGTTTTATAAGATTCCACTTTCTGTAAATTTATAAATGCACAGATAGAGGCAGACCTTGTCTTTTACTCTTTTTATTGCATGGATTTTCAAACTGGGGTTTGTGCGCAGTAGTTTTGTCACAAAATATTGCTTTGGAATGATTTTTATTGAGAATTGAATTAAAAATGTTTCTCTAATAATAGGAAGAAAGAAAGAAACTCTTATATTTTCTGGAAAAAAATAACACTTTAGTTTAGGTTTCAATTCTTACTATTTAACTAAGAATTTAACTTATTGCCTTATTCTGCCTATTCTTGTAACAAGGACTCAAAGTTAAATATCCCAAATTATATTTTGAGTATTTTTAAATATTTTACATTTATATATAAATATAAATGTTTTGGCTCAAGTACAATGGAAAATAAAATAAAAAAATTTTTTAAGTATATTTAGGGCATTAAAAAGTTTGAAAACCTCTGTTTTATTGGAACTACAGTATGTTTTCAAGGAATAAGAAATAATTTAAAGTTAAACTGCGATGAACTACATTGTACCTACAGAAGAGCAATAACTCACAGAACAGATGAATGATTTCTAGATTAATTATTAAACACTGCACTCTTTTTGCAGACTCTTGGTTCTCGGATGGTGTTAAATGCATTCTCACTGCATAGCCGTGAGCAGGCTCTTGCACCCAAGTCCCATCAGCAGTCGTGGTGAAGAGATGAATGGACTGAAATTCTTCCTCGGTATAATGTCATCTCTTCGCCCCATCTCTCTGCCTATAATCTCTGGCCCACAGGCCAGGTGAAGACCATCCTGCACGCAAACACCATGTCATACATTATGCATTACCGCACAGCTAATGCGTTCAAACATCGTCCGCTAGCCGCCCTTGTTATTGGAGACCTCCTCACTTGAGTAATGAGAGTCTCCGTGCCCAATGTCCCGTACAGCAGACAATGACTGCGTTCAGAAAAGAGCAAAAAAGTGTTGAGGAGAGCGAAAGAGAGAGAGCGTACATCTGCCAGGCTCAGCCGTATGTTCTATCCCTCCTTCACAGCGTCCTTGCAAATCTCTTAACTTTAGTCCTCCTTAAATTCTCATTGTTTAGGAATTTGAAAGGTCATTCATAAAGTATGACCTTGTAATACACTCTAGCGTTGAGTTGTAAAGAATTTGTTCTATGCACAAATTTTTATTTTTTTTATCTTTTTGCTGCTTGAAACCTTGATTAGCATGAGTACACTTTAAGGAAGGAAATAACGTCCCAAGTGTAGAATAAGTCCCCTTTAGAGCTAATCACTATTGACAGTGAATTAATTCTTGAGGTTCTAAAGACATCTGATTATGTAATCTGCCATTGATTTCTGTCTACCTTAAATTGGTGCAAGAAATGAAACTGCAGATATTGCCATAAGGTCAAAGGTCCAAACAATTACTCGAGAGAAATAATGACAGAGACCCATCTGAAATAACAAGAGGACTGATCTATTTGACTAATATTTATTGACAAATCTGACCAGCAGTCTGTTTGGAGTGTCAGACGCTCCTGAGCAGAAGCACAAACTCTACTGAAACAGCCTTAATCAAAGTCCTTTCTCATTAACAATCAAACTCTCATCTGCAGGCAAAACTGTCAAATGGATGTAAAAATAAGAATAGAAGCTGAGGGAAGAAAAAAATGTATGTGCTGACAATTTATTTCAAAGGGAGGATTTGTGGGCCTTATGAATATCCCCAACCTTGGGGACAGAAATTTCAAGGTCATTTGCTTTTCAAAGACTTTGGGACCACTGTAGGATAAATATGAAGATTGTGCATTTTATTAAGAAATTATTTTATTTGTTAGTTCATTTATGTATTTATTTGCAATAATACCTAAATATACAGTGGGTACAGAAAGTATTCAGACCCCCTTAAATTATTTACTCTTTGTTATATTGCAGCCATTTCCTAAAACCATTTTAATTCTTTTTTTTCCCCTCATTGATGTACACACAGCACCCCATATTGACAGAAAAAACAGAATTGTTGACATTTTTGCAGGTTTATTCAAAAAGAAAAACTGAAATTTCATATAGTCCTAAGTATTCAGACCCTTTGCTTAATATTTAGTAGAAGCATCCTTTTGCTCTAATACAGCCATGAGTTTATATATAGAAAATTAATATATATATATATATATATATATATATATATATACACACACACACACACACACATGGATACACACACTGTGTATTTTGTACAGCATTTTATGATGCTGCCTTACATTAAACTGCTTTAAATTACCGGTACTTTTTTTTTTCACATCACACTACACTACACACACCATAAAGACAATACTCTTCCTCTTACAGCTGGTCTCCTTGCCAAACGAAGCAATCAATGGGGTAGGGCCTTGGTTAGAGTGATCACCAAGCAGCTAATAGCCACTCTGGTTGAGCTCCATCATCATACGTATATGGAGATGGGAAAAACTTACAGAATGACAAACATCACTGCACTTCTCTGGGCTTTATGACTCAAGCCTCTCCTCAGTGAAAACATGAAAAAACACTTGGAATTTGCATTTAAAAAAAGCACCTTAAGGACACTCAGGCTGTGAGAAACAAGATTCTATGGTCTGAACCTCAGTTCCTGAGGACTTGTGAGGGTAAAATATAAATATCGCTTCTATAAAAACCTATTCTGCATCACTCAGAACCTCATATAGGGCAGAAGGTTCACCTTTCAACAGGACATGTGAATGTCCTTGAGTGGCTCAGCCAGAGCCCGAACTTGAACCCAATCAAACATCTGGAGAAAGCTGAAAATGGCTGTCCACCAACGGTCCCCAACCAACCTGACAGAGGTTGAGAGGATCTGGAGAAATGAATGGCAGAAAATTACCAAATGCAGATGTGCAAACCATCATACACCAAAAACATTTGAGGCTGTGAAGTGATACGAGTCTGTCGTGTCTCTGTTCACTTCTTGGTTCCTCCCATGCGCTCACAGTGTTTTTCCATAAAACTGTCTCGGCATTAGTCACCTCGTTAGTCTTGTCAGCTGTGTCTTGTTCCCTCATCAGCCCCTGTGTACATCTACCCTGTGTTTTCCTTCAGTCTTTGTCAGTGATAGTCTAGGTAACACCAGCAGCACGTTGAGTTCTGTCTTGGTCTTGTCCCGTTTACCCCTATTAGGCACGGTTTTGCACATATGTGCCATTTTTGTTTCATCATTAAAGTCTTTTTGAGTTTTACCCTTGCCTCCTCACCTTCATCCTGCTCCAGTGCAACTGTGACATAAACAGGTTTAGTGAGTTGACGGTACAAATATGTATTTTTAATACATTTGCAAAGTTTTCACAAATCTGTATTTTTGCTTTGTAATTTAGGTGTATGAAGTGTATATTGATGTGAAAAACAAAACGTGAAAAAATTAAGGGGTTTGAAAACTTCCGCAAGGCACTGTATGTCTATATATATATATATATATATATATATATATATATATATATATATATATATATATATATATATATATATATATATATATATATATATATATATATATATATATATATATATATATATATATATATATATATGCGCGTGTGTGTGTATATATATATATATATATATATATACACACACACACACACACATGCATACACTTGTGGAATGCCTTGTGGAATATGTGTGTATATATATGTACACACACACATGCATACATACATACATACATACACACATACAGTGCCTTGTGGAATATGTGTGTGTGTGTGTGTATATATATATATATATATATATACACACACATGCATACATACATACATACATACAGTGCCTTGTGGAATATGTGTGTATATATATATACACACATACACACAAACAAACTGTTCAAGAATTCTTTTTTTTTTTATTACTATTTTTATTCAGCAAGGATGCATTACATTGATCAAAGTGATGGTCACTTTTATACTATTACTATATATATATATATATATATATATATAAATATTGTTCTACGTATGTTCTATTAATCTTTCAAAGAATCCTGAAATAAAATTGCAGCTCAACTGTTTTCAATACTGAAGATAAATAGCTATACATTTTCAAAGAACACATTTTCAACCAATTGAACTCACTGTTTCTTCCAAGATTATCACAAACAATAAATGCTTAGACACAATGTTGATAACAATAGTGACAAAAATGATGTCATCTGCCAATTGTAATGGCAATGCAGTACTTGATAGTTCTGTCAACTTATCGGATCCTTTATCCTCCTATCAGGCCTTCTTTATTGTTGAGTTCAGCAGTTTGTAAATAAATTCAGATAATATTGCACAGATAAAACACTGAGAACATTTGCAGCAAAAAACAAAAACAACACCAGAAGAACAATCAAGAGGATTCATTAGCATGTTTCAGCCTTGGTTAAAATATATTACGACATGAATAATGAGCTAATCAAGCTAATAATCCATTAAACACCCTTTTAGAAGCTGTTGAAGATTTGGAATTTTGTGTTACAAAAACTGTAATCATTAATGCACAAGTAAATAAAATGTATAAATTAGCCACGCTGCGTCAAGTGATTGGGCTCTAGAACGCAATAATTAAGAAAAATATGTCTGCCCAAATAAATTTCCATATTATAAGGTTGACTGTCACAAAGACAACCCAAACAAGCATTTCATCTCGACCAAAAACATAGATTAAGCATCTATTTCATATAGCAGACAGATTATACTTTCCTACTTAAAGATAGAGTATAAAGCAATAGATATGTCCTGACACAAAACAACATCACATTACCACATAACCGTTCATGGCATACTGGGGACACCTGGAACCCGGGCTGATCTGTGAGAGCATATAGGTAATAATTCAACAACTAGTAAATGTAGGACCCTCGGTCTCCCATCCCAGGAGTCTCTCTTTACTGCCATGTCATAAAAGCACGGGTACATGTCATTGCAGAGGGATAAAATACTTTGTAGATGGCTGTAAAAGGCAGCAGAACGGCCTGAGGTTCCCCCCTCTTCCTCTCGGTCTGTGTTCATGGTGTTTTTTAATTAAATGGAATGTACTGCATTAAGCTTCCACTAGCTCACACACACACCCACATTATTCAATTGCATCTACTACGGGGCTGTAAAGCTGCGGTTAATGTCTGGTTGTAGCTCGGCAGAGGAGAGATGGGAGGATATGGCACAGCAAGAAATGAAAAGCAGAAACACCATTTATTCCCTTTCGCCCCCTCGCCCCACTCTCCCCATTTCCTTCTCTTTCCCTCTTGCGTCTGTCCAATCTCTGCGATCTGTCATCCGCTGGCATTTACAGTGCATTTCATTCACTCGTTCCTTAAGGACAATTGGTTTTCTCTCCTGATTCCATTAACATGAAGGCAAAGAGAAATGAGAACTGCACAGAGGCTGAAAGAACCCCACAATTACCACTCCACACGTACACAACACACTACGCACGTGACGCAAAATGCCATGCTGCACAAACGCATTCAAGTTCCTGAAAAAGAAATCACATTTTGAACCCGATCTTTTGCATTACACTGTCGATGAAAAGGCTCATGTAGGTCAGGTTTGAATGCTAAAGAATGCCACACAGACAGAGCGTTTTCAAAGCACCAATCACAGAGGACGTTGCTGGTTTCTTTTCATTGGATAGGCCAACTTTTCTCTCAAACATGCAATGTTTATGGGGGTCATTGCTCTTTTGCCGTACCTTTGAACTCTGTATGAGGATATCTCAGCTTTTTATACAAGTTTGGTTGCAAATCTAAAAGTCTCCATGTAACTAAGTTTATAGATTATAGTATTTATCATGTTTTTTTTATTAGCTTTTATTTTTATATTCTTAGTTTTCCTTTTCATTTGAAAGTTTGTCATCCCTATTAGTTTTTTTTTTTCTGTTTAGCTTTAATTTATTTTTATGAGATCATTTATTATCTAAAATAGAAATTTTAGTACTTAAAACTAGAAGTTTACGGAAAGAAATACGTTTAAGTTAGTTAAAAAATAGATATCTGTACGATAAGGTCTCATTTGTTGACGTTGATGTGAACTAACTATAAATAAAATATTTTTATTAACCTCTGGTAATGTTAGTTAATAAAAATGTTCATGTTAGTTCACAGTCCATTAGCTAATGCTAACAGATATAATGTTTGATCTTAATTTCAATTTCAATTTTAGATAATAGAAAATTAGATAATTTCTATTTTATATAATAAATGATCTAATAAAAATAAATTAAAGCTAAACAGAAAAAAAACTAATAGGAATGACAACTAAAACTTTCAAATGAAAAGGAAAACTAAGAATCTAAAAATAAAAGCTAACATGATAAATACTAGAATAATATATAAACTAAAGTTACAAAAAGCCTGAAGGAGACTTGTATAAAAAGCTGACATTTCTTCATACAGAGTTCAAAGGTATTAGCAAATTCGGAGATTGACATTATCAAATACAAACAAATGCTGTAATATGGTTCATTGTTAGTTCATGTTAACTAATGTAGTTAACTAATGTTAAAAATGAAATCTTATTGTAAAGTGCTACCAATTTTGCACCAAATATTCATATTTATTTCAGCTTTATTTTAGTTAATAAAAACTATTTTTAATCATTTTTGTAACAACACTGGTACAAACCAAATGCTAAACTCAACAATTACTTATGACCATAAACGGCAGATATGATGGAGGTAATTATGTTAGAAAAGTCTTAAACACCACAGTTCTCCTTCGTTCAGCCTCACTGCATAGACAAATAACAGCCACCATCCGCCTGATCCGGTGCCGAAAGGAGAAAAAGCGTATAAGCGATACAGCTTTTTATTTCAGAGGAAGAAAAAAATATTGTGACAAATAAATTGCTCACTATTGTAATGGTCTTTCTTTGCTCTGGCTCCGGCGTGTGCAGGAGAAATTTCAATATACTGGAACATCTTAATACAGAATTTATCAGCAAGCTTCACTCACAGGGCGACAGTAATAATCCTTGTTCCTGCAGAGGGATGCAGTAAACCCACTTTACTCCAGGTTTTTTCTAGTTTGATGCTAAATCCTGCACATGATTACATAAAGACTTTTTATACTTGGACTTGTTCTGTCAAATTAGGTCTTTTAGCACCGTGCCCTGCTGGAATTACAGACTTATTTCCTTCTTCTGAATACAGATAATCAGGTCTCACTATGGGTTTAGAAGAAACTCCCAGCCTATAGAGAACGAGAGGAAAGAGTGAATCTGAGAAGAAATGGAGCACAAGTGAGAAAGGGATAGAATTGGACATAAAGTGAAAGGATTGAAAAATGTGAGTGAGAAAAAGAGAGTGAGAGAAAGACCTGCTCTTTTCGACTCTTAGAGATCTGAACATATGAAGAAATTCTCACCTTCTCTATAATCATAGCATGAGATAATTCTTCCCTCTAAGAGATTACAGATGGTAAGCACTTCTATTCCTTCCACTTTGAATTCTGTCCTTGCTCTGAGAAAAAAAGAAAGTATGCCCACACCACACCAGAGCTCTCAGCGATGCTCTTCTCTGATGAAAACTTATTTTGTTTGATGTCTGAGAAACACCATCATAATAGCTTGAAAAACCTACTTACGTTGAAATATGAGCTTGAAGTCATTGATAAAAAAATTATTGAGCCACAGACATAAAACATATCTAGGACCCCAAATGTAAAACATCAATAAATGCAACAAACGTTTACATGCTACAAATATCTCACTGGTTATACAGACTGAAACAATATTACTAGAATGAAAGAGTTAAAGCTCCAATAATATCTGCCATCTGGGTCTGATTAGGTCACATTCAATATTTTGAAGGCAAAATATTAGGTAAACAAATGATTTAAAAATATTGTTCATTATTTCATGTTAGCTATCTAAGGCCACGTCCACACGATGCCGGCGCGTTCCTTATCCGATCTTTTTTTTCCTCGTTCAAAAAAAAAAATCTGCGTCCACACGATACCACTGAAACCGACTGAATCCGGAGTAGTTTATATGCCAGACCAGTATGGGGCGCTGTAATTCTGCCACAGATAATACACTATACACAGAGAAGAAGACTTTGAGCATGCGCATTGTTGTTGCTGTTCAGTATTGCCAGATTGCTATTTACCCTTTTGTCACGTCCGACCGGGAAAACATGCCTTTTAGCTGGTTGATAAAATTTGGGATGGTTTTTGATGCATAAAATCGCTCAACATTTTTCATTATTTATAAGAGTACGCACTTTGGGCTGGTATTTTTTTAAATTGGAGGATTTTAAGCTGTAGCTGCGCTTGAATCTTCAATCCAATCTGGCAACACTGTTGCTGTTACTGTGACGCAGCCGACACGTGATGTGATGACATCATCGGTAAACAAAAAATATACGGATTGGCCGTCCACACGAGTCCGGAAGGGTGTCGGATTCAGATCTATCCACTTTAGGACCCGGTATAAAAAGTGAGCGGATTCAGTCTCCCAATTCGCCGGATCCGTGTGGATGGAACGCCAATCCGATAAGAAATGTATGCGGATGCAGTGATCCGCGTCTCCGTGTGGACGGGGCCTAAGACAAACAGGTCAATTTAGCTCAAGGGGAATTAATTAATTAGTTTACTGGGGAACTTTGAAGGAATCACTTTTACGGCCAAACAAATGAGTCATCCAGCGTTCACTTGGGCCGTAACTATCAGCTGGATATCAATATCCAAACTATAGTAAAACACTATTTATTAGCAAGGCAAGTTTAAGATATTACATTTGTATGCACATAACACAAGAACACTTTTCTTTGAATACAAACAAGACTTTATTGATTATTCTAACAGATAAAACTAATACCGCACACCTTCACACAAGTTGCAGAAAGAGAGAAAGAGTTCTAAGACTGAAATGATGAAATCCCAAGTTTCTAGCAATATATGCACTTTATAAAACATGACCTGAACGAACCATCAATCATTAATTTAACCCTTCTATCATTTCTTAGGCAGGGTTATTAAATTTTATATCAATGCACCAGTTCAGCAAGAACCTGGAGGGCTACTTGAGTTTGTGTTCCTTTGGGGATTCCCTTCATTGAAGTTCTTTGCTCAAAAAGGGGGTTTCCCAGGTTTGTTGATTGGCTGGTGGTCTCGTCATGTCTGGACTGATGTCTTAGGCGCCCAATCACGTTGGTGTGTTGGCGAATGAATGGAAAGTTTGCAGTTTGATGTAGGCATTATGGAAAAACTTAGAACACAAGAGTCAACAGAAAGAAAATAAACTTAGTAAAAGAAGGAAAAGTAAGTGAGACGAGAGTAGTTAGAGTTTTTTACTTGTCTTTATTAAACTCAAATTGCTTGTCCAGCCTCCCAGAGTACAACAAAACAATTAGACTTTGTCTTTGGTTCAGAGTGTAAATGTTTCATTTCCTCTCACAACGAATTATATGTTATCTGAGTAATATGGGCTCTTAACTTACCTGCTCTTAGCAGAGAGTACAGAGTACAGTGTGTACAGTTTAGACATGATTTCTATAATAAGATTATGATACATCTCACTTCAGACTACATTCATGCCATCTATTGAGGGGTAAGAAGAGTTTCACGCTGTTGCCAAGCACTTCATAATTCCCATGACCTTTTAAATACTTAAGAGGCAAATAAACACAGAGTTGATTATAACACAATAGTCAAATGTGTGGGTTACAGACATGTAGAATTATGCAGTTGAACAATGCTTCCGTTTAGCATTGTTTTGGAATAATCAGATGCATTTTAATGTATAACACAAGGCATTTCTGTGGCTCTCTCTTGTGGATTTCAGCCCTGGGTTTGGGAGGAAGGTCTGTTTTGTATCTATGGGGACGATTGGTCTTGGGGGTTATACAATTCTTGGTGTTTTCCTTGTGGGGCTCAAGCTGTACTATCTCCAAACCAGTCCTTTTGCAAACTGCCTATATCATCAACATCTTAAAAATGTTTGTTGTTTTAAAACATTGGAGTTTGTTAGTTAGCTCAGACTGGATGGTGCCCACTTTATTTATTTCCCAGATTGTGGATTTAAAACTGGTTTGGAATTCTGTTAACTAATCATCTCGGTCCAATCCACTCATTTCCTACAGCTATTCCATTAACTAATTTTAGCATATAGAATTTATTGTAAAGTATTCTTGAAAAACTATGTTTCATATCAGATGTATCATAGGTTAATGCATAAAGTTTTATTCTCTTCTGTGTGTTCTATTTTTTTTAAACAAATTACACAGGTTTATCAATTAAAATTGTATAAATTAGCTGTAGTTATAGTATAAAGATAATAAATCAACCATAAACAATAGTATATTTATAAAATTAACTAAGAATAATGAATGCTGAAAAAAAATCCATTGTTAATTAACGATGCCTAATGCATTACTTAATGTTGTTAACAAATTGCATATGATTGTATTTTTCTAACAAGATAACGCCTTGAAAATAGCAGCCTTCATTTTTTTTTAATTAAATTAGTAATCATATTAGTTTAAAAAAATGCAATCTGACTGTTGCCATTTTTTTGGAAGCAGCTATAATGATTACATAAATTCAGATGTCAGGGCAACATATCATCATTGACCTTTCTATTATTAGATAATTTCCTTTCACAGAAAGTAAAAAACAACAACAAAAGGTGGGAAATTAGGATTCGGACATAGAAATCCCTTATTTCTTACCCACAAATCATCAATCTTTGTGTTTGCGGTCAGTGGCATGTCCAATGAGCACTAAACAAACCTCACAGAGTAGCCCAAGGTCTATTGACAGATCCTCTGTGGATTTGATAGAGTGTGTTGAAAAGCTAGGCTAGCAATATGAAGCCATCGATTTCCTGCCATATTAAAAAGGATTAAGGTAGCCATAAATGCAACTGGAAAAAGACTTAATGGGCCATACTTGTGTGCTAAACTTTAATGTCTGTTATTTTTTCCCTTTATTCGGCACCATTAATCACATTTCAACTGAGATGATGGATGGCTGTCAGTGGAGGCTACTCCGTCTTATAGATCTCAAAGGTCTAGCTTCTTTTTATCAATATGGAATGACACTCACAGAGACAGGTGGATGGAACTAGAGCGAAACATTCGTCTTTTCACATCCTCAGGCGATGGATTACCAAGGTCAAGTATCCTTCATCTCTCCCAACAACCCACTGGCCCCTGCTGTTTGAAGGCATTCCGAGTCATAGTTAAATGTGGTATCTCACATTAATGAGACTCTTTAAATGGATCCATTTCATCGTCCCAAGTATTTATCACACCAAAATCATACATGCTGTGAAATGTACCACATAAAGCAGCATATCGCTCTGTAGCAAGGGGGATTTTCAGCATGCCGTGACACACAGGAAGTGCCGTCACCATCTTCAATAACAGAACGAATAATGCTCCGCGAGAATTCTCAGGGAGTTTAAAAGGACTTTCTATCGCTACAGGGATGAATCTGGCCTGCTTTCCCCCCCATCGCAGTGACATTCACAGACAGACTAAACTTCTCCTAACATGACTCTACTGAACATGATTGTCCCTGACATTTCCAGCAACGGGCTTCTAAGAGACAAATCACGTATACTCTCTCTGTCGTACAGCAACCAGGAGCCCGGCATACAAGAGTTTATTACACCAAATCGAGGTGAAGATACAGTAAATCCATTCAACAAGGAGGAAATGGTAAGTGAGAGAGTGAGTGCGAGAGAGAGAGTAGTAGACCGACACAGACAAAAAGCAAGAAAATGAGCGAGAGAGGCTGCTGCCAGACCCCAAGCACTCCCTGAAGGTATGTTGTATATTTCATACTGTTATGAGACACTCTGAACTGTGTTAATTCAATCCCAGCCGCTGCTGCTCCTGTCAGCTCTCTTACACAACAACCACACATAGAGAAACCACACTGTAACACACTCTGGCACAAATAGTAGCAACACACTGACATACACAGCTATGCAGACACGCTGACACACACACAGTGTGTGTGTGTGTGTGTGTGTGTGTGTGTGTGTGTGTGTGTGTGTGTGTGTGTGTGTGTGTGTGTGTGTGTGTGTGTGTGTGAGAGAGAGAGATACACACAAAACAATCACACATAGCAAAACAAACTGATACACCAAATACTGATACCTCAAATACTGGTACAATAGTGCCAGTAGTGTGAAAAAGTGTTTGGCCCTTTTGCGTGTTTGTCACACTGTATGTTTTAGATCATTTTTAGAACTAATTTAAATATTAGTCAAAGATAACACGTAAACACAAAATGCAATTTTATAATGAAGGTTGTTATTATTAAGGGGCGGGAGGACTTTCTCTATTCAATTTCTAGACACACCCAAGCCTGAATACTGCCACACCTGTTCTCAATCATGAAATCACTTAAATAGGACCTGCCTGCCAAAGTAAAGTAGACCAAAATATCTTCAAAAGCTAGACATCATGCCATGATCTAAAAGAAATTCAGGAACGACTGAGAAAGTCATTGAGATCTATTAGTCTGGAAAAGGTTATAAAGCCATTTCTAAATCTTTGGGACTCCAACAAATCACCGTGAGAACTATATCCACAAATGGTGAAAACATGGAACAGTGGTGAACCTTTTCAGGAGTGGCCGGCCGACCAAAATTACCCCAAGAGCACAGTGACAACTTATCCAAGAGATCACAAAAGAGCTCATCACAAGAACTGCAGGCCTCATTTGCCTCAGTTAAGGTCAGTGTTCATGATTCCACCAAAAGAAAGAGACTGGGCAAAAATTGTGTACAATGCCGAGTTCCAAGACAAAAAACCCTCCTGAGCAAAAAGAACATTAAGGCTCATCTCATTTTTGCCAGAAGACTTTTGGAAAAATACTCTTGGGACTGACGAGACAAAAATCCGATTTCATCTGGCATAAAATTAACACCACATTTCAGAAAAAGTCATACCAACAGTAAAATATGGTGGTGGTAGTGTGATTGTCTGGGGCTGTTTTGCTGCTTTAGGACCTGGCAGACTTACTGTAATAAATTGAACTTTTTTAGTGTATTTGTATTTTGTCAAAAAATCCTAAAGGAGAATGTCCAGTCATCTGTTCGTGACCTCAAGCTGAAGTGAACTTGGGTTCTGCAGCAGAAAAATGATCCAAAACACACCAGCAAGTCCAACTTTGAATGGCTGAACAAAAACTAAATGAAGACTTTGGAGTGGCCAAGTCAAAGTCTTGATCTGAATCCTATTGAGATGCTGTGGCATGACCTTAAAAATGCAGCTCATGCTCGAAAACCCTCCAATGTGACTGAATTACAACAATTTTGCAAAGATGAGGGCAAAAATTCCTCCACAGCAGTGTAAAAGACTCATTGCAAGTTATTGCAAATGCTTCATTGCAGTTGTGCAGTTGTTGCTGCTAAGGGTGGCCCAAGCAGTTATTAGGTTTAGGGGCAAATACTTTTTCACACAGGGCCAAGTAGGTTTGGATTTTGTTTTCCCTTAATAATACAGCCTTCATTTAAAAACTGCATCTTGTGTTTACTTGTGTTATCTTTAATCTAAAACATTTAAGTGTGACAAACATGCAAAAAAAAAGAAAAAAGGAAGGGGCAAAAACTTTTTCACACCACTGTATATGTGTATTGTGTATCATCAGTACATACTGTGTTGGTATATACTTTATATACTTTTTTTTTAGGTACACCAGTTGAACCACTTGTTACTGCAAATACTAATCAGCCAATCGCATGGCAGGAGAACTCATTACATGTAGGTATGTAGACAAGATCAAGACGATCTGCTGAAGTTCAAAATGAGCCTCAGAATGGGGAAGAAAGGTGATTTAAGTGACTTTGAACGTGGCATGGTTGTTGGTGCCAGACGGACTGGTCTGAGTATTTCAGTAACTGATCTACTTGGATATTCACGCTTAACCATCTCTAGGGTTTACAGAGAATTGTCCAAAAAAGTAAGCAGTAGTTCTGTCAGTGAAAATGACTTGTTGATGCCAGAGGTCAGAGGTGAATGGCCACACTGGTTGATAGAAAAGGAACAGTAACTCAAATAATCACTTGTTACAACCAATATATGCAGAGGACCATCTCTGAATCTAAGCTGCAAAGAATTAAGGAAGTTCTGAAGGCGAAAGACCGGGTCAAACCGGGTACAAGGACGGTTTACAATAAAGTGCCCGGTGAGTTTATATATCCAGAGAGATAACTAAAAACAATTCATTGATTCAAATGGCAACTCCTGAGTTTTTAGGTCTTTCTGAATGATTCATTAAAGGGAACCGGCAAAAAAAGAGTAATTTGTTCATGATTTGCAAAGGTTTTAGAGTATGCTTTTTTACCAAGTCAAGTTGAGGGACACGTTTACAGTTTAGAGTTAAGGTTTAAAATCAGGGTTAGGTGTTTCTACATCCGTGTCATTCATGTATCATTTCCCTCTTATTTTAGGGATAAATTGTGGGTAGGTTTAGAATCAGGGGTAGTCATCTGGTTAGGACTACATTTTTGGGCAGGAATGTTATTCCAGGATTATCAAAATATGTCTTTCCTGGCAAAATCACGGTAACCTTTACACACACACCACTGCCACACACAAAAAGCACAACTGCCACACACATCTCCACACTGACTCACACAGCATCAACTCAATCCCACAATCCCACACAGCACATCTTTTAATCCTCACTGCCACAGAGATTAAGCAGCAGAGACGAAGAGCTAATGCCGCTAACACCTGAGGATTCACCTGAGTATGCCATCTGCAGGTTCACAATCATGAACAAGAACTCCAGACCCCATTCAGCAATATCCCCTCCTTGATCACTTCATATCTGAGGTAAATACAATACTCTGTTCATGGACACTTTCTATCTGCTAGGACAAACTGAGTATTTTTCCTGCAAACCAAAGTAAACCGAAAACACCCCATGAAGACAACGCAAACGCAACCAGCTGACATCAGCTTCCTGTCACAGTGACTACAGTTCATATTCTAATACCACAACATAAAGAGGTGAAAATGTGTATGTGTGCAAGTGTGTGAGTCCACATTCTTTCCAGCTGGCATCCGTCCTATCAGACCATAACAGCTTCCTTCCTAGTGTGCAGGAATTCAGTCTTTTCCCCATTTTTTTCTCGCCCCGTACAGACTAATACATAATCCCGTCAGATAATTCTGGCAGCGTCAAGTGAAAGTTAATAAACACCTTTCTATTGACTCACAAGGATTAAAAGTCATCAGGACATGTTTGCGCTCCTTTCTGCCAGGGTTGTGCCAAACAATTTATGCCAAGATGTTTGCGACAACGAGCCCGATTTCTGTCGCACGGTCCCCGGTGATATGTCGAAAACCGAACGGGAAGTAATTAGCATGTTCAGTGAAGTTTCCCATGCATTTGGCGTGAAGCGTCGAGGGGATACATGCAGGCTTCATGCCACTAAATATAATATATTCATCCAGGTCCATGCTCTAGATTTGCTCAAAAACACATTTCATAATGGCACATGACTACAGACGGGGTAAACAAAACAAGAGCTAGACATTAGAAATCTGTAGGGCCTGAATAGCATTTGAATTCCTCCTTTAATCTCCCTGCATTATATCAGCAGCAGCGCTGGAAAATAACATACATTTTCATCATTTTACCCAACATATAATAATCTTGTAATGGTACTCGACAATATCCACCCCGCCTCCATCTGACAGACATTTTGAATATGTTTTGACTCCAGGGAAATCACACGGTCTTTAGTAAAAGCATTAAAGGCCGCCCAGCTTGCGCTACTCAAGAGCATCTCACTCTCCGTCGGCCCCTGAGGGTCGCGAGACTCTTGTGGTCTCCAGCCCTCCTCAGGTACGACTCACTACAGAAAACTGTAAGACTCAGAGGCAGCGCTATGGCAACAGCAGAGCTCAGCATTAAGATTCCGGTGGCGTTCCGATCGCGAGCACACCAGTCTCAGGTTTCTCGGGGAATCTCCTCCAGGCTGCGCTTCCAAGGTGAGTGCGCACGCTCCTTAGGAGTTGGGAGCGAGAGATAGCGGCCAGAAGCTATTAAAATATGGGCAGGAATTTCTGTTATCTGCCTGACGGGAGGCTGTGACGGCGGCTTTGTGTTATTACAGAGATAAAATGCACAGCCGCTTGGAGAGCACGGGGGAGCGAGAAAGGAAGGAGGAGGAAGAGGGTAGCGGTGGTGGAGGAAGGGAGGGTGTTGGAAGCTCAGATTTATAGAACTAGGAAAGCTTAAGGTTATTAAATCTGAAGATTACTAGAGTGCAAAATTGTTGGAGTTTTTTTTTTTTTTTTTTGACAAGAACTTGAGGGATTTAGTCCGGTATTTAGCAGAGGACTTTAACGGCCAGTGATATAATTCACAATTATTTTCCCTCTTGTCTTTCTTGCTCCCTGTCTTGTCCATTTCATTGTTCATTAATATGAAAATGAACCTCTTGTGAAACGATTCCTCAATTCTCTTTGTCCTGCTGTAGGGCTTTCTTACAGGACCACACCTCCCAGATACAGTAAATATAACAGAGATAACAGATATAAATACACTGATCAGAAAAGAAAAATCACACTGAAAATCACTTTAATATCTCCCAGACAGCAAAGAGAGTAAACAGTAAGGAAAGGAAGACTCTAGCATAAAGACTTGACGTAGAAGTAGCAACAGATTCCTTCTTCTTTACTCTGATGTACATCCAAGTGAAACGTATTATTGAAAAAGAGGGCAGGGACTTGGTTGGATTGATGCAGAGCGACTGCAGTAGGATCAATAACATGCAATGAATTTTCATTTCCTCCAGACTTTAAATGTGAAGTCTGTCATTTTTTTTATGTTAAATCACTTTATCCCAGAATATTATGCGGAGACAACTATAAGTAAACCATTCTTAGGTTAAATCACCTGTGACCCAAGGGTTCAAAAAAATAAAGTTTGGTGAAAAACAGCTCTCCTATTTCTCAGACCCTAGTAATCTCATGTCTTTGCTTCAGTTGGGGATCTCAACAATGCCATAAACTGCTCAGAGTTGCTAAGATACCAAAGTCATCAAAAGTTCAATTTTAAAATGAACTCTCATCAAATTCTGATGTCTCATCAAAGGCTACGCTACACATTCATTTTATAGCTCTTTGCTCCTGCTGAATGTCAGCAGTTTCATTTGTGTCTATCTGATACTTAAGTGAAACATAATTAAGAGCTTCATTAAGTCCCTATAGAGCACTTAAAGAGCAACCTATGAGAAATAAACACTCCCATCCATCAGTTTCAGTTCCATTTCTAGTGAAATCACAAATATAATATGACCACATTCATGATAAACACTTATTAGAATAACAATCCCTGATCCTAACCCTAAAAAATATTATTAGAATTTGGCAAAATGCTAATCTGTCATACTTTAATAATCAATTGCTAATGGCAATCACATATGCAGAGGTGAAGTTATTAAACGATACATCACACGTTTATTTGTACACTTGAATTGGTAAGCAAGAAAGACTGACTGATGTGTAATGACACTTTTTAGGTACATTAGCTCAATGTGCTATTGAAATAGTTAATTTTTGGGCTTTTCTAATTGTAAATCTTTTCATTTTTCAGATCTAAATCAATAGACCACATACAGTAAACTGGATTTCGTTAATTTCATTAATTAAATGAATCATAATAATTTACCTGCATGTCATGTGACCATCAATGTACATCAATGAACCACAAACATGCCAATGCATTGATAAATTTTACGTCAAATGGATTCTGAAAATAGTTTGGCAATCAATAAACAACACTAAACAGTAGATAATCAAGTTAAATTATTTATATCCTAATAAATATTTATGATCCATTCCTCTGGCATTTTATGATGTCACAGCAACCTCAACTCTCCCAACTTTTTAAAACAAAGTGATATCAATGATTTACAATTTCATTCAAACAAAGCTCCACAGAGTGCCACGACTTCTTTATCTGTCAGTCATCCAGCTAAGGAAATAGAGACACTTCAGATACGAACATACCCATTGGGAGGTTTTTGAGGTGGTGAGTGGTGAACAAGATCAGGTGTTTTCGTGACTGTTTCCAAAGTCCCTGTTCTGTCCTCATTCACCGATTTGCGCTCATCACAGTGAATAGACGAACCCCCCCCACTGTGATCTAAGGAAAGGAACGTTGCTTTAAGCAAGACTGCTTATGCATGAGTTTATGTGCGTGGACACGAGGATTCAGATGGCGTTTGTTTACATGTAAAAACCACTCTCAGGCTCCCATCTCGAGATCCACTTGTTAATTTCTGGTGCCTTGCTGAAGAGAAAATTCATTAACCTCAGAGCCACACAGCCATGTGGTAAAATGTGCATGTTTAATGTGCCTTAAAAGAGCTTTTTAAAGACGTAAACAGGCTAATTGGCAGGACTGTAGGCAACACGGCGCATCACACACACCAGCTCACTCTTAAAGAGCTATTCGTGTTCGCACTTCATTGGTACTCTGCCCTGAACGCATACACGCACAACCCTGCATATACACCCATGTGGGGACTTGTCCTTAATATATGCTAATTATAATAACTACCACTAACCCTAAAATAAACAAGCAACGAGAGGTTGTGTATTACCGTCATGCAATCATTAGCTGTTATCATTACTGATAATCATTATAAAACAGCATTTTAAACAGTTTCTTACAATTATTATTGTAGGAATGCACTAGTATTAAAATTATGGATGATACAACTCAGATTGATCATCCTCACACTGGATGGCCAATGAATAAAATCAACCATTTTAAATGCTACGGATAATTTTAGGCATCACAACATTATAATGCTCAGCACGTAAAATGGATATCCATTTTAAGATTTGCTTTTAAGAGAGCTATTAAATTATTATCCTTTTTAAGCTCACCTTTAAGCACTCTTGCAATGTAAAAGTAAAGAAAATGAGCATGCACAATTAAAACTACAATAGCATGTTATTGTTATTGCTATATATTATTAGGTATTTTACATCGTTATTAATTTATATATTATACTTTACATTATTAAATGAGTTACAGTAATATTATATTAGTATTATATAATCTTTAACACAATAAAATCTATATTTAAAATAATAAAATCTCTAATAATCGGCTGATATATTGTGCATCCCCATTATGTGGCAAGTAGTGGGTGTTGTATGAACTGCCCAGCAGCAAAAGGTTGCACAGTTTCATTTTCAGTCCATTTAGCAGATGCTTTTATCCTAAACTTAATATACAGTAACTAATGCAACAGGTGTTGCTCATCGTAACTGTTACTTTACTATAGCCTGTATCTTAGTTAACATGAACGTAGTGATCAATCAGTATCCAGACCCAGAACTGTTTCATAACTAACAACAGGCATTACTAAACAATTCTCTACATGATCTGATTCCCTCAAGGCTAGTACAAGTTTGCTTCTTTTTCTCTCTGTCTTCCATTCCGTAAGGTGGAGGTCAGACGTGACTGTTCCCGGTCCAGGCCTTGGAGGCAAAATCTCTCTAATGCACTTAGAATCTGGCACATACACCTTCCTCCCACACAGGAAGTCCTGATGGGGCAGAGAGCACACACGCTGCAAAGATGACAGAGGGGGAGAGAGAGAATCCAACAGAGCATAAACCCCCTGGAGACTGACAGTACAGTTCATGTATCTGTGATATGTGTGTGTGTGTGTGTGTGTGTGTGTGTGTGTGTGTGTGTGTGTGTGTGTGTGTGTGTGTGTGTGTGTGTGTGTGTGTTTGGGTGGGTGGGTGTATTGCAAAGAGGAAAGGACATGTGGCAGATTTAAGAGCACTTGTGTGCAGCATGAAGGTGTTTTCCGCCAAGTCTGAAAAAATTGGTCAAAACACGGGCTGATTGCCATGGCTATAATTACACTAATGGCTTCATTACGGGCATTAATTCAGGCCTCATCAGTCTTTTGCCAGTGATTAGTTCAAAAGTGGAGGAGGGGTGAAACGTACAGTTCTCAAAAGAAAATGATTTTTTCTAAACAGGCAGAATCTACCGGATCAAGATGTCTTCCCACAATCCACGTGGAGAGTGTGGCCAATATCATCAGATGGCAGTCAGATGGAAACTGATATAATCCTGATTTACTTTTATGACATCAACTGAAGGAGCAGAAGATGATGCTGATTGAGAACAGCACTTCCACATGTTCCACATTTTCAGATGAAATCAAGAAATCTATATGTTTTGCTCAGCCCTAGTCAACATATGAAAAAGAAAATGTCACAAAAACTCAAGGAGACTCGAAACACACTGACTTATACACGAATAACAGAAGTTCTCCAAAGAGATATAAGTCATAATGTATTACTGTGTTCAAATGACAACAAATGCTTAAAAGCTCTCGGGCTTAAAAGCTTCTTGCAATAGATCATATTTATTCTTTGAATTTATTTTGCTACTACACTTCTTGTTCTGAGAATAAGAGTATGAGCTTTTCTGAGATTGAGAACAGCACTTCCACATTTCCAGGAAGAGGAAACAAGTCTTTCAAGCTGATATTTGTATATACATTTGCACATTTTTATGCACTTTTCAAAAAGGGTTCATTGTTTTATTATGATAGTATTACATAGTATTTTGTGGTGAATGAAAACTACAACAAATCAAATTTTTTGCATTTACATTTACTCTCAAATACAATGTTAATAACTGTGGAAACCGGTCATCAAAGTCTGTGTAAAGTGTTCATGGTCATCCCCACAATGTCAACATAACAGACATTCTTCTAAATCCAAACATAATGAACATTAAAAACTAGCAACCCTCCCTCTTTTTTCACTTTGTGCAAAGACGCATAATATAATACGTAATTTCAACATTTACTCTCTCTATGATAAGTTAACATCAGTAGAAATTATTCATGTGGTCCTAGCGCAAATAGATTAAGTAAACTTCTATTTCACAAATTGTAATGGATTGCACTCAATTAAGTTAAATAGTGTCAAAATCTATATAAATTGTCTTGCATTAGCTCATTTTACTTACATAAATTGTATTCAAATTACGTAAATCTGTGTGTTCTAATGAGAGTGCGATATCCACATGCTAACTGAATTTCCTTCCAGCATTACAGGTTCCCGTTTATGACAGGAAGGGAACATGTGATCAGCCTAAGGGCCCTCAGTATGTTTTCAATTCCCTGTGGTCTTTCTCATAAAATGTAAGATTTGAAAAGAGAAAACACACACACACACACACACACACATAAAGCGGTGTTTTGAAGTTTAGCCATCACAGTGTCATTCGTCAAATGAAGCAGTTTCTCACAGGCGCTTTGGTCTGGTCATTTCTTCTTAGAATCCTCTACATTAAAGCTGTGGAGGGAAACAGCTGAATGTATTTGTTCAAAAACAAACACACTGACAGAACATCAAAGCGTGTGGACTGCAGTCAGAGTGGACAGTGAGTGACCTGTTCAGATGTTGAGTGCAGTACAAGATTACATGAAAGACTCCATGAAATCTAAATTAGAGCTCTGAGGACATCTATATGCTAGTGTATTTTATTTTTAAATGTTAACAAATTTCACTTTTAAAAAGATAGTCTCTCCTCCTAATTACCACCAGTCACTGACTGACTAGTAATTATTAAATAATAATATATGATTGTTACATAAGCCTACTGGCAAACAGGCTTATCCGATATGTCCCAATACCAATATATACCACATTGCAAGCTTTTGAATCAAAATCGAATCAAACTTTTGTCAATGCCCAGCCCTAGTGATGACATATTTCCCATTGATGTGGAGGTTAAGATGAGGCAAATATCACTTTAATATTAAATCTTAAAATTAACTGATTTGCATTCTACTAGTATTTAAGTGACACATACGTTTTTATAATAATTTTATTGTTAATTTATGTAAATATTTATAATATTAATATTTACAGCATTATTTATAATGCTGGTTGTCATAAAAACATGAAGCATTTATTCAAACTCACATTTAATATTGAAGAATAATGAAGTTGTAAAAATACAATGAATTTGGAATATAGTGACTAATAAGTTTGACTAATAAGTTACTAGACATTTCTGATGAAATATTACGTGACATTGTTTATAAGCTGTTTTATTTAACATATGTTGGCGAATGTGTTGAAATACTGATTAAAGAAAGATTACAGTGCATGCGACAATATGTATTTCGATAAGTTAGACCAGAGGTTTTCAAAGTCTGAGTGCTAAGACAGTGGGCCTCCCTTTTGACACAACCCACCCAATGCAGCCCCCCCCCCCCCCCCCCCCCCCAAAAAAAACGCGATACGATGCGCTATTGTTGACGTGGGGTGGACGCGATGCGCTATTGTTGACGGGGGTGGAAGCGATGCGCTATTGTTGACGGGGGGTTGATGCGATGCGCGATTGAACGACACACGCTGAACGACACACGTCTACTCTCCACCAAAGCTTAACCACCACTACCGCTTGCAGCCGCGACAGAATGACATCACAGGGAAATGTAAAATGAAGGAGTTTTAATACAAGTTCGGCCAGTTATTATTAGAATATCATTTTTTACAACTCTCCGCGCCTCCCCCGGCATGCTCTGGCGCTCCAGGGGAGGCGCGCCCCACACTTTGAAAACCCCTGAGTTAGACTGTATCTTTCAACATAACTTCTAATGTTCATTCATGTGTTTCATGCTATAACAGATAGTAAAGCGACATTCAACAGCGTAAACAACATTCCAAACAACCAATCAAATTTGACAGGCAAGTTTACAGTTTATGTAAAGTTTAGGCTTACAACCAAGGGTTAGGTGTTTCTACATCAGTGCTATTCACCATCATTTCCCTTTGATTTTAGAGATAAGTTATGATCAGATACAAAGTATGTTGATCCAGGAACATGTCTTACTTGGCACTCACTTGACCCTGCACTGCTGCCTCACTTGATCTGAGGCGCTACAGCAATCTGTCATGCAACAAAAGAGCGCTGGTGTTTATTGTTTGAATTTCATAATAACATTGTCAGAATTGGAAAATAAATCAAAAGCAACAAAGCGCAACGATTACTGAGATTTATTGGATGGAAGGCGCGATGCAAAGAAAAGTTCATTCATCAACTAAAAACAGGATAGACTGAAAGATCAATTCTTCGGAATTAAAATTGGTTTAATTTTCTTCAAAATGAGAATCGAAAAAAAATAAAAACAAATCTATATTTTTTAACCAACCCTAGTCAACATATGAAAAAAAACGACTGTCGAGAAAAGTTGTGGACACTTGAAACACTGACATCCAAGAATAAAAACAAAACTGCTTCACAGAGATATAAGTCATAATATATTACTGTGATCAAATGACAACAAATGCTTAAATGCTCTTGGGCTTAGAAGCTCCTTACAATAGATTGTATTAATTATTTGAATTTGTTTCTACACCTCATGCACCTCTTGTTCTGATTATGAGCATCTGAGTACTATTACACAAAAATACACAACAGTCAAAATTGTGGACACACTTTACAGTGAAAAGTCTTAGGCAAATTAGCATTTTCACCCCAAAAATATAATTTGTATATTTTGCTGTAGTGTGGAAATAGGAAATATCAGTTTACATTTCCAAACATTCATTTTTCCATTAATTGTAAAAATTCAGTCTGACAACATCTGGTATGCTCCACAGACCAAGATCTGATCTCACCATCATCGAGTTCAACATTAAATGAAGAAACAGAAAAACTGAGATAAACTAAATCTAGAACAACTGCGGCAACGTCTTCAAGACACCTTAAGAAGCCAACCTGAACTTCATACTTCCATGTGCATTGCTATAGATTTGTTGGCTATACTATAATTCAAAAATATGATGTAGAAAATTATTTAGTGCGTCCAAACGTTTCACTTTTTCCATTTATGAGAACATATATTATAAATCTGTATATTTGTTGGTCAATCACAAATAACAGCCAACTTAATTTGATCTTTTTTTAGTACTGTGCATTAAATTGTATTTTAGGAAACACACTACACAAATCATGAAGTATTTACAGAAACCCTCCACAACAACGTAATCTCATCATAACTGACCACTCTATCTCCATCATATTTCATCAGATGCTGTTGAATTATGGAACATGAAGAGCTCCCTCTAAAGGTCTGAAGACCAACTGCAAGATTTCACTGCTGTTCTCTTTCAAAGCACACACACTTATCCCCTTAAACTTAACTCCCTCTCAACCTACTCTCTCTCCTCACACACTCCCCTTCAAATCGTGATCCATCATTGTCCTCTAAATCAATAATCAATCTGCAGTCTTCTCCTCTCACCCCATCTGTCTCCATTGGCCGAAGCGTTGCTCTCTGCCTGTATAGATCATCATTTGGGTCCCTGTAATTGCTGGTCAGAGGGAGGGAGGCCATTAAAGACAGTATGGCCACTGGCTCTTTCTTTTCCCCTCTCTTTGACCCAGTTCAGGCACTTCTTGGCTTCTCTCACACCACTTTTCCCCACTGTCTCGCTCACTAGAAAACTAAACAAAGCTATAGAACAAATGAAGATGTCAGCCCAGGTTCTTAAATAAGATCTCTTCTAACCGTTTTTATTTATATTTTGGTTATCTTTTTACATTTATTATGCTTTGCTATTTTAAAAATCATTATTAATCTATAATTTCCCCCTGAAATCATAATTTTTGTGAAAAATAAAAAGCTAATTATAGAAGGAACTACTCACCCATTAAGATATTGTAATCCGTCACAATCCAAATTAACTTGTGAATGAGATTCATATTAGCAACCACTCAGGTTAAATTAAACATGCAGGGGTTTTACTTACAGCCATGGTAGCTAATAAATATTTTCTAAATAGTGCAAACAAAATCCAATATAAGGCTTACAATAAGAGTCAGTCTGCAGGGTGATTCATTTGACCGATTTAAATATGTTTATATATTTATAGAAAAAAATATGGGCCTCTGAAATGTCATGCATCAAATTTGGCGGTGACCAAAGCAAGATATGAATAGACTTACCATCTTAATCAAGGGCAAACTCAAAGAAAGACACAACCAGGTGACATTTCTCACTATTTTCATTTTTTTCATTTTTTTGCTGTACAGTTGAACGTCGTGCCAGTAACTAAATGTACCATTTCGGAAACCAAACAAAGTTCACATCTCCTAATTCTAGGCTTCATTTTCCATCTCCTTCTATGCTCCCAAGCAACTGGGATTTGCTTTTTCTGGCTTAATTAAAGCAGCGGGTGGGCGTAAATTTCTGACATCCATCACACGTTAGCTAGTAAACGGTTGTGGTGTCACAACATGCACAACGCATTGTTTCATAACATCAAATAACAGGTTGTAACATCAAGTCTTTCGACGCTGCTCACATCCAGCTCAGAGTCGATCGGAAGAGTTCAGCTATTCGTCAAAGAGCGGCTTCTTTAAATAAAAGTACCAAGTGCTGAGTTGTCTGTACTGCAGGCTATTATGGATTCTCAGCCTTTCCCCTCAGAGATGTGTGTGTGTTTTCTCCCTGTTTTTCTCTCCACCATCAGGGGAACCAGAATCAGTTCGCAACTCGGCAGGTTAGCGGAGCATTCAGCTGCGTCCACTGCTTCTACAGAGTGATATGCTGTTAATTAATTTACACTGAGTCCCAGTACTATGCTAACCATTGTTTGTGTCTGCTGAAATTCCCCCATTCCAAACTCACAGGCATTCGTTCACGTATGTGCCATGTGCAGGGGGCGATTATCCAATCAACAACGCAGGTCACTGCAGGCCAAAGAGGAACTGGGGAGCGTTCGAAACCAGTGAACGTCTTAAATGGGCTTTATAACTAATTTAGCATAAGTAGGAATCATGTTTTCCCCACTGGCTTTGGTCAAACAGACACCAGGGTCTCACGAAGCATCCACACACACAGCTGTCCCTTCCAAAACTGTACGGCCGCTAATTTACAGGCAACGAGGAGGATCGGCACCGGCCTCCGCAATTCCTCCGACGCTAATTGGCTGCTTGTAAAAGATTGCCCTGGAGGAAAACAAAGGGCTCTTGAAATATTAATGCCCTTAACAACTTTGGAAGAGTGCCCACTCCAAAAGCCCCTGCTGTGCGACTCCTACTTGTTGTTTTTTTGCCTTTTTCTTTCGAAACTCTCCCACTCTCTCACAGAACGATGCCGAAGAAGCGCTGTGAGTCACAATGCATTTGTGATGGGCTGCTTACAGCACTGGCAGACCAACATATGCCTTGTCAGGACACAAACTGCCCTCTTCAGTAAGTCTGCTATCTGCTATCTAATGGTCAGGAGTGTAACTGACAATGGCTATATATGAGGGTGTCTGTTCAGGAGAAACTGTTAGCAGCTTATCTTTGTCCAAGTACCTGACATGGCTAACTCGGTTTCAAAGTTATACTTCTGTGTAGGGAAAATGTCAAAAATATCAGTACTTCAACAGCAGGTCAATACTAAGATAAAAAAGAGACAAAGTGCTTGAATTTATTGCATAGTACCAAGGCAATTCAATAACTGTGCTGTCTGACTGATTAATATTGTTCAAACAACAAGAGAAAAAAAGAAAAAAAGAACCTTTCTTTCAGACAATTTTTTTTAATCATTAAAATAATTAATAAATGATTGATAATGGGAAAAATTGTTTACTATATTAGAAAAAAGTGAAGGCTATATATTGCATTATTTTAATTTATAATAATTTGTAATATTCATGCATATACATTATTAGTAGTAGAAGTAGTAACAAAACGCAAAAACAAATAAATTGGTCTTTATATAATTTAATATAAAAATAGTTTTTTGAAACAAAAACAAAAATTGTTCAATGAAACTGGATTCTAGAATGATGAAATTTCAGCAGAATTAGCATTTGCTACAATGGTATTAACAGCACTGCTTAAATGAGAAAATTGATGATGATTATTCCTGGTCAGCTAAACACTATAGTCACTCAATCCCTTCAATGGATGCCTATAAATTCAAATTATGAATTCAGGCACGTAATCAAATGATGAGAGCTTCATTTTTTTATTTTTTTTTTAACATGGCTTCTTGCTGTTCCTCATCAGTACTTTCTGCTGAAATGTACTGTTTGCAATATGCAATTAATGAGTTGTTCAATGCTTTGAACGGATCCATTTTAAATGTAATTGTCTCTGTTCCCTAGAGGCGTAAGGACAGACCCAGAGATGGAGCTGTCAGAGAAACAGGACTGTCTTTAATCTTCATTTGATGACTCTCATACTTGTACGCTGTGCTATAATTCAACATGAGAGAGAATGAAAGTGTGTACGAGGTAGTAAGTGACGGGGGAAAAAAGTGGATGAGTGCTTGTATGTGAGGGATATCGAGAAGGTACAACATAGTAGACTCAACAGACAGACCTACTTCTGCTAATCAGACGTCGATTGTCTCTCATCTTAGGTACAGAGACGAAGCGTTTGCTTTGAAAGCATCCAATGCTACTGGACTGCGACAGGGGGGAGTGTTGTGGAGGGTAATAGAAGAGTTGGCACAGTCGCACTTAATAGAGAGCACTCTGTGTCTCATCTTTTATGCTTAAAAACATCAAAGCTGCTCAAAATGACGGATGTCAAATTGATCCAACAATCACATGCTGTGAATGAGAACAGACATACATGTCTGTTAAATCTGACAACATTTGAGGGAGTACATAGTGAAGTCACAGGAAGGCAAACCAAGGCCTTTGTCTACTTATCAGCAACTACAAAGTTGATCAAATGCATGTACAGTGTAACTGCTAGACCAGCATGCTCTATGGGCCACCTTCAAGGTGACCAACAAGACAGTTTCAAATTATTTTGAAAGAAGCTAAACAAGCTTAGCTAAAATCAAGTCAAGACATTTCACACTTTCAGTTTTATTTAAGAAATTTTGTTTTGGGGAAAACCTGTAGATATGACGGAATTTCAAAGGTGTAATTTCTTGACTTGGAATAGTCGTGTAAATTATTAGTATTATAATCTTAAAAAGGGATCTTCTAAAAGGAAAATAGTCTTTTCTAACATATTGAATTGGTAGACATTACTGTTTCTGAGGAAAAAAGAAGAAAAAGTCAATCCTGAATAACATTGTGTTCTTCAAACTTCTAGAATCTCAAAATGTAATCATTTTAATTTAAATTATAATTATTTTAGTTATTTTGTCTATTGAAAAATTACAGGAAATGCTGGAGGAAATGCTGTATATACATTTTTATTTTTATTTTGGAATGCTTTATTATCAACAAAGCATGTTCGAGGACTTCCGAGGACAACTTCCTCCACATATATGTACATTTTAATCTCTTTTCTAAGCACTGCAGAATTGGGTTTGCTATTTGTAAATTTAAATTTGGTTTATATGAAATGTACATAAAAATAAAATACAATTTATAATGAAACCACCTTCATTTGAGCAATGGCCCTTAATACAATAACCTAATACTAAATACTTATAGGATAAGAGAAAAGTATTTAAACTATTACTGCTCTCATTGGTACTGCCTTTTAGTGGCAAACTTCATTTCTCTCTGACAGGAAACCGTTCATTAGGATTAATTAACACAAATCTCACGCCGTCACTGTTTCCAATAATGTGTCCCTCAAGGATCTGTTCTAGATTCCCTTCTATTCTAATCTATATGCTTCATCTTGGTTAGATTGTTCAGCATCACGGTCTTAATTTCCATAGTTACACTGCTGATACACAAATCTATCCTGGAGTTTAGTTCAATTTTGTTTTTCCTCCCCTTTCCCTCACTTCCTGTCAACAAGATCTCAAACTATGTTTGGCTCAAAACTTCTTATATCTGAATACTGACAAAACCAAAATCCTGTTAGTAGGACCTAAATCCCTGCCTCTTCCAAACACAAAATCTCTCTTCGTATAGATGGAGTTAATCCTTCACCCATTATACAGAATCTTGGGGTGCTATTTGATTCTGAATTATGCTTTGAACCCCATATCAGCCAGCATGTTAAATCCTAGTTAAAGCTTGTGCCCTTACATTTAACAAAAACATCAGCAGACACATCACTCTCATCCTTCAGTAACTGCACTGGCTCCCTATTGTCTGTTGCATCCAGTTCAAAATACTTTCTTAGTCTTTAAGGCCTGGCATGGTTCATCACCTTCATATCTTACAGAATTAATACACCCTTATGTTCTCTTGAGTTCTGAGAATTGTCTTGTATTACTCAAGTTCAAACTATTTACTGTTGATGGGGCGTTCAGCATTTTGTAGCTGCTAAGCTTTGAAATAAGCTGCCCCAAAACTTCTGTGCAGTCTCCTCACTCTAGAACTTTAAGACTCGTTGAGTGATTGTAGACTTTCATTATCAGATCCACACTTAGTTTGGTTATTGTCTTGTATATGGTTGCCGTTTGACTGCCTGTTTATTTTGTTGTTCGCTGATTAGACATCTGTATTAATTGTGTTATTTGTCAATATTAGGTAAAGTTGTCCTTGGGTTCTTGAAAGCCTCTTTTTAAATAAAACATATTGTTGTTATTATTATTATTATTATTGTGTGTAAATTAGGGGCCTTGAAATTAAAAATGTTGAGAACCACTGATCTATGCAATACGATGATGATGATACATAAATTACAACACAGATGTTCTGCTACAACTGGTATATGAAAAAAAGTCTTTCCTTCACTAAAAATCTGACAAGCTCTTCTTAAGCCAGCCAATAGAGACCTTCAGGGAATTATTACCACCACGCATACTGACCAAATCAACCGGCTGGAGCAGCTTGTGGGACTAAATCAACATGCCGAAGTGATAGTATTACTCTCTAAATGATGATCTTTTTGTGGTCCATTTTTAGGAAGACAAAAACACCATTGTGTTTATGTTAATGAAAGATTCAAGAGAAATAGCAAATGGTGCTTTTGCTCCAAAATGTTCCTGAGGCAGAAAGATGTAACGAGTAGACTGTGTATTGTTCAGGTAAAACTGTGTGGGAGAGGTGAATTGTGTTCCTCCCGCTGAGATTCTGACACTTCAAAACCAAAGAAGATGGATCACACCTTAAACCATAGAGAACACCACCAAAAAAGCTCAGACCAACTGTGTAGTTATAAGTTGGGTTTTGTATTATTTTTATTTATTAATTTATTTGCTTCTTACAAAAACTTTTGATTAGTTTTAAGTTGTTTTGGCCTCACAATATTTTGGTGAACAAAAAAAATGGATTGCATTATATACACATAAAATGCATATATAATATCTATAATACACACACACATAAAATCATAAGTAAAAATGCACATAAAACAATTTAAAAAAAGTAATAAATTATTAACAGTTATATATTAAATAATATATGTATTATTTCATATAAGTGTGGGTAAAAAAAAAAAAAAAAAAAAACATATACATATATATATATATATATATATATATAAATAAATGGAAATTAATTATTTGTATATATTGGATATGTATATAATTCCACGATTGCCCACCTAGTCAAACGTGTACTGTAGATGCAAATTTGATGTTGTGGGCAATCACACAATCAAAAACAGTCCCTGCTTATAGCGTCATGACATTTAATCCCACTAGACACAAGACAGGAGGTTGGGTGTGATACAACACTGACCCATGGGTCATGAATAGGGCCTGAAAGGGAGATGTCAAGGTCACGTAAGCACTCCCCTTGCTCTCTCAGACAGCATCCAATTACTCCCTTAAATCAATATATCAAATGACGCCCAAAATCAATAATCCTCAAGGTGATCCTTCAAAATATGCACAGTTTGCTGACCTGAGCTTGCCTCTGATCTCCAAACCACTCCTGCTGGGGCAGGTCAGACCCCTTACCTTGACCCCTGCATAGGTAATGCACTATAAGCCATCGCCCTATGCTAAAGTGTGTCACCCATCCAACCTCCGTGAGATTGCATCCCCTCTATAAAACGAACACCATCCTCACACCCCGGAGACAGGGACCGTTCACCAGCATTCTCTATTGAGCGGAAAAGTAATTGCCTTTCTTTTGTTTGTTTATGCACTTTCCATTTGTTATTTAGCATGGACAGTAAAGGCAGCTCTTAGAGTGAAAATGAGTTTTATGTAAGGAGTAATAACCTAAATGGATTTCCTCAGTAGCAGGAAGCCCCATGGCTATTTATCTTCTCCCTCCACTAATTATTCATTACAGCTCAGCCAGAGGAAACTCACAAAAACACACAGTCAGATAACAGCGCCGAAGCGCTCGCAAAATTACTTTCTGCTTTCGCCTCTTAAAAGATTCTCGCACTTCAATGCTTTTCATTCCAGCGGAGCTTCTGGAGGAGATGCCCACCGCAAGCAGCTGATAGCCGGGAAAATATTCAGAAACACTGATTTGTAAATGCACAAACAGCATCCAGGAGAAAGAAATGAACTAAATGCTTTTCATCACAGGTGGAGGTTGAACTTGTGCATCTCCGAGTGAGCCTGCGGTGCGTGTTTTGTAATCACTGCTGTCCATTGCGTTGTTAACAATTCCCAAGCTGATGACTACTTACTGTTGACCTCCCTTATTCATAAATACCCTTCACCTTTACCTAACTGATGTCACAGGAGTGACATTTGTGTCCAGTCATGCCCTTCAGCGGCTTCACTGTGACACACTCTCTAATCACACGGCACCGACTCAATACACAAACCAATCAGCTCACGGCAGGATAGCTGTCACGCTGACAAAAACACAATGGAAGCTAAGCACTGTGAGGTAATAGATGGAGAAACAGACACATCTCACTGCCTAAAGAAAAAATGTTTCTAATGTTAATCTATTAAATGTGATTGGACGTTTGTAATCATTAAAATATTTTTTTGGGGGGTGAAATGGATTTGTGTTGAGTAATACTGGCTTTTGCATTGTAAAGTAAGATAGTATGTTTTTAGTAAATAATAGATTTGAAAATGTAATGTTTTCCTGTAATGGCAGAAGTCATGTGACACCTTCCAGTTTTTAGTGTCACATGATCCTTCAGAAATTATTCTTAAATGCTGATTTGGAGCTCAAGAAACATTTCTAATTACTTATTAATGTTGAAAAAAGTGCTGCTTAATATTTTTGTGGAAACTGTCATTTTCTTAAGGACTTTTTTTCTTACTGCATAGAAATATATTACCTTATATATATATGAATAAAAGATAAAAATGCAAAAAATACATATAAAATGAAATAAAAATAATTATGATGAAATAATTTCATGCATTCACAATTACATATTTACATACACATGCTTAGATACTGAATACAACAATAAAATATTGCTCAAAATTGTTTGGGTGAAATAAGTCATACATTTATGTTGTCAATTTTAATTTAAAGTCATCAAGCGACTTTCCATCACACATTCTGTATTATTATCAGTAAGTTTTACAAAAGACCCATTTAATGGCTCATACTGGATGTTATGTTAACATTACATAATTTTATGACATATACAGTTAAGAACTTTAAATATATGCAGTCGCCACACTTCAATCATGTAAAGCTTGTAACAACAAGCATCACTATTATTTTTACCGCAGCCAGTTCTTGTAAAAAGAAAAAAGAAGAAAAAAATGACAGTTTGAATACAGCCAAAAGCTTTAATATGTAACACAACACGCTGATCTATAGTTCTACTTTGGTCAAATTTAAAAGAACAACAAAAGCAAGTGACTCTTATTTAGTTTATATGAAAGGACCAAATGGATTAGAGACACTGCACCAGATATCTGAGCAGAACAGCCTGACCTTGTGTCCACTGCAGAAGAAGCACTATCAGTGATGGGAAACATCTGTGGTAAGACTGCCATCTAGTGTAAAAGACCGCCTGATACACAACCTGTTCCTTTGGACTCTTTACAGGGCGTCTGAGCAAGCTAACATTGGTAGCCAAACCCTAATATCAGTAGCCAACATATCACTGGTGGCTTCTGATTTTAACCTCAAATATATTTATTTTTAGTAAGACTGACTTTACCTTCAGCTTCAGAGGAAGATCAAATGCAACTCTGTGCTTCTTGATACTGAACAAGACTGTTTTAATGGGGACAACGTACTGAATAAACAATACCAGTTACGCCTAATTAATTTGACAAGAGATTAATACACATTCAGACAACAAAAACAAATGGCTGCTGCTCCCCGGGTCTACTTAACCAACACAAAGCCAAGCAAATAATTCATATGAAGGAACAGGTTTTACAAAGTCAATAGAGTGCAAGAGTAACAGAGCAATAACCCTGCAACAAGCCCAAAGCTCTCCAGAGACAAACCAATAATGAACAAAAGTGAAAACAAGAATTCATTATCCATTTGCTTTCAGGCTATAATTCTGTAATTTGCGACAAATGAATGAGTATTTTATTCTGAATAGGCCACAGAGGGCAGATCTGATGACCTGAATGCCTCGGAAAAATACACATTTCTCACACACTCATTTTAGACAAATCATTCTTGATAAGATCATTTTTACACGTGCACAATACTTCTCACCAATGATCAACAACAAAATTAGTATAACAGTAATATAGTTATACACCATTACTCCAGTATTCTGTGTCTTCTGTGACACATGATCCTTCAGAAATCATTCTAAAAATCAATTCTAATTCGGATGAATAATTGCTACTAATGATTCTTATGTTAATTCTGTTTTGGAAACTAGCTATACATATACATTATACATACATACACACACACATATATATACACACACACACTTTTTTAATATAATTTGAATTTATAAAAAAAATTATATACCGGTAATTTTGAAACTCTCTTCTGAATCTTGATAAAATTAATATGAAATATTATTACAATTTAAAATAGCATGTTTTCTATTTGAATATATTCACATAGAAAACCTGCTATATATGTACACAAACTCACACACACTTTTTTAATAGCAGGTTTGCTATGTGAATATATTCAAATAGAAAATTTTCTATTTGTGCTATTTTAAATTGTAATAATATTTCATATTAATTCTATCAAGAAGCAGAAGAGAGTTTCAAAAACCTCAAACATCTTAATTATTCCAAACTTTTGACCACCATTGTGTAAGGGATATTACAGCAGCAAATACAATAATTCAGGACCTCAGAGTATACGTACCTACCAGATTATGTCAAAGTTGTGTTCAAAGAATTGCCACTGGGGATTTACTTCCATCAGACAATACAATGAGAGTTTCTCTGCACTCACAAGCGTTTTCAGGCTTATTTACTATGGAACTGATTATTGAAACTGGAAAATTATAGCTGTTACCTATTAAATCAAGTTTTCTCATGAACAATTACCTCTGCATCCAAAAGCACTCACCTCAGAGACAGTGAAGGCAGATATCAGACAGCAAGAGGTCACTACGGTGTCTGCAGATACACTGAATCCATAATTAGATGGGCCTAGAAAAAATGGGATCATATTTATCAAACATTAGATAACTGGGAATCCAATATAATACTAATCCAATATTATAAAAATCTTTCACTTTCGACAGCGTTTTTGCAACAAGCACCAGTCAGTTAACTAAAACTTCAGCTAAAAATGTTTCTGTTTAGACTAAATCTAAACCTTTAGACAAAATAAGAAAATTAAAATAAATTTTTAAGTTTGTATATGATTTTGTTGACTTAGTTGGCCCATAGATAATTTGGAGTTCATTCATATTTTACAACAAATATGAACATTTTATTCAGATGTCCAGCAGATGGTGCTACAGTCTTATTGTAAAGTCATACCTGATGCAAATTCAATAAAAAAAGAAAATTCTATAAACGATGCGTCAGAATTAAACAATACTAACATATAAAAATAACAAATAAAATAAGCAATAAAATTAACTTTTGATCATAAATACTTTACATTTAACACTTCACCTTACATCCTCCTATACAGCTAAATGGCTAAATTTAAAATGTAATCTTAGTATATATATATATATAGTATTTAAATGTTATCTTATATGACTTTTATACGAATTATGTAAAAGATAATTTAGTTTATTAAATCCAATTTACACTAAAACTGATCATAGCAATCACAGATAAAAGTAATTACAGTGGACAGCTATTCAAAAAGCCATTTTCTTGCTAATGCATGGGTTTTGGTTGCATAGTTGCACATCAGACACAACAAGAGGACACTAGTGCACTGTACACTATACACTGCCACCGAGTGGCAAGCCTCTGTATGTGAAATGTTTGTTTTCTCCAAACTAAGATGCCCAATGAGCAGTCAGATGGTGCCAAGGTGCTACACAATATCCATCCAAGGATACATTTGAAGGCTTAAAATAAAAAGTAGTAATATAAAGTAACATGTAAGGAGTCACATCCTTGTTAAGTTATTGATTTCTGTGACTGTCCTTGCAGTTACTTTTTTGGCTGTAAATACATGTGTTTGGGTTATTCGATAGTAATTTGCAGTTTCATCTTAGATTGTAATTTGCAGTTTCATCAAAAAAGTTATCGGATTACGTAATGCACATTACTTGTAATGCATTACTTTATTTGTTACATCAAAAAGTAATCTGATTGCATAATGCATGTTACTTGTAATGCATTACTTGTTTCATTAAAAGTTCATCTGATTACACAATGCACATTCCAAGTAATGCATTCCTTTTTACATCAAAAGTAATCTGACTACGCAAAGCATGTTACTTGTAATGCATGTTACTCCAAGCACTACTCATTTCAGAGGAGACTGAAAACACCTGATCACTAGTGTTCCCAAAATCTGAAAACATCAATAGATCAATGTAGATTTCATAAACATAATCGTCGCTCTCTGGTAGACTAAACGGAGCATGAGCATTACCTGCATAGTCTGAGTTGGGTTTCCACAGAGTTGTACTTTCACTGGCTGTAGAGATTGATGGAATCACATCCTCATGTTCTGATAAAAAATCTTGCACCTGCCACGCCACTCCTTAGCAACCAAACAGACCAAATGTGACATTCAACTTGAATAAAATTCTTCCCTGTTTGCTGGTCAACCGGGAACAAACTCAGATGCGTTTGCAGTAATTTAAGCTGTATTATATTGTTGTGTTTTGTTTTTTGCATGTTTTATACTTTTCACATGATTTTGTTTTATTATTGGTTAGTTAAATACATTAAATATTACTGTAGCCTATCTAGGACATCTGAAAATCTATTTGTAATAATAAATAATAAAGTTCAAATCTTGTTTTACATGCCCTATAAGCAATAAAAACAGAGGGGTTGAATCCTGGCTGTGGGTCTCACAATTCACGCATGGAAGTGCGGGTGTCCAATCAACACTTTTCAATAACCTATCAAATTAAATTTGTTTAGAACAAAATGAGAAAGTCTTTCCGAGTGGTTAACCAATACCTTATTTTACTCCTAAAACAAAAACCGCTAAAAGTCTAAAAGAAAACTTGTGGTGAAAGTATCGTTCCGTTCCGGTTTTCCATAAACTGACGTCATAACCGACCAGCTGTTTTAATATTTGTTTCTGTTGTTCCTGCCTTTCTCCACAAGGCAGCGATATCATCAAAGACAAAGCTATTGAACTTCACCTGTGACTGCACTGGCCGTCTCCGTTTACTACCAGCTTCGACCGTAAGAGGGCGACACATTCCTGCAGTGAAGCTCAGAGTTTTAACATGATGGCCAAATTCTGAAACAATTACAACACGAGGGAATTTCACAATGCTCATTGTCAATAGTGTTATTAGTATCGGTGTTTTAATCACTTTATAAATTAATTAGTATCAATAATATCCCAGATCAGAGTTACTCTTTTGGCATCTGCAACGTTGAGAGCATCATATGCTTTATTTTGTTCTATAAACACAAAACAGTTATGTTGTTATAGCAGTTTTATTTGTTTATTGTGAAAAAAAATAATTTAATAAGATTTTTTTTTAAATAGGCCTAAATCCACAGCAAGGTCTGTTAATACTCCGTTGTATCAAGGACAATTAAAATATGAAACAATAAGAAATAAAATCTCTAAAACGGCCTGTTCTTATCTTCCTGAATAGACTATAATGAGTCTATTTAAAATGAAACTAAATTAGACATACAAGCATGCTTTTCAGCTGCTTTTGTTCAATAATTCAAACTAGATTATAAATATAATTGTTGGATTGCTTGGAATCAGTTTGCAATATCTCAACACACACACAAACACAGCAAAATCTGACAAATGACATATTTTTCCATTTATCCAGCATTATTTAAATGCAGCAAATATCACATTTATCACAGGTTTAGAATGCATGTTTTATCCTATAGCCTATATCTATTACGCTTTTTATTATTAAATATGCAACACTTGATCGTTTAAAATAATTATTTTAAAAAATAGTTTATATAATTTAGCCTATTATTCTTATTAATCTCGCTTATTAATTATGTTTTACGCTTTACACTATACCAAAATATAGGCTAATAATTATGTGAACTAAGTACAAGCACGAATCGAAAAAAAGTATCGGGGTTGGAGGAATTCATCTCAAATTTATTGAAACACTATTTATGTAAATATGAACCAGACCGAGAGAAGTGCATGTGTTTTCATGCACCTCATCAAATGTGCATTATGAACATTGGAGAGCTCGGTTTCTCCGTTAAATGAAGGCACACTGTCAATCCGACACTGCTGTTTACACTGTTTTATCTGCGGGGAGAAAGTAAACACTTGAGCTCTGGCGAGGGATTATGTCTCCATGGCGTCGCGCTTCAATAGTGCACGTATATACACTGCGCGTGCACGCGCAAATACACTGGACTCCTGCTTTGAGGTTTCAGAATCTTTTAAAAGAAGAGAAGGGCTCAAAATATAATCTCTATTCAGTTCACTGTAAAATGAGCACGACTGTAAAAAAATGTTCTGAAATTACCAATAACAAATCTGAAAATATTTCTCAATTGCTTTTTTGAAAATATACCCGTTTATGAAAAAAGTGTAAAAAAGTAGTTGTATTAATTTTGTTAAATACTATTTATTATTGTTGTTGCTGAATTATGAACTTGTTTATTATTGTTAAAGTTGATTAGCTATGCAAATGTGCTAAAGGATAGATTTTGAGTATACAGACCAAGAAATCATTTTAATGCACAAAACAAGCAAAACATAAGAATAAAATAACATTTATTTTTTTGCAAAATTTACACAGAGAAATGTACACGTCGCAACGTAGCAATTGCATTCAACAAACAATCGTTTTACATCTTTTTTGGATCCCTTTTGATGATTCTTTGTTTTTTACAAATATGTCTTTATCATCAAGAAACGCAATATAGGCTACATTATTTCGGCGTGTAACACAATATATCACTCACAAAGGGAACACGCATGTTTACTTGAACCAGTGACCATATTGAACCCAAAAGAACGTCTGTTCTGTTGAATGAACATGGCACGATTTTACAGACACTGAGCAGAAAAAGATGGAATAATAGACGTTCCACAATAACAATAACGCTATAGAATACAATAGTCCCTTTTTTTCAAATGATGAAGCACGTTATTCTAGGAATTGCACTATTATCACAGGAGGGGCTTAATCAGTTTGGTAAATGATCTAAATGGATTGTAACAAACGTTTACATTACTTGAAAATACTATGGTTACTCCGCTAAAGGTCTAAAATAATTCACCTGCAGTAAGATGAGTAAAATCTACCTTAACCTTTACACGTAACCATTTTCTTTTCTCTTTTTTTTTTTTTTTTTTTTATTAATCACAAACTTCAAAGAAGCCACGGCAACCAAACACATCCCCCCGGCGATTAAACTAGACATATTTATATATACACAAACACAAGGCCCTCCTCAGGTCTTTCGGGATGAGGAATCTTCAGGCCTGCATGGGAGTCTTAAAAGACATTAAACACTTTTGACTATTTTGGGAAAGCAAAATCTCACTGTTTCTCTGGAGTGTTGTTGACCAGCGGACCATACAGTCCATTGGTGTAGCTCTGATCTTTATGCAAGAGAGTCCTGTCTCTGATCAAGTCACTGAAGGCATAGTCCATTGGCGGCCTGAAGCCCAAAGTTGGCATCAGACCTGTGGTGGAATAGGGAGCCATGAAGGCCAGGCCTCTGCTGTGAGCTGAATATGCCAGTCGGAGAGGGTTCAGGCCCAAATGTGTACTGAGAGGATACGTGCTCGGGTCGGTCCCAAAGTGTGGCGCGTTGGGTTGCAGAGGGGAGAAGGCAGATCTATTGCTGAGCGTCATGGTTCCGGGTAACACAGGCCGCGGGGTGGAGGACATGGGCGGCTGTGCGCTCTGCAGCATCCGCTCCGCCGTCCAGGACTCCTCCGGGCCCTTGGCTTGGCCGCTGTTGTTGAGGATTTGCTCTATGGCCTGCACCACGTCTTTGCCGCATCCCTGGAGCACAAGCTCCAGGACGCTGCGCTTGTGGTTGGGGAAAACCCTCGTTAGGATGTCGATGGCGTTCATCTGCCGCGATGCTGTGGAGGAGGGCGAGGGCTCCTGCTCGTCTTTATCCGTATCTGAGCCGGAGTCTGAGCCCAGCGGACTGATGGAGCCTGGCGTCTCCTCGCCGTCCTTTAATGGTTTGGGTATCGGGGAGCTCACGATGGACTCTCGGTCCCCGTTTTCCGAACCCGAGCCGTGACGCATATCTGGAGACGACATTCCTGGAACGGATTCGGTGTCTGTGGACACGGATTTTCCAGCCGCTTGCTGTGAGGTCACCGATCCCGGTAAATGTGTCTTGGGGAACAGCTCGAACTTTTGGATGTTTGATTCTCCTGAAATAGATTGATGTACGTCAATTATTGCCATACACTAAATATAGCTTGCTTGCGTGCTAAACATGCAATACATTTAAATGACACTTCGCCAGAATAGGTTCTTTGGCTTGTCAAAAAGTTTGTGATGTTTCATTAAAGGTTCTTCAGATCAAAATATTGTGTTCTGTATAACACATTGCACTGCAAATAAAATGTATACACTTTTTTCCTCTAGACATTCTAACTTCAACCTCTATTTCTCCGCATTGATGCATGCATGCAAGTATACTTAATCCACCTACCAGTGTTTGAATCGTTGCTAACTGTGCCAAAGACCTCGTAGTTTTGCCGGGGAGGTATGATGCCGTTGGCAGCAGCCAGAGCTAGACCCTCTGCTGTGCCGTAGAGCAGCTGAAGTTCCCTCGCCTCGTTCTCCTCCTGCGCCTGCTGTCTGCGGAGCGCCACCTGAGCGGCCATGACGCGCTGTCTCTCTGCGATCAGCGTGCATTTGGCACACATGCAGTCCTTCCATCTGCAGTAGCGCTTATGCCCCTTCAGCGCAGACACCACCCCGTGATTCCTGCACCGGGCGCACTTGGGAGTTCGTGGGTACTTCTCCGTGGCGCGAAGCAACAGCGGCGGTCCCCTTAAGAGGTTACTGGCCATGGAGACCGGTATGGAGGCGGCGGCGGCCGCAGCAGCGGCGCCCGGGTGTACCTGCGACCCTGCCTGGGAGACGGGTGGGATCTCTGAACGAAGATCCATAGTCTTCGAATCAACAAACAGTCGATCGATAGGTTAAAATACGTGCGCAACCGTCTTCGATCGGAGATGTTTCATACGCATCGAGCAGAATCGATACACGGCGAATTTCTTCAGCTCAGCCCGAATGCCAATGTCCAAGAAAAGCTCAGAAAATACTTGAGATTGCTCACGAAAGTCCGAGAGATCTTCAACTTGTTGCGTCCTGTCCACGAGCAGCCCAGGTCAACTTTCTTTCTTTTTTTTTTTTAGAAATAATGCTTTCGTTTAACACAAATAAACTCAATTTTTAAAACACAAAAATCCATCGAATGGAGTGTGAGACTGACTTGATGCTCAGTGATCATCCGACAGTCGGAGAGAGCAGAGTTTGCTGCTGGAGACAGTGTGAGACACTAACTTCCTCGAGAGATCTTCAGTGGATACAGATCCCTCTCGATCTATTGTTGCGCCCACGTTTTCATTAGACAAATTTGACAACAATGTGGCGCCTGTCATTGGCCAAAGAGGGAAGGAGCGATCTGATTGGCTTGTCTCTTTTTCAACTGTGTCCACCTGCGTTCTTTTCTCAAATAACAAGCATCACGCAGAGCTAAAACATAAAACTTTTACCATAAGATATTATTTACTAAAATACAGGCAATGGATCCAGTAAAACAATCGACCATCGCTACTATAGCTAGATATTCTGCTGAACGATTTGGCATTATAAACTGAATTTAAGTTAGAATATCTGTCAAAAAATGACATCTGGATTTCCCAGACTTCGAATAGCGAGTAGCAACGAAATGTATTATTTTTTACCCTAAATAAGTAACTTTTTTTTGTTACATTTAAAGACAAGATTTTGTTCTAAAGGTTTACAGTAGTGAAGAGCCAATGACGTCAATATCGATAAACGCAAAACGGTAAGTTATCACGCTGGATTTTAAGGGGCAGTTTGTTGATTGTATTTGTTTACTAGAAATATTGTTTCGTTGTCTGAAAATGTCATTCATGTGTAGCATTAAATTAGAACTTACCCTGAATTAAACACCGGCTAATGGACTCAAAAATGCTCATGCTTGGAATTTCTCATCCATTTAAACACGACATGGTCATATTTGATTATAGCCTAATTATGTGAGCTAAATGAAATGAACGCTATTAATATGTACCGCTGGAAATGACATTAACAAGTCTCACATGGTTTAACGCAATTGAAGGAATAGCTGTATCTTCATAGACACTGTTTCTCTATATCCATATGTATCATTAAAACATATTTTTTTTTGTCTTTGGCAGCGTATTGTTTATTGTAAGCATTGTTCTTGCTGCTTGACCCAGTCTTATTTTTACGAGTCTCGCACATATTTCAAATTGCTATGAAAACATAATGAATCATATATGAGTTTTCAGCACTCTTAATACTTTTAAAAATCTACCGAATATTGAAATTGCGAAAACAGAAAGCGTAGTTTTAAGAATTAGCTATTATTGCTATTGTTAAATTATTATTGAAATGTTGTTTTATGATTCGAAGGGATAAAAATGAGGATTATTATAGTAAAACGAGCCCGATTTTTAAAATCACAACGATTCTTTTAGCTTATTTTTGCAAAGTTTCTAATTAGTCGTCCGGTATTTTAAGATTACATTATCGTAATTCTAAAATGCTTTATAAGATGTTTTTGTAGACTATATTTTAAATGCATTTGAAATATACGCAGGTTGATTTTAGCCTGGATTGTTTATAATTAATTCCTACATTATTTATCCAAGCACTCATTGTATATTGTTCGGTTTTGTTTTTTAATAAAATGTTGTTTATCTGATTTTTTTGTTTATTTAATGAAAAGTTTGCCTAATAAGCAACAGACTGATAGCTGAACATTATTCTTTTTTCTTTCTGAATAATATGACTCATTTGTATTGATCATAATCTCTCGCTGGTTCTCTTCTATACCTGGACGTGAATTTCACGCACTCTTCGATAAAGTGATGTGGGCCTGAACTGTTTCCCCGTCGCTCGGGTTCCTATTGTTTACACACTCAATCATAGTAAGCAAATGCCATCTGTCCCCCCGCCGCTCTCATCTGCACCTTTAATTACCCAACCAGCGCCACTAATAGAGACGATATTAAACTAAAGCTTTTTGACATTCAAAGTCATTATCTCGGCAGCGATCTCACGCGACTGAAAATAGACATCCCGAGATCATTACAAAACCGCAAGCAGGCGTTGATTGTTCATAAACTGAGAGATGATGAAAGCACAACTCTGAACAATTATGATTTTTGACAGATATGAGAAGTGAGCCGGTTATGTGTAGCTGTTCTGATGATGGAACCATATGATAATCACAACTTTTGGAATGTAACTAACACACAAACAAACTAAAACTATAACGAATGTGGCATTTTTTTTTAACTTTAAACCACTTCTATTGGAAATTCACTTGAAAATAAAAAGTGGATTGAAGCCAAAACGCTGATCGAAACAACCTGTAATCTAAACATTGAGAACATTTTAATCTCAGAACTTTGATAGGAGGGGGAGGAGGAGCAAGAAGCAATGAAACCCCCTTTATTTTTAAGATTGTAGGCTACATTTACAGATTCCGTTCATGCAGAACCTATATATTTTATGTAGTATAAATAATGAATCCGGCCCTCAACACACTTTACTCGAAAAAGAAAGCCTCTCCATTGAATGGGCGTCTCTGTGAATTCCAATTAAATGCCCCCGGGCAATTAAAACTGACTGTGGGCACTTAGGAAATTCAACATTCTTTCAACAGTTCATCAGACCTATGCATCAAAACCCCATACAAGGCTTTCACTCCTTTTAGAATCTGCACCGCTGACTGAGTTTTACACCTTTTTAAAGCGGCACAAAAGAGATGCTTGACCCGACATATGTAACAGCATGTCTCTGTTCCTCCAGTCCCCCGGAGCGCTATTGTAAGGATCTTTCTCTCCGCTGATACCCGGCCGGAGCGCGGCTGGACCCGAACTGCCTCCCCGAGGAACTCCTGCTGGAATGGTTTGAGTGCGCAGAGCGCGGCAGAGGTTAGAGTAGCAGATAAAAAGGGGAATGAGGGTGCCGAGCGCGCGGTTTTTTAGAAAAACCAGTGTATTTACACGCTTCATCTCGTCTCCAAGTCCTCATTAGGTTGTTAACCTCTTGTTCACATGAAAAGCTGCCGCGCCGCGCAGGACCCTTGAGCGCAGCAATGGCATTCCCCTAAAGGCACAGAACAAAGCGCTTAAAATAACTGCGTTAAAATAAGCTTTTATTGGCTTACTCGGGATGGACGCGCGATGCGGTTTACTTTAGCTTCCAAAAATGATTTTCGACAACTATTTATTGAGCATACAAGTATTCCTGCTCATTTTTACATCCGAGAACTTATTTTAATTCATAGGATTAAATCAAACAACCAGGCACAGGCCTACTATTTATTATTCGATGCATTTTTTATTATTGCCTAAATGAAACTAAATATTTCCTAACGGATAGGGAAATTACAAAACAAGTTTCTTTCGCCCTGGTATAGCTCACACAACAATGAAAATGGGCATCCTTTACTCAACCTCAAGTTGTTGAAACTTGCATGAAACATTTCTTCTGTTGAACGTAAAGGAAAATGTTAATTTTGGGGTGAGCTATCGCTTTCATTTCAAATCTTAATGTAAAATAAACTTCATGCGTAGTTGAAAAATTAAGTTACGTGAACTTGACAACTCCACATAACTTATTTTTTTTCAATTACGCGTGATGTTTATTTACTTCATTTTAAAGCTTTTAAAGTTGTGTCAACTGTGTTCAATCTGTTCTTGGTCAGGAGGGTAAAACATGGTTTACACTATTTCGGCTATACTACAATATTCTGGTCTTCTTGTTTTAATTTAAAAAAATGGTAAAACTGTAAGATGAGAAATACCCTATCAAGGCGTTCTAATGTAACAGGCTATTTTAGAAATAAAACAACAACTTATTACTGTAAAATTACTGTATAGCCAAACTTCCACTTTTTACACTAAGGATGCTCAATCGCCGATGCAAGATGAAATGATGTGAATGTGTGTTCAGGCAGCAGCCAATTAAAATGCGGCCTCCATCCATCCACATCTGCCTCCCTTTACAAACGAATCAAACAGAAAAGCAGGAACCCAGTGAAAGAGCGCTCATTGAGATCACAGATGGAGTATAGGTTTTTGCAAGAAATTTGAGAAACACCATTGTCCCAAATCCAAACTCAATGTGGTCCCTCACAATGGTTCGGGCTTTGAGCTGCGCCGACTCAATTGGCCTTGTTTTTTAAACTTGAAGTGTTGAGCACAAAGACCGGCCTCCTAAATGTCACAACCGCTCCAAGTGGGGCTCTGCAGCGCGATGCTGACTGGAAAAAAAAAGAAAAAGAACACAATTATGAAGCAATAATTACTCTGCTTCTCTTCGCACGCCACTGCGTCTATTCAGGCCTCTTTAGCCCCATTTAATGCTTTATCCTCGTCCACGATAATCCGAATACCACAGCTTTATTATTTTTTCTTCTCCCTTGCAGAATTTTTCTTATGAGACAGGAGTGGGAAAAGGGGTTTGTGCTAAACTGGACAATGGCCGTGTCAACTTTTTTTGTCTGGACCACTTTTTAATATCGAAAGATTAATGACCAATGTCACTGCTGAAATATTTAACGAATGAACCCATTTAGCTGTTCTGCAATCAGGCATAGAAAACTAGTATTTGGCACAGTTCGTTTTACTCACTTGAATGAATCAATAGTGTCTTTAAATTTTAGATTGTGAAAAGTGAAAATTCTGAGATTTAAAATTTTTAAGAGCATGCGTCAAAACTGATTAACGCAGACAACAATGTTTTATACAGCCAAAGAGAAACAAATAAGCCATCAATAGCATTATACTAGAACTATTGAGATTAATATATCTCTGGTAAAAGTATAAAACATTTTCATTCAATGCAACAAAAAAAGCAATAAAAAAAGAATAAGCTTGAAATACAAATTTTATTCTGAAGATTTCCCTCACTTTGCTGAGTAAAATATTTTTGAAGATCAGTTGAAGTCTTAATGTTTCTTTGTAAATATTTATAATTCATATACTAGATGTTGTCTGGCTATCAGGACAAAATTGGGCATTTGTGATTCACTGGAAAATAAAGTACACGTTGCAAATATTTCTGATGCCAAAGTTTTTTCTTTTTGGCATTAAAATGTACACTTCAATTGGCAATTAAGAGCTAGAAAGTCTACATTTGTCATTTATTATGATCTAATTTATTCAATCTATCCAAATGTGCAACTAATACACAAATGTAAATAGAAAGACATTTCTCAGTCTGCTGCACTCATGCCCCTGCATTCTTTCATAACCATGACTCAAACCTTACAGAAATCTTTATTTAAAAAAAGAACAAATTTAACACATGAATATCAAATTATGTAATTTCCAAAGTCCTTTGGTTAAAGTGCAAACTAGAAGTGAACAATGGATTAAAGAGGGGAAGAGATACTCAGGGAAATGTAATTATAGAGACCTTTTTAAGGTTAAATGATTTAAAGCCAGAAAACTACTTTGGGGGAAAAATAAAATAAGCACAAATCTTTTTCCCTAAAAACAACAGTTTCCCTAATTGAAGAATTATCCATATCCAGTCAAAAAGTAAATTGCATCTGCAGTCTGATCATCAAGTCTCAATATATAGAGTAAAACTCTTAAGACCTAAAAACTCCATTGAAAACTCTTGGAGATCCGTCAGGATGACTGAAGTATTTCTTTTGGCAGCAGCCAATAAAACTATTTCTGTTCACACCAACCCCTCCCGCCTCGCTCACTCGCTCCATTCACACACAATGCCCACCACAAATGAGCCCCTTTTTCGGGCGACTCTTTAAGCCGCATAGATTCTGTTTCTCTAGCGTCTCTGAGAAAGTAAACTTTGAGTGACCCTCCAGGTTAGTTTAGTCTGGGATTTCAGCATCGTTGGGTGAGTGGATGCTGTGGGATCAGGAACTGCTTCAAAGAAGAGATCACTTGCTTCAAGAATTCTCTTCTCTCACCAAGGGCCAGCAGCATTCTTGACCCTTAAAGACTAGTCAAACATTATTGAACGCTTCCCTTTTGTTATTGAAGAATCAAGTCACCACCTGATGTTGCCAGAGAAGAATTAGTGTCACAGGAAGCCACAAAATTACTATTGTCCTTAAGTAGAGCTTGGGATCAAACCACGATGGCATTTGAAAATCGGATTCTTGATTGACAGAAGCTACAATTCACGGTCAATAATTGAGATGTCACAGGACTGACAAGTGATCAGGGGAGCGGAGAGAGAGAAAGCAAAATTCACAACATATGCATAACTCAATATCTCTAATAAACCTTTAAAGATTTTGATGCATACATATCCATTCGCCCATCCATCAATTTACTTAATAAATCTCAAATAAATGGAAATTAAAATGTCATTATTTCTAAAATATTTATCCAAAACACCACACAAAACGAGAGGAAAAAGAAAGCCCATTAAGTCCTCTGATTCAGGATTGGTGTTGTTTTTTCCCCCTTCCTCAAACAGGAGGATTACAGTTTCGATTGTGGGAATTATTGCACTCTTCTCGAACACACCTGCCAAAAGAACGCCAAGTGTAGACAAGCCAGATCAAGCTGTAAGAAATTTCAGTTCACCATTTAAATGACAGCGTTTCCGACCTGCACATCACTGCTCGTGTCAGAGCAAAGCTGATGTCTTGGGAGTATTAACCCATCATTCAGTCACTGAAACAGTAATATCACACGCACACAAGAACTGCATAACCAACAATTCTTCCTCGGGCTGGCTTTGCCAGTCGTTCACACCTAATTTAGCATGATGAGAACTTGAAGAAAATGGAAAAAAATCTTGCCTTTCAGTACTTGCTCGTTCTTGAAAAGCACGCGAGAGTTGATCAACCAGGCCAAACTAAACATGATAGAAGAGGAGTTATCGGCAGATTCTGAAACACAGTTAAATCCAATTTATTCAGGCATTACCCATATTTGACAACATTCAATTCCAGCGCATGATGTGAGCGAGAGGGCAGATATTTGAAGGAGCAAGTGTTCAAATTTTGCAAATGCTCACATTGAGGCTGATGAGCCAATTTCAGGGAATTGTGTTACCCGACCAAGCTTGAAGGATCACAAGAAAACTGTAACTTAGGTTGTTGTTGTCACTTTGAATAAGGCTGCTTTCTCCTTTGTCTGAAATTAATACTGAACTCAATGATCAGAACAACCCAATGTTTGAGTTTGTTTAAAATGTCTCAGTGTGTGAGAATGCCTGATTCATATCTTCTACGGGTGCATCATCTGCAGTGGAAGTATGACTGGATGCACACATTAAACGCTCAGATTCCTTGCGTGAGAATGGTATGGCAACACAAATGAAACAGCCTGCAGGTTGGACTCTTTCCAGTTTAAAAAGAATGTCATGAGCACAAGAGGATCTGTGCTTTAAATAAAACACGATCAATCATTAGCTTTCAAATACATTCATCAGAATCCACCAACCATCTTCAGTTAAGCTGGATCGCTGAGGAATCACACGGCATAATTTGATCAACTTAACCAAACCCATACAAGAGCAGTGTCTCGTTTTTCTCTCTCATTAAAATGTATGGAGCAGTCGAGAGAACAGTAAGCATTTCATTTCAGATTTCAATGGGGAATAGCCATAATGACTAACTTTACTGATCAGAGATGTTTGAAAACCTCAAACTCCCCATCAAGACTTTGAAATCAACATTTACTGTCGGTACTTCAGTCACTTCATATGTAGAATTGAGAATGTATGAAAATGAGAATGTAACCAGTGGCGTTCACGTGATTGGTCATAAGGATACATTATGACCAATCACGTGAACGCCACTGGTTACATTCTCATTTATAGTGACAAAAAAGAACGAACGAAAGAGGCGTCAACCAAAGGTTGTTCACATCAGCAAAGAAAATATCTGTAGTATTCCCAGGGTGAAATTTCCTCATTGAATCAACAGATTCCAAATAACTGATGGCAATCCTGCCTGCAGCAATCTCAAACAGGAAAATAATGGAGTAAAAACGAATTGGTGCGGTAAAGCAAAAATTCAAATGCTGCCATTTGTTCACCCACATATTCCAAACCTGTATGGCGTTCTTCTGAACGAGGCTAAAAAAATGAAATTTAAGAATTATATTGGCCATTGTCTGATTCATTAAAAGATCTCATTTCATTCAATTCGTTGAACACATCTGATTCAAAAGAACCATCGATCCATTAATCGAACATTGCTGCTTCTCACCACGACTGGCCAAGAGTTTTAGTGATAAAATGACTTACATTTCTGTCTTTTTCTCACTGTCAGCAAACATATGTATTCTGAAGACCTGCAATATAGTGCCTAAGTCGTTTAGACCACCCTTATTGGACACATTTTCATCCTTTCTGTTTTGAAAACAGTCCTATAGCTTTGGAAAAAGATGTGAGGGTTAGTAAATAACATTAGAATTCTTTAAATTTACCTTACATATTAAAATGCAGGACTTCAGTGTGAAGAGACCATGTGCTGGTTTGATGATGCCATGATGATGATGATGATGATATAGTCACTCACACATGAAGATAAAAATAAATTTAGAGTGGCAAGAGACATGCATGTTCATATATCCTTTATATAATGTATATCAACCTAAATCTAATACAGCATCAAACTTAAAAAGGGAAAAAAATGGAGAAAAATAAACATAAGCAAATGAGATTAAAACCAAGCATCATCAATTTGGGTATCAGGAAGAAGCCAGGCTCTGAAGGGATGGTGGTCTTGTCAAGGGCCAAGCTGAGAATCAGGGACTCTGAAAACCTTTGGAAAGGAAATGGTCCAGCGTTCTCCAGGAAATGTCTCCTTGTATGACTTTTATTTATTAGTCTTTTTTTGTGACTTTTTTTTTCTTTTCTTTTTCTCATTTCAACACAAAACATGTCTAAAAAGCAGCCGTAGTGAGAAGTCCTTGTCTGTGAGGCTGGCTGTTTTAGACTTCCACACCTCTTCTTTTTTTCAATTAACTTACATTTTGGGTGGAGAAAAAACATTACACTGCAGTTATGTGAGGAGAGTGATCGTTTATCCATGTGCTTGTGAAGGCCTCGGTGTGCATAAAATGTACACTCAGCATTCATATACAACGCACCGTGTGTGTGATAGTGTGTGAATGCTTGCGTGTGTGTGTGTGTGTGTGTGTTTGTGTGTGTGTGTCTGGTCGGACATCATGCTAAAAGTTCTTTGCTTATTCTTCTCGCTCGCCTCAGGACGTCTGGGATCGGTCCTACTCTTTGGCCTCCAGGAACAGGGTCTCCTGAGGAAAGAGTTTAGCCTCCAACAGATTCCATGCAGGGTCTAACTGCGTTATCTGGGGAGAGACAAAGAAAAACAAAGTGAATTTGAGACACTTAATTTTCAATGCTTAAGCAATAAAAAAAGCTAATTTTATAACAAATGTAAAGACTGTAATTAAATACATATATACATACGTGTGTGTGTGTGTATATATATAAATATATATATATATATATATATATATATATATATATATATATACACACACATACACACACACACACACACATATATATACACACCTATATATATATATATATATATATATATATATATATATATTCACACACTTATATATAAACATTTTACAATAAAGTTGGAATAAAGTTTTTTAACATTAGTCATCATCCAAAAGTGAATATAATTTTTTTTTACACCATATTCAGTACAGAGTTAAAGCTAATGAATCTATTAATCAATAATATTTATACTGTTGTTCACGGTTAATGTCTTAAAATGTAAAAAAAGAAGTTATTAAATTATAAAAAAAAGTTATTACTACCATTGAAAATTTAAGTCTCTAATTCCTCATTAAGCTTGCATTTATTAGATCCTTAAAAAAAGTAAAACAAACTCTTTTTTTATTCTAATAATTTTAAATATGTCATTTATATAAATTTGTATATGTCGATTTGCTGCTCAAGAAACAATTCTTAGTTTTAAAAACGGTTATGCTGCTTCAATATTTTTGTGGAAACAGGGGAGAGGCAAAGAAAAAAATAAGTGTATTTCAAATGTTTTTCAATGCTTTAGCAATCAAAAAAGTGGATTATTAAGAAAGTAATCCATTAAAAAAACAGTTCATGAGGTGTGCGGGTTAAGACCTAAACTATGCGACGTGTGGGGTCTGTCTGTCTGATGTCATTGGTTAATGTCGTAATGCGATAATGTCCCTGTGTGAGGTACGTGTCCTGTTTCCTTTTGAGATAGTTGCTGTTTGTTATCGCAAATGGACCGATCCAAACCAAACACAATAGCTGTGCCACAGCGACTGGGTGAGAACTCATCAGCCAGCAATAACCTCCATGAGAGGAGCCTGACTTCATTATCTAACAGCACTGCAATCTCTGGCCACACTCTCAACAGCAAACTAACTGACATTTGTGATGACACAACCATCATCCACATCTCAGTTCAGGGATTTTCCCAGACGATGAGGAGTGACGAGCGCTTGTGTAAGTAGCGTGCGATCCTGCGCCGGTAGAGGAAAGGAGAGCGGGAGATGATGGCTGCTTTGTAGTGAGCTAATAGCAGAGCGTTCTCCTGTTACACGGGGCCTTTGCTCACACCTGGGTGTCCGCACACCGCATGGCCACAGCGCTCGGGACACGGCTTAACTGCAGCCTGGTAACAAGGCTCTGATTAAGGCCTATTCTCTACACCCTAGACCTCTTCAGCTCTCCATGCTTGTAATTAAAACACAGAGCTTAAAGCAGCTGGGCTAAAAGGTGATGGGGTCAGAGAATAAAGCTAACTTACTGTATTGCATAATTTCAGTAAAAGTGGTCAGGGCATTGCAGGATATCAGAAAGCTGAATATAGACGGTATATTCAACATGCATAGAATAAAAGAACTAATTTCTTATTCCCTTCCATGTTTCCTCATCACAATGATACAGAACCAAGTAGTGTTTTATATTTTAAAATTATGAATCTAGGGTTTCAGTTTTGTTGAGTAATCAGCAGCATGTCACATATGGATAATACTTTTATTACATACTTATTTATATCATAATATAATCACAAATAACATATTTTACAGAATTAATAATTAAATCCTAAAAAATATATAAAGTACTATTGAAATGTTTCTCACCAAGGCTGCATTTATTTCATAAAAACAGGAATATTATTACAATTTAAAACACCTGTTTTCTATTTTAAAATATTATTTATATATGTTCAGCATCATTACTTCAGTGTCACATGATCCTTCAGAAATCATTCTAATTTCTCTGATTTGCTGCTCAAGAAACATTTCTTACTGCTCTTAAAATCAGCTTATTATTAAAGAAACTTATTTGATAATAAAAAAAAGAAAAAAAGCATTCATTTGAAATAGAAATGTTTTGTAGCAATGTAAAAGCATTTTTTCTTTTAAAATTTAGAAGTCACTTTGGAACAACTAAATGCATCTTTGGTGAAAAAAATAGTTTTATTGGTTTAGTTTAAAAAAAGTTTAACAATTAAAAAAATTGTTTAATTAAAAAAATCTTAATCACCTTAAATTTATGAAGGGCAGTGTAGGTAAAAATTAACAGTAAATCCTGCAAAAATATTTTTTAACTGTTAATTAATGACATTTTAAAGATAGAATTCTGATCGATAACACCAAACCAATAATTGTAATGTCTAAAAACCAAATTTTACATTAAAAAGATGAAATGATTTGAGACAAAGGCCTCAAAACACACCTGACGTAAAGCATTGCATAGACAACAGTAAGTTCAAAGTGAAAGCGTATTATCGGCGGGTTTGGCATCTCGATGGGGGGGGTATACAGATATCACACTCACTTCAGCACATTAGCTGTGTTGCCCCAAACCTCACTTTAGCGTGTGACTTATGCCTTTTGTTTTTCAATCTGACCTGAGGGCACAGAAGGGGGGGTAGTACCAGGGAGAGCGTTGAAAAAACACGTTGCTCTCACCAGGATACCTTCCCTTTCTTTCATACGATCGCTTAAGAAAAACTTAAAATGGAAATGAACCCGAAAACCTGCTAAAACACCACATCATCTGGTAGAAATAAATGTGGTTCTAGGGTGGCGCAGATGTGCACGCGTGTTTGTGTTGATGACTGTTCTCTTTTAAAGGGGAATGAGAGAAACAACGTGGCACTCCAATGGCAGGAGACAGATGCCATGGGTGATTGTTTACATTGTTATCCAATTAACAGACTATAAGAGGAGAAGCATCTGTCAACAAACAAAGCTGTTGTTTTCCTCCACTCTCCTTGTCTTCGATCTCCCACCCTCTTTTCCCAGCACTTGTTAGTTTCTTCAGAAACCTTCTCTATGGCCCTCCTGAATTAAATTACACTTCTCTGTGCAACACTGATTGCGCTGAGAACGCACACTCACACAGACTCTTAAAATTAAAGTTCGATTAAAACCCTCCTGACTGACAACCTTAACCGGCAGAGCACCACTTTCTTTCCAACGGGGGATGTTAAGACCAAATGAATTCAAATGTGCCCGGGCAGTGTGATCTCCACTGATGAACAATACATTCTCCGACTTCTAAAGTAAACAGAAGAAGAAAAGAGATCATTTGAAGGGTGTAGAGACTCATATCTCCGTAATCCTGAAGAAGTTTATTAAAGCAAGAAGTGGCCGTGTGATAGAGGAGAGGCCTGGGCGGCTGTTTTCTTTGGGCCTTGATGATGTTGATGGCAGGTAATCCCGTTAAACCTTTAACACACTCATCTTCAACGGCCCCACACAGTCACCAAAACAAACACAGGACAGCCGCTCAGATGACCAGAGGAAAAGGGGCGCAAAAAGTTCTACTCGACTTTTGAGCCCTAAACGGAGCGATGACCATGGCATCTATTTTTTATAAAGTGGACAAAAGAGTTTACAAGCAATTAAAAGTAGCAAAAAAGTTAAATATGCACGATTAATCAAAAGTCTGGGGTGGGGATGATTTTTTTAAAGGCTTCTGAAAGGCTCTCATGTTCACCAAGGCTACATTTATTTACGGCAGTAAATTAATTTTTTTTTATAAATATATACAAGTTATATATATATATATATATATATATATATATATATATATATATATATATATATATAACTTGTATACATTTATAAAAAAAATTAATTATATTAATAATTATAAAATAATAATATAATTATAAAAAATTAATTATAAAATATATATATATTTTAAATACATTTTAAAATGTTATTTATTCCTGTGATGGCAAAGCTCTATGTTGATACAGTGGTTCGAAAACATTTATTTAATATTATCAATGTTGAAAGCAATGTTGTGTTGCTTAAGTTTGGTGAAACATTGCTAATGATTTTTTCAGGAATCATCAAGTTCAAAAGAACAGCATTTGCTTGAAACAGTAATCTTTTGTCATTATGAATGCTGATTTAATGCATCCTTGCTGGATAAAATTATTTAATCAGACTTTTCAGTGTAAAAAACAAAAACTGCAGCTGACGGCAAAATGTAGGGAGAGAAACCCAGACAAATATTAAGGAACTCTATAAATAGATTCTCGATCGCTATATTCCTAAATACAAAAATTACCAGCACTGTTAGTGTAAATATGTTTTCAAGTGAAATTTGAGCGGTACTAGATTATAAAAAGAAAAAGTAAAAGAAAGAACATCATTGATTGCACTGTGTACATTTCTACAACTAGACTATATGAAAAGTCCAGAGGGAATTCATATGGAGCGCACTGGAAAACAAATAAAAGTGTCTCAGAGAATGATTTACTAATGTCACTTGCAGCTGCCAGTTTAGTTTAACTAATTTCATTATTAGTATACTTAAGGATTAACCTGATCAATAACACAGTAAAAACTCATTAAAATGACAATACAGAGTTTCATCATAAAGCAGGTGTATGTTACCAGGCCGAGGCAAAGTAAACCAGCTAAAGGCATTATTATAAATTAAGAACAAACATGTTTTAAGAAAGGTCTGGCTTCCGAATCACGCAGTCAAAATATTTAAAGTAAATGAGTAATATGTTCAACGTCAGTCCTCGCTGATGCGGTGCGAGACTTGTTTAAACTGAAGATCTCCACTTTAAAAGCCAGGCAAATAAATATTGCTGTTCATTAGCGCTAATAAAAGGACCTGCAATAAGCGACTAAGAGGGAAGAAAAATAAAGACCTGACACGCGAGATGTGGTTTTCCAAACAGAAGGAAAAAAGAAAAAGAAAAACAAACCAACAAAAAAAGAAAAAAATACAGCTGAAACAACGCAGTTCTAATGAAGCCATTTAGGGTTCTCCACCATTAATTAAAACCCAATAGCCAGGTCTGTGTTGTAGAGTGTTTATTTGGCCAATTAGGAAAGCGGTGGGAGATCATTATCTGCCTGCAGGAGCGGTGAGGGCGTTAGCGTTCGCAGTGTTGGAGAAAGACTCTGCTAAGGGCCGGCCGAGTTGGGGGGGACAATTCCCACCTCTGAGGAGAAGTCAGTTCAGGCTCCATGCTTGTCTTTAGCATGACCATGGGATGACAAGAGGGGGTCTAAAGGCAAGAAGCCAATGTAAATGGACAGACAGATCAGGTGCTGACGTAAGAGATGTGAAACCACTGGGTTTCAACTGTCTTTTCTTCAGTACTTTCAGACACATGCACTTATGTAAACATTACACTGAAATCCAACAAATAAACACTATACATATAAGCGTGGCCACCAAAAACTTATTTGTCGTGTAATCATTTATTGCATTTCATTCATTTTGTGTGTGTGTGTGTGTGTGTGTGTGTGTACACAAACATGCATACATATGTATAATAGCTTTATAAAAACAACTAAAAACATATTTGCTTATGTTTATGAAAGGAATAAGCTTTATATAAAATTCATTATTGGTTTTATATGAATATAACTGAAAACAAATGTTTTTCTTATTTCTATATGTTTGTATATGTGTGTGTGATATATATAAATATATAAATATATTTATATATATATATATATATATATATATATATATATATATATATATATATATATATATATATATATATATATACACATATATATATATACATACATATACATATATATACATATATACATACACACACATACAAACATTTAGAAATAAGACATTAAAATGCAAATATTATAATAAAACAAAAATTACATATTTGCTTATATTTATGAAACATTTATAAATTAATATAATACATTTATATACACACTTTTCATAAATTTTATAATACAAAAACTAAAAAATATTTGCTTATGTTTATGAAAGGAATAAGCTTTATATAAAATTCATTATTGGTTTTATATTAATATAACTGAAAACAAATGTTTTTCTTATTTCTATATGTGTGTGTGTGTGTATATATATATATATATATATACACACACACACACACACATATACAAACATATAGAAATAAGATATTAAAATGTAAATATTAAAATAAAAATTACATATTTGTTTATATTTATGAAACATTTCTAAATTAATATAATTAATAAATTTATATACACACTTTATTGTTTCTAAATATTTTTGTTTTATTTTAATATTTGTATTTTACATTGGCTTCTCCATTCAGAACAGACCTGCGATTCATTTTTGGATCTCAACCCACCAGTTGAGAAACACTGTTTGACACGCAACACACACATGAGATGGCGATGTGACTGTGCCATGACATTAATGAGTGTTATGAATAGAAAGGGAATCCTGAGGCTGCTTTCTAATCCTTCCTCACACTCTCGTTCAGAAGAGTGCAGGTGCATTGGATCTGTCCATCAAAGGGAAGAAAAGAACAAACAAACTGACAAACACAACCCTCGCAGGCCGCAAATGAAACAAAAGCCTTCAGACACTTTTCCATCTCTCGCTTTCTAAACTCCTCTGTTTAATCACTCTCTTATTGCTGGCAATTATCTTGGTTTTGGATGCGGCGATGAGGAGGAGGAGGGGGGAAGAAAAAGAGAGAGAGAGAGATGAAGTTTAAACATTTGTGCAGAATTACAAATGCAATAGTGCTCATGGCCTAATCCTGTGGGAGGGATAGAGCGAGTCTGTGGCAGAGATGATTTTAATTAGAAGAGGCAGAGAGAGAGAGAAAGAGAGAGAGGATTAAACTCAAGCACTGTAGTCACAGTCACAAACACAGCCTGTTTTTCCTGCTTTCGCTTTCCTCCTTTTGCTGGATACACATTTCACCCTCCGCAGAAACGCGCAATTTGATTCTCTTTTGGTTTCCAAACAGAGACTGCGAATAAATGCAACGCGACGTGTGAAATGGTGTTTGTGGGGTGTGAGGTGTGTTTAAGGAGGATGTTGAGTGTTTATGTGGGTTATAAGGCATTTTATGTGTGTAAAAGTGTGCGTTTGTTGGGGGGCCTTAGCGCTCATCCCCAAAGGGTTTGGATGACATGCTGTCTGGGCAGGCCTGCACACATCTCTTGATTAATGGAAAGCGCATTTCTGTTTCCATGCTGTTAATTAGTCAGGTCGTTAAGAGCAGTGCTTGTTATCTACCTGCTGCAGAGTGCACAAACGCAGCACTTCTAAGTGCACACAAACACAACAGAGAACTGCTGACTGTATCCGAGGTAGCCAGTGCACCTCTCTGCTTCCGAGGACTGCAGTTAATATTTCGTATATTATACATGCACTTGTGGATAGATGTAAAAAAACAAAACAAAAACCTTGGTAAAAATACACAAGAGGAAAAGAAATACTAATTAACCACGCATGGCTTTTAATTAATGTGCAGGTGTGTGACTATCTGTGGACTTTTACAGTACACACTCACACACACGGACCAAGATGAGCAACAAATTTCTGCCACACGCTGGGATTAACTAGCCAATTATACACTCTATTTTTCCTGCTGGGCTATAACACTCACACACACTCTTTGCGCGCACACACACACAGTTATTAGTGCACCGCAGATGGACAGGAATTAAAAGATATTCACCATCAGTGGGGCTCTAGACTAATATCAGTCATGTTCCAGCATGGGGAAAGATGCCCACAGAAAATATATTGAACAGGAAGGAGGCGGCAGTGTCAGAACTGTGTGCGCACTTGTGTACTTATAATAGCTGTCACAAGTGGGGCTACAATTGTGACCGATGCCACTATGATGTATGTGTTAACCTACTGATTTGCACCTGCATGTGCAGAAAAATGTCCGCAGTAGTTAGACAATATTAGACAATAACACTTCTTTTTTTGAAGACATCTTCAAAGGTGAGGAGTAAATAAATTATTCATGTATAGTATTATTTGTTATACTATTTATTATTACATTAATACATGAATACATTAATTATTATAAAATTTAAGGTGTTTGTGTATATATAAATAGAAATAAATATTGCATATAAAAGTTTAATTGAAAGGTTTAGGTTATTTTAGAGTCAAAATGAATGGAAATCAAAAGAATGCTATATAAATCTAAAAGTGTGTGAGCACGTGCAAACTCACATTTCTGCGAGGAAAAGTGGTGAGCAATTTGAACTCGTCGGATGGGTAGCCCTTTGAGGCGACGAAGTCAAACAGGACCTGGAGTTTACAGCTGCCCAGAAATCGCCTTTCCAAAAACTCGCCGCTTGGCGTCCGAATGCGCAACTTGCTGATTGGCTCTGCGCTCTCCTCTTTGGGCTCTGGTGGCAGGGCCTGCTCCAATGAAAGACGGATAGCCTGTGCAGGGGAGGGCAATACAGTAATGTTACAGAAAAACAATCAAAATGTATCTTGTGAACTAACCACACTTCATAACAGTTCTCTTTTGAATCTGGAGATCTAAAATGACCATAAAAGCATATTTTAGCACATTATATACATCTGAAATGATCTCATGAAAAAAGAATGCAGGTCCTAAATTTAGCACTCCTTTACAGCTTGATCATGCCACCCAAAAAAAAGATTATTTCCATTTTACACGTCATAGAAATATCACACTGTTTAAAAAAAACACAACAACAAATCGTCTAAAGCGAGGGATGGGAAGGGAAACAGTGAGAAGTCGTATACACATTTAAAGAGAACAAGAGCGAAAGCAAGAGGGAGAAATGAGGGAATCGTGCCGTCTCTAGTGACACAGAGCACGACCTGCCGCTCCTTTGGGCTTTTCAACTCCAGCTTGTTGTTCCTGTTGTGACACTGGGCAGCATATGCTGTGACAAAACACGCAGGCTTTATTTACACACCATAATGCAATTATATTTCATCAAAGTGTACAACAGTAGCTCATTAGCAGCAGGTGGCTTGTGCGAGCGCGTGCCGGCCCCACTCCCTTAGGTAGGGGCCGCATGTAAAAAGCCCTCTGGGGTCCAAACAGCGTCTCTCCCCAGCCCTGCTCGGGATGTATGTGTGCACGTACGTATCTGTGTGTTTCCTGGTCCCTGTGCACAAAGGGCACTAAGGAGCATCCTTTTCACTGCGCTAAACAAACAGTGTGTGTGCATGTGTGTAGCACCTGACGGCAGAGAATAATGACATCACCACTCCCCCTTGGCCTTTCATGCGCTGTCTGGGTCACAAAAGAGTCCAAATCACAGAGCATTTCCCTTCTCTTCTTCTTTATACACTTCTGCTGATTGTTTCTCTCCAGTGGGCCCATTGTCACCACGGACCCACCAAGGTGCTGTGGTTTGGGCGTGTGCGATTGTGAGCGCGTGCTTGGATAGACTCCAGGTGGTGAGCATCTTACCACCTTGTTTACACACACACACACACACAACAAAGTTGCAAAAATGACGCACAAAAAACCTCCGGCACATCCGTACAGATACACGTACTTATGGTCGAACTGTAACAGCTGCCGTAACTGAAAGTCTGCCGTTTGAATCTAATCTTTCTCTTCAAGAGCAAGAGGTTAATTACAATTGTGTGTGAATCCCAATATCAGAGATGTCATAAAACGTAACAGTTGACCTCTACTACGCAGGAATCGAAGATGTCACCCGTTTCACATCCAAAGGCGTGATGTTTCACAGACGTGCATGGGAGGGGAAAAAGCATAACAGTCTTATGGACTTTAGTGCAGGTGATTTTATCAGTATAAATGTTTACGTGTGTGTGTGTGTGCGCCGTCTATAATGAACCCTCCTCTTGGGTTCATTATAGACGGCAGGTGAACAACTTTAGACCCTGCTCTTACTAAAACAGAAGGCCGCTGCTGAGTTAACAGCTCACACACACACAGGGCTGAAAACAGATCAGACACAATTACTTTGCCTCCAGGCTGTCTTTGTGTTTACCTCTCCACAATGTCTCATATTAAAAGCCTTGTTCATGACGAGCATTAAATGAAGCTATAGTGAGCTATTGTAGGGTATCGTATGTTTGAAGGTCTATACTGTAGCCTACACACAACGTCCTGACGTGAATGGTACCGTGGCAATAGGAGACTGAACTAATTACATGCTTTTGTTGAAGCTTAAAAGTGACAAATTATCTCGTATAGCAGTTTCACCTGAGCTGGTCTGGTTAGTATTTACTACTGAATAAACAGATGATAATCTATAGATGCTGGTGAGCCAAGTTCTTTTTTTAAAGTAAGCAAATATCTTATTAAAAAGAGCATGTGTTGAACTAAGCACACTAAATTAACAGGTACACATGGACCGCACCATCTGTAATAGATTTGAATGTTAATACAGTGGTATTGTAGTCTGCTGATCAGCTGATAGCGAAAAGGTATATTTGCTCACTCCTACATCTACAGGTGAGATTTAACTTTCCGTGACACTTTTTGAGGTTGTCTTTGTGAGAGTGTCAGTGCTTTGACGTGCACCTGTCGTTTTGTACAGTTCATATACAGGACAATAGCGCAAACACTGCAGGAGTGCGGGGGTGGATCGCAAATATGCATGTGATTTGTGTAACAATGTATACTGTGTGTTTGATAAGAGCAGTTACGACAAGACATGAAGCTTTATGACTGTCATTGCTATTTGTCGGCTTATGAGGCATGAAATCCTATTTAAGTGGCATGTTTGGAATATCCAGAAACGCATTAAATGTCAGCGTGAGTGAAATTGGCAGGTTTAAATTTGGGCTTAAAGCATCAGTGTCATTTTTGTGTTGTTTTTTTCTGCTTCGCTGGATGAGAAAGATTTCAGACGTTTTCAAAAGCATCAATGGCTCTTTCGAACTAATTAACTGTAACTGATATCTAACACAAAGAAATATTGCAATCAAACAAAGCTTTGCTTGGCTCTTCGTAGAAAAAAACAAGGAAACTTTTATATTTCAGAGAATTCCAGTTAGATTACATGGCTTGTGTCACGCTACTTTGAAGCTGAATTATTTAAGGGTCATTGTCACCATTTCTTGGCATCATCCTTCGTACTTTTTCCATATAAACCATGTTATTGAGACCAAACCGGAGAAAGCAAACCTCACCTCTCGTTCCTCCTCCTGCTCTTTTCTGATTTGCTCCTGGCGAACTTGCTCTGCCTCTTCTCGCTCTTGTGCTTCTCTCTGCAAAAACATTGAAAAAACATTTATTAAATTCACTAGCAACATACTACACTCAGTACCTCACACAATAAATTCACAAAAACATTCAGCACCCTTTTTCATTAATATCCTAAATATAAATTAATAACTTAAATACTCACAACCCACAAATAAATAGGCACTGATAAAACATGAAGTCATAATAATAAATGGAAAATTTTTAATCTTTCCAAACCTTTTTACGATCAGCCTCCAAAGACAAACGATAAGCTTCATCCTGTTCTCTCTTTACCATTTCTCTAGCTTCACGTTCATCCTGAAAGAAAAGTATAAGTGGCTAAAATTGCATTTCTAATATTTTTATATACAATAGGATCCAAAGGATTCACTAAGAATCTAATACCAAGGTCACAAGGGTTACAGTATTTTTAGGTCACTAATTGGAAAAGCAAGTAGGCCTTGACCACGTGAATTAATTTGTCCGAAAAAGTATTTTAGCTGATTATACAATTTAAAATGTAGGAAAAGGGCATTTTTATAGGGCATTCAGACCACACTATATATTATCTACATCCTATACCAGATAGCCAATAAGAGTATGTCTATCCAGATAGTATATAACAATACCACTGGATCTTTGACGTATGAGATGGTTCCTCATCATTGTCATCAGTAATGGCCACATGCTGAATTCTATTGTATTGTCCGACACACTAACTGGGGACGACTGAAAGAGTATCTTATAGAAGTGAATGTGTGGAGTTCCTCTACATACAATGGATGGGCTCTTTTATTCTTGTGAGTGTGTGTGTGTGTGTGTATCCTGTTTGTTAAGACCCAGCTGCAGGTCTACCTGCTGAGGCTGACGACTGTGAATAACTACTGTTGCCTTTGTGCAGTCAGGCTCGTGCGATTGTCTGAGGCCGCTTTTAAGACTAAGGGTCTTTTCTCCTGGCTGGACTTTGTGTGGAAATGTGAAAGAGTTGTGACTACACAGAGCAGAGGACAAGAAAAGGAAGGATAGAGGAGAGAAAGAAGAGATGGAGCACAGAGGCTGATCAAAGGAGAGATACATCCTCATTCTATTCAGACGAGCTGTAAAAGAGTGTGTGGAAACCATGTTGTGGCATAGGAAGAGCTTGTGGGCTGATGAGTGTGTGGGTCTCTATTTGTAAAGTCGTAACACTGAAACAATTCAGGTGAACCAGGGTTACAAACAACTCGATCTTTCATCCCAGGGATGGAAATAAGAACAAATATTCATAGACTTTCCTGAACACTGCGCTATTGAAGAACTGCCTAATCTGTTGCTCGTAAAAGGCAAAACCTTTCAAAAGGACTTTCAAAAGCCACTGTTATAATAAAGCAATTAGTCATGAGAGGCTGCACTTTACTTTTTTTGCAACAGATAAGAACAACAATATTTTAGATACAACATGGTCACTAAAAACCTCTTAATAATGGCAATGGCTTAAAAAAAAAAAAGCAATGGGCTCTCATGGCTATCATTGATGACATTATGACCACAGCTTTATGAAAACTTGTGTTGTTAAATCAATAATTACTTTGAATAGTTGTCTTCACAGCAAGTAATATAATTTAATACAATTTAATAAAATTATTTCTATAATGCCTCTACCTAGCAACAGTGTGTAGAAAAGTATGGTTCATGTCTGTGATCCAAGTTAAAGGCTATTTAAAAAAATAAAAATAATAATAATTCATGGCATATCTAATGACATACGTTTATACGTTTTTATTTTTAAGTTTATGACCAAACTGTTGAAATGAATAAATAGCCCAATTTGATTACCCGATTAGCCCACTTTCTTTCAACATACTTCTCCGTTACCCTCTCTTCCACTTACACTGCAGTCAGACCTTTTTCATTAAGGGGCAATATTTGTTCACTTAATGATGGTAAAAACTAAGTGACACTTTTAAATATTTATGTAAACCGGCAGTAATTAGCGGTAAGTCACTGTCTTTATGAGCGAATCATTGAGTCATTCATTCATTCATTCAGTAACAAAGCAAATGGCTGTATTTATGAACAAGTCATTAAATCATTGACTCATGATTTGTTCACAAAACACCGCTGTGTGCTGCAGTGGCTTTTGTTTTAACTATTATTTGCTGCAAAATAGCAAAAAATAATGACAATACAGGGTTTAAAAATCACTTAATATTATCCTTTAGTTTGTTGAACTGTTGTACAAAATCACATTTGCGGTCATGTGGATATTTGGGAAAGATTGCATTCTTGTTTGTATAATATATGATCAAAATTAAAAACAAGAACTCACACAGGGTATGTTTTTGTTTTAAAGAGAATTTGAATCTAAAAATCGATCTCTATGCACAGTTTTTGTCTATATTTGTTCTTTATGCTATTAAATGTTAAACCCACACTTTTACAAAAGGTTGATGAGAATGACAGTAATGTAGCGCGATTTGCTAGGGAGGCAGACTCTGCATGCAATCTGTCATATGCTCGCTGCTTATGCTCGATGCAGTTACTTTTCACCACGAAACTAAAGACAAGGTCATTTGATTGGATGTCATGTACTTACACGGTATAACATTATTTTAATTCTGTGTTATTTGAAAGTAGGTTAGAATTAAATGAACAGCAACACATTTTGTTTGCGTACCCCAGTTTGATCTGGTTTTACACAGTAAAATATTCCTTTAATGCTCTGTCAAAAAGTAAAAGTCAAACAAAATGGGATGAGTAAAGAGTGAGAAAACTTTCTCCCATGTTTTTGTCTCTCTAGAACACTCTACATACAGTGAGTCAGTGCCAGAGACCTGTACTGGAGCTGATGGAGCAAGCGGATAACTACTTTACCCCTGACTGCACAACCCCAGGTCATGTCACTTACACACACACATAGACAGTAGACTCCTGGTGTGATCTTGGTGGATGAGTGTGTGCTGTCTGAGTTTGTCTGTTGATCCAGACAGTGTATATAAGGGGTGTATGTCGGTCCATACGGATGGACAGACACAAACAGGTCACCATGAGTCACCTGACTGTACGGGGCTGACACACACTCAGGGACATTTCGGCTAAGAACTTTAAAGGGCAATCCTAAACTGCCTCAAATGGCAGGCTGTTAGTGGTGGCACAACAACAAATGCTTTCAAACAATCCCACACATTTCTAAGGTGGCTCACTCATTTGTGTACAAACAAAGGGTTTGGATTTGAGCGTCACACCCATGATTTGAAATGTGCCATGAACACAAGCAGTTCATCGAGCTTCACTTCAATGAACAAATTCGATTTAAAATCATATTTTTTATTTTATTTTTCAAAGCCTTTCATAGTCTGATTGAACTTAGTGGTCTATTCTTTTTAATGAATCGAAACATTTGTCGGCACTAGTGTAGTCCAATTCATAAATGACTAATGAACTAGCTATTTTTTATTTTTAATCAAAAACATTCAGCGCAACCAGTGAAACCCAATTTATGAACAAATGACTTTAATGAAACGGTTCGTTTTAGTGTATCAGAAACAGCCAGTGCTTTCCAATTCACTAACAAATAAGTCTTATGAATTGGTTCTTTTTAGTGTTTTACCGCAACCTGTGATGTCCAATTCACTAAGACTTCACTCACTTTTTATGAATCAGCTCTTTTTGTTGAATCAAAAACAATTAGTGGCACCAATTTATTCCAATTCACAAACAAATTACTTTGATCAACTAGTTCTTTTTGTAATAAGTGTAGTCTAATTCACTCAAAATCTAAAATAATTGTAATGGTACAGAGAGCTGGTGAATCAAATTTAAAATTAAAATTGAAATGTGCACTGAAACCCAACTGTGAGTCTACACAATCTATGAGTGAACTATAACTTTAACTACTTTCTCCTCCAAAAACTGTTTTTCAGTGAGTCTCAGATAAAAGCCAAATGTGTGAACTACAGAGTGAAAATATCTCCTATGCACCCTCAATAACCCTGGCTCCCTATTTGTGTCCATTCACATCACATTTCCTTCACAGCCAAACAGATTACAGCAATTAATTGCCATTAGGAGCAAACTGTCAAGACGATTCCAACAGAAATCCATCAACGTGTCAGAGTTACTCAAGCGCTCTGACAGAGGGAAGCAGAAATTTCACAGCCTAATGGATCTAATGGAACAGATACAAATATGAAAATAAAAATGTTAACAGAACTAACTCACTGGGTCGGGAAAATGTTCTAATAGCATGAGGAAATCGAACAGAACACCTTGAGCTTAGCAGAAGCGTTCTCACAGTGAGACAATGGCAAGGACTATGACAATTATGGCATAGCATAAATATTTTCTGTTACTTTTTGCAATTGATAATCATTTAAAGCATGTCACGCAGGGGAGTGAACAGAAAGGAGAATGCTGGGACGAGGCAAGAAATGTCATGACTTATCAAATCACTTAAATCAATGTGCCTCAGGGAGATGGTAACCTGTGCTTGCTGTCTGAATATTTCCCACCAAACCACAAACATTAACACACACACACAGGTGAGGACAGATGACTAATTAGCTCAACTTATAGCAAGTGTGGACAGATCTGTTATGAGAGAGTGGCATGTAACAAAAACATTAACAATTAGTGTTTTAAATGTGGTAGGAAGTTAATGTCCTCTTGAAATAAGGCATACAGAGATCCACAATTAGGAATAACCTCTAAGATATGCCACTTAAAACGATAAAAACGATATACAGCGCCATACTGTTGTTAAGGTTTCAATTCATTTGAACAGATGGACATACTTTGTTTCAGCTCTTTGTAAATGCGCTTGTTTGCAGACCTAGAACTGATTTAAACAATCACATACCGCATGCAGACATGACACACTGGGCTTGCATCCTGCCAGCTTTGTGTCTACGCCATAAGCACAGGCCCCCACAAGCTTCCATTGCACAGCCAGTGAATTGTTCTTTTGCTTCCACGGTTTGCCCAAAACCCAGACAAACACACAGACGCAGGCGGAGTATCTATTCTTTCCCCTGTGTGACGGGGCGATTTGTACGAGTCAGACAATGAGTGGTCATTTGTCCCAACATGCCCCTTTTCATGGCCTAAAATGACTTTGAATCTGCCTAATAAAAACACAAAAAAGCACCTCTTTGTGCTCATCAGTGTCTGGTGTAGTGCATGACATAATTGGATCAATTATTATTTATTACCAAAATAAAGCATCTAAGGAAGCAACATAATTAAGTGGTCTACATTTGCCTCTGAAGTGCGCCAGTAAGGCATTAAAATGCAGCTTTTGAAATCTTTCCATAAAAGTAACCATATAATACAATTATTTTAACACAATATGTGGTGCATATGAATCTCTGTCTGGTGTTCTCACCTCATCTTTGATGTCTTCTTGCTGCTGTGCAGTGAAAATCTCCATGGCTCCCATGAGTCTCATCATAAGTTCATCCACCGTTGTGTTGCCTTCGTCATACAAACAGAAAATAAACAATAATCAGACTGGGTGGAGTTATTTAGATTTGGCACTTATATTTGTACTATTTACATCAAAATTTAAAATGGAAAATTATTGCTCATGGCAAGATATACTACAAATTTTTTGTTTTTTGCTACATTTATTTGATTTTGTAATTGAATAATTAATGTGTTTATTAACAATTTAATTACTTATGATTCATTTAAATTATTCTATATTTTTGAGTAATTTGACCCACAGATAACACGTTAATTTAAACCTAGAAAAAAATAAATGGAGAATGGGAATCAACAGCATTGTGCATTGCATTCTGGGTAGTGGTCGCCATATTTGAGGAGACACTCAGGAGCGTACAATGATAACAAATACAAATAAACAGAGAAGACCACTACTTACATTAATACTTTTCAGGAAATGCTTGCACTCACTTTGAACAAATTGTACAAAGTCTATCACTTTGTGATGTTAGTAATTTCAGTCTTGCTCACTTAAAATGGCACTTATATACATGCTAGATGAAACAATAAATGCTGTACAATCACAGAGAGCGATTTCACCACAAGTAACATTGTCCAGATTCATACATTACTTACGATGTGAGCGTTTACACATTCAAGCGATTTAGAAACTATGAATGTGTAATATATCTGTCATAAATATATACACAAATTATAGTCACATTCTGGTTAAGTTAGTTATTTTCACATTTAGTTTACCTTCACATTTACCATTGTGAATGTCCCAGAATGCATTGTGATGCTGATGTCAAGTCCCCATTCTCTATACATATTTAAGATTCTGCACAATTTCTTAGTCAGTAATAAAAAAAGTACATTTGTGACAGATTTTTCAGAAACCTTTGGCTTCAACAATTGCTGCAGTCATTAAAACCATAAAGAGAAAATGTAAGGGTTTCTGAAATCAATCAATCCACTCAGTCTCAAATTTTTGTTAACACAGAGTACATTAAAATAATTTGAACTGTCGTGCAATTTTGCTCTGGTAGGCATTACATAAGATCTGCAAATTATTACTGAAAAAATGTTACCTAGTTGTAGTTAATTTACATATATATTTTCACCTTGAATGACATTTAAAACTTCATTTGATGTCCGTTTGCCCATGACAATTAGAAGTAATGGGAACTGGTCAGTCTTGTACGTCCGAATGGTCTGTGCAACAACACTGCCAAAGTGCCTTGTACACATCGTGAGTAGTCTAGAGAGAGAGAGAGAGAGAGAGAGAGAGTGTGAGTCAGTAATTTGAGTGGATAGTAGACAGAGAGCCAATGAAACTCCCCTGAACAATCACTGAGCTTAATAAGAGTACACAGCTCATTATATTAACAGACTTTAAAACCAATTCTGCACTCCACTCAGAGGATGGTCCTTCTCCAAACACTCCCCTGGTCTGAATTAGTATTCGGCTCCTGCCGCACCGAATTTGATAGGGCAGAGAGGATTTCTTATTCCATTACAAAGACAGAACTTTAAATTAACGTTTCGCTGAAGGAAAAGGGTAGCAGGCAGACTCAGAGAGCTTGCAGTAAATGTCATAATATTAATGAATTGCTATAGAGCAAATGCAAATATAGATTAGCTTCTCTCTTCTTTTAATAACATCGGCTTTAATAACTGGAAAGTAAAATAGAGGAAAGATGGAACACACTAGAATGAGGGGCCATGACCAGCGTGGGAGAGAAGAAATGAGAAATTGGAGATTTCTTTTCCACATCAAATTTCCCCCCTATTATCAGAAAACTATATAAAAAAAACAAATAATAAAAGAAGAAAAAAAGAAAGAAGTTGTGTCACAGGAGATGAGTGAGCACTTTATGGCCTCGGCTTATAATTTCTGAAATGGATTGTAGAGCGAATGCCATTTTTATGGAATACTGTATTCCAATTAAAAGCACTCAACCTGGCCTTCCATTTCCGATGTGACAAATAAAGCAGCAGTAATTTCAACCACAATTTCATTCTTGACTACAATTGTTTAAAGTTAAAACATTTTTCACACAGCATGCTAATAATATTGTAACAATGTGGCATACTACAGTGTCATAATCCCTACATTTCACAAATCATTAAAAAAATAACAGGAAGTAAACAGTAAATACTGCACAGAAGTAGTAAGCTGACATTCTGTTCTGAAGACAATCAAGTTCTCTTGAAACATTTTTGTGTTTACACCAACGTCTCAAGGTTCTATTAGGGTGTGTTCACACTTGGCAGGTTTGGTTAGTTTAAAACAAACTCTGGTGCAATTGCTCTGTTAGTGCAGTTCATTTGAATTAGTGTGAATGCAAGAATGCGGTCATCTGAACACTGAAACAAACCAACTTTGCTGTGGTACAACTGAATACATTGATTCAAAATAAGTAGCTATTGAGTATCGATACCTTTAAAAATATATAAATATTAAAATTTGATTAATCCAAAAATGTGTACACATACATAGACACATATATATACTAAAAAGAAAATTCCAGCTTAAAGCATGAGAATATGGTGTGTATGTGAGTGTGTCTATTGGCATTATGAACTGCCAACTAACAGAACAACTGGCCAGCTACCTTCAGTGTAACTTGTAGTGCAGTATTTCAGACGACTGAAGCGGTTTCACTGCCAAAAAAGTTAAACATCACACAAATAACACTTGTGTTTCCAGAGGTCCCAACAGGCATTGCAGTTGGCAGTTCATTGTCACATCAGTGATGCGTACAAAACAATCATGAAGAATGTTAAGAGTTTTCAAAAGGACCTCGGGGGAGTTTTTTTATTTATTTTCTAGTTAGCAACACCAGGTGTTTCAAGCGTCTCGTCAAGGAGCGCTTCATAATTGGAGTGACAAGCTCTCGTCTCCTCCTCATCCCTCGCTCACGTCAGTCTTGAGTGTGAACCGTAATATTTCCCCGTGGCTTGAACTGAGAGGTGTGGCACAGTATCAGACCATCTGCTGGGGCCACAGGGCAAGCATGCACTGCTCTTTCTCTCAGAAAACAGTTTCAATGATTATGATACTCAAACTATGCAAAACTATGACACATATTTGTGTCTGTAGTAAAACAGGAAAAGTTAAAACGCCAAAATGTTATACATTGGATTAGGGATTTAAATACACTAACAGTATGTATGATAAACAGTCACAAACATAGCCTTATTGACAGCACTCCAACATATACGTCAACAGTTCTTTGGGTGACTGAGTTTGAATCCTGGCTAGCGGCTCTTTCCCATCCAACTCCACTATCGCTTCTAGTCTCTTCTCAGTTCTCAAATAAAGGCATAAGAAAAATCCCCAAAAAACACATAGAAACAGAATAATTCATTGTAACAATAACACTTCAAATACTATTATTATCTAAAGATGTCATTACTTGGGCTGAGAATTGTTTTAATTCACAGATTTTTGATCAGATTAAAAGTAATTCAAGTAAATAAAGTATAAAAAAGGTTAATTCATTAAGATTCAATACAAAATTAAATTTTAATAAACAATAATAAACATTACCCCCAATGTATTGTAGGTGGAAGAAAATGACAAGGAAAACAATCTTTAGACTGTTAGCTAAAGCAAAATAAACTTGAAAGGAAACATACTGGATACTTCTAAAACAAATTAAGCATTGAATTATAAATATTGTCAGTATGAATGGCACAGTCTCTGATTTTCACCACTAAGAATAAACAAGCAATATGATTCAGCAGGATTTAATGGGTTGAAAAAAATGAATGAATTGTATCTGCTAGAATGCACCATCAAATTGAGACCTACAGCTTTCCCTCTCTTATACCAGCAACAAAGAGCACCTGTAGCACCTGTGGGTGCTAATTACATTCACTCTAATTACATTTGGGCTCTGGATTAATGCACAATTATGCTGAGAGTCTAAGTGATCGGTGTCAGCGATTAGCGATTCACAGGCTTCATTCAAAGAGTTAGCATTGAAAAACACTGCCAGTCACCATCCACAATCACCAATCAGTCAGGCCTGGCTTTGGAGCGTGAGAATACGGTGTGTATGTGTGTATGAGTATGTCAGGGTATAAGGATGTGGGATTGTGTGTGTGTGTGTCTCTTTTGGCATTATGAATAGCCCCAGATGTTGCCTGCCTTTAATCTGTGGTAGAAAGGCTCAGCTGGGGCAAAAAGCAGAAGGGGAGGGAGAGGGGTACAGAGGCCGGGCCGGACTGAAGGAGCCCCTGCAGAAGCAGGTCACTGGCTGGTCTTTCTCTCTCTGTCCTCTCCAGAGGGAGGCTTTTAGGGTGAAGCCTACTGGAAGGAAAAATAGAGGCCTGCTCAGAAGCAAAGCCTGCTGGGACCAATCAAGAATCCATCTGCTGCCTGACCAGTTTCTCCTTCTTTCTCTCTCTGTTCATTTCCTTTTTTGGCCTTCCATAATTTTTCTCGCTTTGTTTACAAATTAAGCAATCGGATACACATCTTAGTACAGTTTACTCATAGTCTTGGAAACAAGCATTTTTGAACAGGGCAGGATATATATATATATATTTTTTTTAATCTTAACACTTTCTTAGATGCATGTTTCTCTAGTCTCTGGGGGGCAAAAGTTGCAATTCACCACAGACAAAACGTAAAATCCTCACCACCTCTGTTACAAGCATCCTGAAATGAAGACATTCTGGGGAGTGTGCTCTATGATGGCTGCGTGTCTAACTGACCCTTTAGTGGGGCAGATTAGTGCAGATTGCCCTACCGGGGCCTCAGTGAGCAAACACGACATCTTTTGTTAAGCCCTCCATGAGGAGAGAGTCAGGAGAGGAGAGAGGGGGAAGGGAGGAATGCCTCTCATTAAGAGATCATCCATTTTGAGTGTGAAAATGCTTCCTATCAACACTGTTCTGGAAAGTTTGACTGCTACTGTGAGAACATGCGATGAGAGATATGAAAGGAAGACAGCAAAACATTAGTACCTGGCTTTATTCGCTTCCTTAGTAACGTCCCAGGCCCATGTGATGAAGTTCTGGCTGAGATATGACACTATGGAGTCCGCACACATCATCTGAGAGCAGAACACGTTACTGAGGACACTCTCGTCGTTGTGGAGGTAGATGGCCAGTAGTTTTCTCTGAACAACAGAAACAGGCATATATACCAACAGTTAGGAATAGGTACCATATGGCTTAAGATTCTGGTTCTGGTTAAGATTCTTGATTATGATCTTTAGTACTTTTTAATTTTTATTATATTTGCTGCCCTCAGCAGTTTGTAGCCAAATTATGAGATCATTTCAGATCTCAACAAAACAAATAAAACCAAATTTTATCAAATTATTTAAAAAAGGGTCTTACAAAGACTTTTAAATGTGCCACAGAAGTGGCATTAATGTAGTCCAAAAGTTGCTTTCAAGCATACTTAACATTTTATTATTAATAATATAAAAATATTATTTAAAATATAAATACAAATAGAAAGATTACAATATAATATAAAATAAAAACATTTAAAATTATATAAATATGAACGTATTCAGTGTAAACTGTGTAAGTGGTATTTTTTATACAAATACAGTAATGATCAAAACTTTACATACCCTTCAGAATATCTTAAATATAATAAAACTTGACCACATTATAATTGTTTTTATTCATAATTTTGAGCTGGATACAACAAAATAATGTGTGAGATTCAATATTGGTTCACTGCAATAGCTGACAAGGAGTGCAGGAAACACTGTCAGAGTATTTTAGCATGGTTATCAATTCACATCAGAGAAAAATGCACACTTGAGCAGTGTTAACACATCGAAAAGTTTAAAAACTCAAAAGCTGAAAAATCACTTTGCTATCCCTTCAAATAATTCAAAAACATTCAACTATTTGCAAACGAATGCCTACACAAGTCATTCCATCCCCACATTTAATTTACAAGGGGAAAAAAAAGCATGAATACTGAAGCCTCAATGGCCATTTCACCATCTATGAAGCCAGAACCAATCTAATCCTGACTCAATGATCCACCCCTTATTTCATGATTCACCATCAGACTTTCAGAGAGCTTTAAGGCCACTAATGCATCACTAGGGTCCACGAGCAGAAAAACATAGCGAGTGCCCTTCCAGCAAATCCAGAGCAAAGCAAACACCCAAACCAAATCAAACTGATGCAGGATAAATCAAACTTTCTCTGAAAAACAAAAAAACGAACAAATCACTTTATTTGTTTTGCATCAAATGCCAGTGACCTCCTTCCATCATTGTAGGTTAGCACAGGAAAGCACTGCTTCTGTCGAAGCACATCAAAGTCAACATATATTTACACCGCCAGATGTATGGCGGTGGCTTGCATAACCCAACAACTAATTCTTAAAAAAAGGCACCACCACAAACATGAAAGGTTTAGCCAGACAAGGCAGAATAATAAAATCCACTGAATTACAGAACAACTCTGAACATTTCAGAGACAGACAGCAAAGTGGGGAGAGAAGTAAAGTAGGGAGTCAACAGAGGAGAGAAAGTTGGGCTTTATGGAGGTGTGTATGGACGGAGGACTGAAGGAGCGCTGCTGTGTTTGCACAGTGATTAAAGCTCTCGAATGAGCCGCATGGCCCCTGGCGGGAGAGAGCTCAGGCCTCTTTCACCAGTCCAATTGAAGGCCCTGAAAAGATTAAACACTCACGCTGGGTAGACAAGCAAATGGGACCTGGAGAGATTTTACCCATCAAAAACTGAAAGGAGGGGTGGATGAAAACGAGACATGAACGTTTTCCACTCCTCTCTTGCAGTCCGTCCTAAAACTGCTGTGGTTGTTTCAGCACTGACTGAGCGCGTATGAGCTGTGAAAATGTTTTGACCTTTTAAGGCCTCTAAGATTTCATTGAGGAGGTGGGGAGAAGCTACTCTCACTAATAACAGTCTTTGGTCAGCACCCTCATTCCACGCCCCTCCATTACCCACAGTCCCTCCCTCTCTACTTTCATCCCTTTGTTTTCTCTTCCTTTTTTCCCCTCTGTTTTGTGGGGCTTTTCTTAGCCTGCAGAAATTACTGGGTCTGTTCTGGGGAAGAAACTGACCCAAAAGCTCTTTCGGTCACCTCAACTCATCCCCCACCTGCTTGGGACAAGAATCCCTGAAATGGCGAGGAGGAATGGGTAGAGACTCGAGAGGAACATGGGAGAGAGGGAGGTGGGTGGAAAGAGAGAGAAAGCTGATCTGTCCTGTGAGTGGGACAGCACTAGCTTTCACACAGTTGTCAGAAAGTGAGGAATTCCCAGGCTAACTTTGGAGTCAGTGTTGCAGCAGAACACGAAGACAAAGTGTATTTACCTGCTAATTGAAGGCCTATTCACATCAAGCATGACTTTTTGGCACGTAAAACACAAATTACAGGATTTTAAAGTGAAACAACGCATGTCTTTGTACTCCTTTACATGAACCTGAACAATAATAGTCATTATTCAGATATCAAAATTTGGAGGACGATGGAAACTTAATATGCAAAAAAACGTTGTGTCATTTAGTTGCATCAAACTTGATGTGAACAAGACTGAATTCACATAGTCATGGACTCAAGGTCTCTAGTCAAAAAGTCTCTACCAAAAAAAGGATCTAAATGTTAGGTAATGCGATTGAAAAAACTTAAACGAAATGCTATGCGACACAATCACAGCCAATGAAAACATACTTCATGTTTAAAATCGGCAAAAAATGAAATGCATACATCTTAAATTAATTTTATTGCGAATGATTCAGCCATGTATAATGTTTTAGCTCCTAGTTTTTAAACCAAAATATAACTCAATCTTCCAGTGAAAAGGCAGGCTGCTCAAACTCAACCCCTTTCTTGCAATCGATTGAAAGCCTGCATTCAGATCGGCCTCCATCCAAACAACAACCAATAGCTAGAACTAAGTCACCTGTCTTGTGTAGGTCTGGACTCCATTGCAGCTTTCATTGGCCAAGTTGCAAGCAGAGGTCATCTGACTGACGTGTAAAGCGACCAATCACAGTTTGTTTTATTCCACGTAATGAAATATTGATGTCCTTACAATAACAGCTCGGTGTAAACCTTGGTGTGTAAAACTCTGGTGGAGCTACCAGTTTAAAACTGCATAACTAAGAATAAAGCTTGGAAAATATCCTGACGTTAGCATTACGTTGTCTCTTAGGACAAAAAAAGCAGATTGATTAGTCTAATATCTAAAAAAAAAAAAATCTTGATTTTGGGAGTTTTCACAAAACACATTTTGTTAGGTGGCTTCACCTGCCCGACATTGAGAGTCACGCTAGTTATACATACAACCATACATCTCTTTCAAAATCATTGTGAAAGGATATTTTTAATTGCAGGCGACGTGTATGTGCTGAAGGCGGAGTGATGGAGAAAGTGATCATCCTCTTTTGGCAGTAGGAAAGCAAACAATGGGAAATGAGGAGTTCATATTACTGCTCTCTCTGACCTGTAGTGGAGTGCTTTAACAGATGGCACTTACAATACTATGACACATTCTCCCACAAAAACTAAACAAAAATCTAGTAATATTAATAATATTGTTGTTGCATAATCACAGTTTAGCTTTAGGAGGTGCCTTAAGCATGCAATGCAACTTTTAAAGGTCCAGGCAACTTTATTTTAAAACTCTGTCCTTATTTTATCACACTCATATCATTTTAAACCATATGATTTAGCAGGAGAAATTTTGAACAACTTTTCTCTCATGTTCATGAAGCAATTTACTTCACGTTTCAAAAAAGATGCAAAAGCATCATAAAAGTATTCATTCATATCATGCACACTGTGGTAGCTTTGGGATGAACAATGAAATGTAAGTCCTTTTTATATATATTAAATTATCATATAAATTATCATTGTCATTTTAATATTTCCCCCATAGTGTGCAAGTAAACTATTAGGACTAGATTATTGGTCACTAGATTGTTAAGAAAAGATTTGACTAAAAAAAATTCAGTAATGAATGGGATGTTGTTACTTCTCTCATAGATTTGCCAAACGCAATAAATGGTATATGTAAGGCAGTAAACACCATTAAAGTTGTGTTAAAAGGTAAAGAGAACTACTGACACATCAGTAAATAATTTTGATCAATGTTTAAAGACATGAGTCAACTTTCCTCAGTTCCCCGTTAGCATAGCAGCATCAATACCATGAAGTCATTCGGGTATAAGAAAACATCTCTTTTATTGCGAAACAATTGCTTTGTCACGAAACCTCCGGCATAAAGCTCATGCACGAAAAACCCATGAAGAGCGCAGAGGAGCTATGAATTTTGATGGGCATCTTTGTACGGGTGGCAGAGGAGGGTTAGCGTGATTAGCTGGATGTTAAGGGGATTTGTGATGAGGCCTGTGTGCTGATGGGTGGCCTGACTCGAGAGTTTTCCGCTGATCCTCCGGGTGAACTCCAGGGCCCCTGGCATTTTCATTAAGGACGGATTGGGAGCATCTCCCACTCCAGAAACACTTCATCACATGTAGTGTTTTACTTAGTGATTAGCCTCTCAGGCCCATGAGAGAGGGGCACAAGTGCCCTCCGAAAAATCCATCCCACACATGCACACGTGCACATGAAACGTTCGCAGCCGTGGGTAAACAATATACACGTAATGAGAAGTCCGGCTGATTGAGAGGTGGTGAACACCGGCTCAACCAATGCATGAGTAGTGGGATTATCTAGTTTTTAATGGCTTATTTGCGGAAACCATTTATTCAAACTTATTTTTAATTTTTGCAATTTTACATAGTGACGTTAGTAGGCAGAAATTATATTAATATCACAAATGAGTTCCTTATAATTAGACCAAAAAAAGTCATTTGGGACTGCAACAACGCTCAAGTTGACTTGTCCCCCCATTTTTAGAAAATCTCATCATTTCTGGGAGGTAGTAAGTACTTTTAAATGACGCATGCCTTAAATATGTCCCATTAAATCTTTCCTAAAGATAAATCCTCTGGCTGAAACCCAAAAGGAAAACATTTCTAGCAACTGCGAATGACATACTAGAGGCTCGCATATGGATAATGCATGACCCATGAAGAAAAACACTGACTGTCTTCTTGAAAGGAACACAGCAGGTCATCTCTTCTTCTTACGTTAGTTTGTTTTTACTGACACACTGAACCGTATCCTCAGGGGAGAGCGGCGGCCATATTGTGCCTGTGCCGAGGAGAGGAGGAGATCAGCTGGGCTGCAGGCAGGAAGCCATTCCAGCCCGCTCCTCATGCTCAAAACCCCCTGAACATCTTGCTGCATCCTCCCAGTCTAATAAGACCGTAATCCACACAAGCTGTCAGTTGATACAAGCCTCCTTATGAGGACACAGCGGGAAAACCAGCGCAAAGCTGTTCTAAATAAAGCTTCAGCTGTTCAAATGGGAAACGGAAATTTGATGGGGATTTATCATGATGGGGGGCCAGTTCTGCCAATCAAACGTTTAGTCTTGTTTATATACCTGTGCGCATAACTCTCAGAAGAAATGCTGGAGACGTAACCTGGTAACGTATGCACTTACATGCGGCTCAGATTTCTGGAATCTGGATCAGGACATTTCTTGATCTCATCTGCAATGGTTTTCCCTATCATTTCCAGTACCACATAATATCCAGTATCAATTTAATTCTAAAAAAATCTATCAAAACTAAATTAAAGAAAAAACTAAAATGTTCATTCATAAAGAAAATAAATGTAAATAAAATCATTACATAAAATTGTGATAGAAATGATACATTCTGGAGATGTCAGTATATACTCACATCTCTGGCTTTGCCGTAGAAGGCCTCTTGAGATGCTGCTTCCAAGGAGCCGATGTAGAACACAGGATGGCAATCGCCATATCTATAAAACACACAAAGCAAACCTTAGTGTGCTGATTCTGAGTAAATACCACACATCAGAGTAGCCATTTTTAAACATTAAAGCACTTCTTCAAAACAAATAGTGCTGGAAAAAATGTGTACACAAGGCAGCACGTACTGAACTACAAAGAAACACAGTTTGGTTTTCTTTATTGAAATTTATCCAGAGACCTTACCTTCTAGAAAATTCAGCAGTAAAGTGCAGTAAGGCATCACCCTCATTTTCACTGTTCTCAGGCACTGAGGGAAGGGGGAAGGAATACATCAAAATAGTTCCTTATGGTCAGCATCAGATGAAATGACACGATAACTTACTCATTGGAGACTTTCGACAACTCGAGCTGCTTCCCATGCCAAAGATCTCGGATTCATCCACACCAAATTCAGGTGCATCCTCAAAATCATCCCCCTCACTGTCACTGACCATGTGGACATCTGTGCACTGTAACACACACACACACTTTGGGTTTTCATGCTTAATGGGGACTTTCCATAGACAATGATTTTATACTGTACAAAATGTATATTCTATCCCCTAACCAACACGGAAAGCTTTCTGCAGTTTTACATTTTCAAAAAAACACCACTTAGTCTGATTTATAAGCTGTTTTCCTCGTGGGGACCAAAGAAACATTCCCCACAAGGACAAGGATTTCGGATATTGCCATCTTTTTGGGGACATTTTTTCCCCCATTTCTTAGGGTTTACCTGAACCACAAACACACAAAGGCAATTTGTTAAGAAGCAATTCATATACCAAAACTAGAGACGCACAATATGTATTTGTGACAGCAGGACCAATTAATGATAACAGGAAAGGGTCTAACGAGGCTAAAACTTTATCTAAAATAAAATGTTAACCTATAAAAGCACCATTTCTCCTATTATGCTATTATACAATGCATTTTTTGCGTCAAAACACGGCTTTGCTCTATGAGTGAAAAGGCTTTTGCCTTTTAAACCTCAAAATTGTGAAATTCTTTTCTACTGTATATCAAAATGTTAATTTAATTCTAAATATTTATAATGTTGGCATTGAGAAACAGCAATTAATATCAGCTAAAAATGTCTAAATTGGTGCAGACCCAATTATAACCCCATAAAAAGAGCATAATAACTCCTAAAATAATTCCCATTTTAATTCCACATTGGGGACCAAACCTAGTATGAATGGTGCACAGAATGTAAGAGTTGCAAATCTGTTGAAAGGTTGCCATCAGGCTTGAAACGCAGGGGCAAGTCTGGCTGCAGTGTTACGCCTGGCAACTCGACAGCGATCACTGTGCCCACTACACGTTACTTCATCAATTCAGAACAGGACTTCATTTCTATTCCAACAACGAATCTCTCATTAAAGATAGAAATGGCAATCATTTATCCATTTTGGCTGAGCAGAGCGGTTTAATTAAAAATCCCACAAAACATTAGAATTGCCAAAAGTGGCACCACATGCTGTCTTTCAATGTTGAGAAACTAATAACAAAAGCAGCAGAAATTAAATTTATAATGTAAACATTAGAAGAGAAACAGAATGGTCCTCATATACAAGTAAAAGGCAGTAGGTTTGACTGTTTGTCCATTGTGGTGCAAGTCTGTTCTGCTTTACCTCGTCTGTCTGGTCCACCGTGAGCGCAGTGGAAGATCTTCTGCACACAGTCAGGTGGTGGCAAGGGTAACTGATTCCACTGGCGGCCAGAGTCATCTACACAATCACAATACAGATTTTATTAGACATTTTACAGCAGTGGTTCTCAACCTTCATCCCCTATTGTCCACAACAATATTTGAATATTGATGTATATTTTTTATAAATATAACCAAATACTAAGAAACATGTTTTGTCATGTCTTAAACATATTGAGGCCCCCTTGGAAATTTGTTGAGGCTCCCTAGTGGCCCCCGCCCCCATGGTGGAGAACAACTTTACCAGCCCTTTTATCATGTTTTTTATTTTATTACCTTTATTATTTTTTTGTAGGACAGGACAAGACCATTTTTATTGTATGTTGAAAGAAACATGGCATTGTTGTTCATGAATAGACCACTGCTTGAAGTTACATGAAGTTATCATTGCTAACTTTTATGAAGTTCAATTTGGGATTGGAACATAATAAGGAGCCAATGACAACATAATTTTTGGGTGAACCACTCCTTTAAGAGAGCTTTTCCCAGTTAAGTTTGCACAGACTGATATTCATCAACACAGGATTTCTCTGGCTCAGGATAGAGGTTCTGTATGTTTGGCACTCTAAAGAGCATCACATGCAGCATGCAGTGAGCTACTGGTGAAGGCCTGAGTACCTCATTAACTCTCAGGCTAGAGTGGAAATGTCAGCAGCACTCCACACTACAGGGACTCATTACAAACCAGCCCCACACACACACACACACACACACACACAACTCCCTGTAGAGACAGCAAAGAGCTCTATTCTCTCGACTCTAACCTGACATTACCAATTACACACTATAATCACTGTTTGTTTTAACATATTCATTTCAGATACCTAAATGATCATAGAACGCTAGTTTAAACCAAGAGAAATCAAGAAATTATACTTGTACTGCTTACCAGATGGCATTACAGATAAGAAAGAATTGGGTTCATACAAGAAATTAAACATTTAAAATAATAGTGGCACCAAATTTACAGATTTTTTTTTTTTTTTTTTTTTTAAATTTACAAAAAGAAATTAACAAATTTAAGACATACCAAAACTGTCATGACTTGCTATTGATAAACAGACATAACAGATTATGTGTAAAGAAGCTTTGGTTTAAGCACCATAATATCCCATAATGGAACTCCGAGAGGTTTTCAAAGTGTCAAGTACTTCAACAGGGCGCTAACTCCCCCAAAACACAGAAATACACCACACAATTTATTTTTGTGATGGCCCACACAGAAAGAAGAAATCACAGACAGTCTCTTTAACCGGGACTAATTAAAGACAGACTGCCTCTATAGTAAGACAATGTACAGTACTGTTGGGTGACAATCAAGAACTGTCAAAAAAATCATTCATGTTCTCGCTACAGAAGAAATCACAAGCAAAAGTGGGGTAAATTAAGCCACTAATGAAGGCGCATGCAAAGTAATAATCTAGTACTCCATAACTGTTTTCACCATCTTTCTAATATAAAACACTGTACCTTTAAGATATATATCTATATGTAACTGACCTTTGTAATCCAAAGCCCTGTGGGTTATCACACACTATTGTTCATCAGGTTGGTCAAATTGCCTAATACTGAATTGATGTCGATATGCCAATGTGGAGAGTTTATTTAAAAGGATAGTTCTGTCACCCTCTACCTCATTCTAAATCTGTATGACTTCCTGTATGACTTCTATGGAGCACAAAACATGTATATTTTTAAAGTTGTTGAGGTAAAAACAAACCTGGGCCCCAATGACTTTCACTTATTAGACAAAAACATTTCTATACAGAAGAAAGTCAAAGGTTTTGGAAATGCATGACGTTGCAAATAATGCAATTTTCCTTTTAATGTGCTCATAATTTTTTTCTAAATTAGTTCTCATAAATGGTCAGGCCTGTGAATGTTACAGTACATCTAACCTCTATATCTCTATATCCAATAACCTCTTTATCTCAGAATGTAGATGTAGAATGTAAATCCTGCTTTACATGATATATCTTATTTAGCACTTGAAAAAATGTAGAATTAGGGCACTTAAATTAACAGGTAAAATGTTCCATGTTCTAACCCCATCGACTAATGGTATGAGTGTGTCTGGTTGCGTGCGTGTGTGTGTATGTGTCAGAGCCGCAGGCTACAGAGGAGAGGTCACCCCCTCATCTTTCCACACCTCCCTCTCCGCCTCCAAACAAAGAACTAAATCCTCCTCTTTTGGACCCCTTTCATTAACACTTGCATTAAAACCCCTAGCACTGAACACAATGTAAAAGAGGAATTCCATTTCTCCATTTCTCTTCTCGTCTAAGAGTCTACCATTAACTAAACATATTTCTTTGGTTAGCGTTTTCCTTTTTCTTCTCTACTTGGTTGTTTTCAGCTATTTGTTGTCGTTCTCCATCTTTCAGGCTGTGAAGTAGATAATTACTGCTGACAGCTGCTCTCGTCGTCCGAGAGCCCCAAGCTGCACCTTGCGTCTGCCTTCTTTGATAAGGACAAGAGAGCTACAGAGCGCGAAAAAAGTGAGTGTGTGGAGTCCAGAAAAGAAAAGAAAAATAAGAAGCCCCACCCTAAACACCTGTTGGACCCTTTCAGGTTAGGGTTTGAAGAGGTGTCAGTCTTGATTAAAATCTAGGGTCAAATACAGTGTTTAAATAGCCCAGTGAACCTTTCAGAACTAAGCCCTTCGAGAGGAAAAAAAAAAAAGTGTGAATAGGCTAGGCAATGTTTTTCACCTGTTTAAGGTATAATCTGTAACTGGTACGATTTGTCGAATGTCAGGGGCAGACCACAGCAAATGCCTCTTACAATAATTAAATTCCATAATAATAGAGTTCTATAGTGTGGATCCCAGTGACAAAACAGTATTTTAACTAATAAGTCCAGAGAGTCCAAAAAAAAATAAATAAATAAACATATCTAAATAAATATACTTCAAAAATTAGTTTCCAAATTCTTCCTGCAATGCAAATCTGATCTGATCTGAAAAGTCTACTACAACAGATCAAACAGATCCATTTCCCCTGCATATGACAGAACACGACTACCTGCTGTTAAATACAACAACGGGATAGTCAGCAGGGTGTTGATCTAAACATGTAAAGCATGATTTATGTCAGACGGCCCCAGTAAGGGACAGGAAGTGTGGATTGACGGCAAGTTGGCGGTTCTGAAGGCAGATGATTGGCAATATAAGAGTGTATATATACCTCTCCTCGGAAGAACTTCACCTGCAGACAGCAATCTCACAAGGGGCTCTGTATGGGCTTAGATCTGAGCCTCGTTGCTACGGCAACCAACGGGCCCAATAAGCCGCCTCCACAGGTCTGTGATGCTGAAAGCCCATAACAGCCGTGGGCCACGGAGACCCTCAGAGAGCAGCAGCAGTAATACATTAGCAAACATCAAGAAACACTGGATAAATGTCAGCAATTAAGGGGGAAAAGACTCTAATAAGGACGTTCCAGAAGTTGTCAATCATTCCCATAGGTGCTCACGAGGTTGGCAGTGAAATATGAAAAGAGCTCAAAAGAGTTTTGGCTCAGGATGTGTGTGAGAGAGATTGAACCGAGCGGTGGGAAACAGACCAATTAGAAGCCTAAATTAAGAGGACAAATAAAATAAACAAGAACATCAGCTACTATTATTATTAATAACAGCAGCAGCAAAAAGAACAGTGCACAAACGATTAACCCTGAATATTTTACATTAATGCATTTGGCAGATGCTTTTATCCAAAGCGACTTACATTGTAAATGTGTAACTTGAATGCATTCTAATCATATATATATATATATATATATATATATATATATATATATATATATATATATATATATATATATATATATATATATATATATATATATATATATATATATATATATATATATATATATATATATATATATATATAAAATGCTTTCCCTGGGAATTGAACCCATGACACTGGCGTTCCACACACCACGCTCTACTGTTTGAGCTACTGGAAATTTGAATACAATTCATTCTTATTTTCTAATTGCTTAATTTTCAAAATCAATCAGTAGAGCATTGGTGTTTACAACACCAAGGTCATGGGTTCGATTCCCAGGGAAAGCAAGAACTAATTAGAATGTCAATGTGTTCCTTGAATATTCAATGTAAGTCGCTTTGGATTAAAACGTCTGCCAAATGCATAAAGGTAAACGTATGCGATGAACTTGCATTATTTACTTTGCAGACAAAAAAAAAATCAGAACACCATCGTAAATCTCCAGAATATTACAGTAGGACAGAACAGAAAATGTGCTCATAAAACAACCTAGAGCAGCCTAAGTTTGGGTCTGAAAACATACCAAAGTTTGGGTGGTTAATGCCAAACACAGCCTGCAAACAGCAGTCCTCCAGTGGCCTGCCATATGAAGATGCCAGTGTCATCCACTCAAATACACCACACGCATCCAGACTACACCCACTCAAACAAACAAGGGCTAAAACATGACTATGGTAAACAGCCTCCTTTGAATTTACAGACACTGCATAGGGATGTCAAGACAACAGCTAAGATCCACCCACAAATTCAAAGGCATAAGAAAGTATGCTGATTTTTACATTGTAATCCCTTTCTCCCAAGAGACAAATTTGCAATGCTAATTACAAATCCAGTTAAAAAGCTGCACTGTTTAAATGTTAACTGGTTAAACAGTTTCACTGCATAAGTGGATCAAAATCAAATCATATTTTCTTCATCTGACTCCCTGACAGTATTACAAAAGAAGTATACAGAAGATGCAACGAGAACCAGCCGAAACTGATAAATATATTAAGTTTAATCCATTTCGACAATATGAAAAAAACCTGACGCTAGCTCCTTCAAAACCAATATGCTTAAAAGCTCAGTCAGCGAAATGTAAACTGACTGCTGATTAGTTTTCTATTTTTCTCCCTTATGAGGTAGAACAGAGTGCAGAAATACTCACTTTATATGAGCAAGTGAAGGGTAATGAAAGCACAGCAGAGCAGGCATTGACTCAGACTGCTGGTAAATGTATTTCTAAGCCTGGGCTGTCATGTTTATTGGTACAAATCCTGGGAGATGAGGGAAGGTTAATGAGATACGCACAAAAAAACGGCCTGCCTGCCATGCAAGAGCTTTGCGTCTAATGCACAGCTAGCCGTTTCAATAAGGGCCGGAGCCATTATTAAGACTGGTGCTTTAATAAAATGTCCCTCCCTATAAGCCAAGACGAGCTGAGGTGGAAAGCTGGTCAGTGGCCAAGTGCACGACGACCATTCATAACCAATCACTGCTTGGGCATTAACGGTTTAATGTGCCTTAAAGAATATTCATGAGCAGTGCCCTCTTTATCAAAAAACAAGATTGTGGGTTGAGGTCTTCGGTGAGTGCACTTCAGCCCTGAAGTGGCCCGACTCAAGTGGGCAGTCTGTGGTGAGAGGGTGTAATTCAGTGACCTTGTGTCTGTTGTGCTTTTCGCTAAAGGACGAAACGATCTCTCCAACCGCCCTTTTAACAATATGAGCTAAATGCAATGGGTGAGATACATGAGCCTTACAAGTGCACACTGAAAATAAACAAAGCAGTCATTGTTGAAGAGCTCTGTGAAACACTACTCATAAAGCTGACAATGGGGTCAGAATCTTTTGTTCTGGTACCAAGTACAATGTTTTTGTTTTATATTGTTCTTTAAATAGTGGTAACCAAAACTATATTAATAGCTTCAGTGGACAGATACATTTTACCCTTTTAAAAGACGACAATGCAAATATGAACGTAAGGGGGGTTGTGGGTTGCGAACTTACAACACCAGAAACAAACAATGCTCAAAAAGCATATTTGTTCCTCATGCCACTCCCTTTGAAACAACACTTTCGCTCAATTAAGCACCTGATACCATACTAAGACACACTGACAAGCATAGACCTAAGAAACACAGTCATCTTTCAAGGTTAAAACACAAGGGCAATTTCCATGCTTAACTGATCAGATGCACAATGAGAAGTAAAGAGAAAGTTCCCATGGTTATTTTACGGATGATTATCGTGGATGTCTAAGCTAGGAGGTGGGGTTCAACAGGGTTCAGTGATAGGGACCTCTCTGATCACTGTGAACAAGTCGTGCTGAAAGGCTGGGAGCACAGAACAGGGCGGGAAAGGTCACTGACCCCCCACTACATGAGCTGTAATGTCCACACAGAGAGGACAAGGGAGAGGAGCTGCTCGGTGACATCTTAATTAGAACCAACATCTTACTTTTACATCGGGTGATGCAACAGAACCACTACAGAAAAGCTGAAATGACAAGTCAATTAAGCAAAAATTCTGCATGGACCAACAATTAATAGTTAATAGATCTTGGCCAATGAGATTTTACTGTGGGCCAGGCTATCCGGCGCAATTGAATATAAATAGAAACCAAGTGACCAACAAGAAGATCTGCTGCTTTGGTCGTATCTGGTCAGGACAAAAACGATCAGTTATTCTATCAGATTGCATATACATAATTATTCTAATTTTACAACTTATTTTCTACGTAATAGAATCTATAATAACGAGGGAGTAAAAAAATCATACCGAGTCGTCTGAGGCTGAGGCAGGCCAGCCGTCCCATTGTTGATGCCGCACAGGGATATTCGTCAGGTCTGAAATGTTCCTTTTCACCTGAGGAATAAACAGACAAAGAGATCAGACAAAAGACTAAAAAAAAACATGATCACATTCACAGTAAAAACACAAGAAGAAACATTTCTTTAGACACTTTCAGAACACACTGCATGTGCCATTATCGCTATGATATAAGTGACTGGAATGGGAGGGTGAAAAGGCAAGTAGCGGAAAAAAAAGAGCTCTGTGTACTCAAAATTCCACAGATGCCTGTCCTAATGCCCAATGCCAACAGCCCTTCACTCGAAAAATGGACAGTATTTCCCTTCTGCTATTCATGTAACTGCACTTAATAACATTGCATGCATTTAAACAGTTGACGCTGGCCCCTGCTCCTACACCGCTGTTGTTTTAAAGCCCAACGCCAGGCTGATGTGCGGAGGATGGGGGTGATCAAAGCAGGCGTTGCCCAGAGCTGGATGGGCAGCAGATTCTAGTGCATTATCCCCAGAGAATGAACTACCCCGCGGCGCTAGATACAGAGGCAGAGAAAACTAGCCATTGTGGCGGAAAGCCTTCCTAGCGCATGGTCAAATCCCACCGCCAGCACACTGAGTGGACATGTATCCTCTGCCAGTCTGATGACCCGTGCCCACAGAGGCAGAAACGATGGGCGCAAGATGCTTGTGAAAACAAAGGACATGAAACACGGTTGAAAGAGATAGGGTTAAGAATTCATTAGCAGATACAATCATAACCTTTATGGTGACAAAACTATAACCACAAAAATATGAATATATATCAATGCAACAATACAGAGGTTCTCAACTGGTGGGTTGAGACCCAAAATGTATCAGGGTAGTGATACTAGTGTCTTTGACAGGAGGGGGGAAAACTACACTAAATAGTAATAATAATAATTTATTAATATTATTAATATTAATGACTAATTACTATTAATATTAATGACTACTTGTAATGGTTTTCAAAGACATTTAGATAACAAAATGATCAAAAGTCCTATTTATCTCAAGTAAAAAATTAAGCATATATTTGGATTCATGCAGTTCATTATTAATATTATTAACATGTAATGTTTGATTATAAAGATATTTTTGTTTAGTTTTGGACAATTCTGGCACATTAATGTCTAAATGTAAAATCTGTGTCCTGATGCAAGAAAAACTAGTTAAGAACCACTACATTTATATAGGACTTTTATAAGGATTTTTTTAGACAGATAGAAAAGGTTTTATATAATGTTTCAGTAATACAGATATGTATAGAACCATGGATAAAGTCAGTTGCCTGACGATTTTGGTCAGGCAAAAACTCAATAAAGGGAAACAAATTTAGATATTGACAACCACCTCAGTCAGCTGAAGTCGAAGACTGCACTGTCTCTCACACACACACACACACACACACACACACACACACACACACACACACACACAATAAAACATCCACAAGCCCACACTCTGGGCTTTGCGTTTTTCTTATTGAAGCGAGCAAGGGTCAGCTGGGTTGGCCAATGTTATTACAGAGTGTAATATCTGTGTTTGACCAGAGGGCTACAGGGATTTGGCTGCCCAGGGCTGACCGGCAGGCTGCCGTAAAACACCAGCTCTTGGCTGTAATGAACCATTTAGGGTCAAATGGCACCATAGCCCAAGAGAAAGTAGAAAGTAACGGCATCACCAAGGACCAGACAGAAGCATTTAGCTGCTATAACAAATCGTCCCTCTGTGAGAATCTGATATTTCACCGCTTTACTTCATTGGGTCTTTTTTATGAGCATCGCTTTACTGTCAATACACCTATACCCCTCTGTACTTCAACCAGACTTCATCCCATCTTGACAAACATCCAACGAGAAGCTATTCACCATTATTTGACTTCAAAACAGATTTATATATATTGGAAGGTAGAGATGTGAACATTCATGGCGCATAAGAAAAGAAAATAGCAAATAAAACCCCAAACACAAACCTGTCAGCGAATAAAGGTTCATCAGATATAGGTGGTTGGGTGAGGGGCTCTTTCTGCAACTACTGAGAATTATAATTGACTTAAGAGGAGAAAGCCCCATACTGCTGCAATATTCACAAACACAAGTGTCATTACCTATTCATGAGCTACGAATTCCTCCTCTTAGCAGCCAGGGGTCTGCAAATTAAAGCCAACATTACCCAACTAAATGAGAAAAAATATATACACGGAAAGGATAAACAAACAAATCCACCGAATAACAAGTTTATTTACCACTGATTTCTAAGAGAAAGCAAAGAGAGTTTGAAGATGTTCAGTAACAGCTGACATTTGTTCTGTCTTGCCCAAACCGCTGCCCATAAGGAACAATGAGGTTTGATTAAATAACGAAGGAAAAGACTCAGTCCTATTAAATCCAGTTCCGCTGACATTTCATTTTAAATGTCACAATAGAGTTTTTAGCATCAGGGCACAGATGTCTATTGTGAAAAGGAGGAGGGAAAAAAGCAGATAATGTTGACATTATATCAGAAAATGCGGGAAGATCTCATGGATAAAGACATTTCAGCTGCTGGGATTATATACTTAAGGACTGCATGTAACGGCGCCTTTCATTTATAAGGTTTTCTTTCATATACTCTCCAGTGTGGTTGTCATATACGATGTGGTTGTCATATACGATAGATATTATATAATCACCAATAGAACAGTTCGTGGTGTAGATGAAATGCACAAAATATACATTGTACATGGTGATGGTATATGGACTGCACCAAAAAAATAGTATTTATGTATTTGTACTTAAATAGTATTTAAGACACACAAACATTGAAAGGCATCTGTGAACTGCTGCCCCCTTACTGACAGAACTTAAACTGCCAAGATAAATTTAAAGATGCATGTTCTCTCACTCTGATTTATATATATATATATATATATATATATATATATATATATATATATATATATATATATATATATATATATATATATATATATATATATATATATATATATATATATATATATATATATATATATATATATATATTAAAAAACACACATATACATGTTTATATTAACAAACACACTACATTGAACTAAGAATTAAACATTTGCAGTTTTGTGCACCCGTCAGATAATATTAAGCATTATTGTTAAATTCAATAATATTATTAATATCTTCATATAAAAGACAAAAAGATTTGTCCAAGTGCTCAAAAAAAACCTGAATCTTACAAAATTAAATGACTTCAACGTCAATGAACACGTACGCCCTCTCAGACAAACATGCGCGCACACACGCACATTAATGATCCAATCTTTCTAAATGCCAAGTACTGGTAATCCTTGGCTGGAGAGAAATCAAAGAGAAGAAAAGGTTGCCATTAAACAGTCACAAGCTCTTCAGCACCAGATGCCTTTCATTCACACTCTTTTACTCTCCATCCTTCTTTTCTTCCTCTGCGTTCATCTCTCCAGCTGCGGAGAGAAACGCTGTGGGGCCGGCAAAAATCCCTGGGACGAGTCGTCTGGTCACGGACGGCAGAGCCCTATCGGACGGCCCTATTCTCCCCACCACTTTCCTGACAAACATTTGCTCTGAGGCTTAAGCGCAGCCCCGAATTTGGGTTTGGGAATGCCAATCAGAAGAGGAGAGCAGGGCCCAGGGCCGAATAGTGGAAGGGTACGTTCCCTGGGAGCCTGGAGGCAGAGCGAGAGCCTTTGGCAAAGACAAACAACAGGACAGCACTGAGGGACTCTCTTCTCTCTCTCCCTTTTGCTGCTCCTATTGATATGCACATGCAGAAAAGCATCGGCTGGTCTTCAGTAAAGACAAAAGATGAGCAGAAAAAGAAAGGCTGGAGAGGAGTCCTCTCCATATGTGGCTGCAAGGGGGTGAATGGGGGAAAAAAGAAAGAGGGGAGATTGTGAGAGCTCTCTGTTGCTGTTTTGTTGCATTTTTACACAGGGCTTCGGTTTTAAGGGCCACAACTGTAAAACAAAAACTTCTCTCACTTGTTAGTAACTTTTCTCAACAAGACATTTGTGAAGAAACATAGTAGATCCCCGCAGAGCTGTTCACACGTTTATTTTCTAGCATTTCGAACACAAAAGCGAGTGCTTGGACATGCTTGATAAAAATGTTCCCATCCCAAAGGAGAAAAAATCTTTCAGTGGAGCCAAAGTAACTAATGAACTCCACCGCTCACTAAACTAACTCTGAGAAAGAGCCATTTAGAAAGTGACGTGCAACCAATAAGGTGTCCTCTTACAAAAACAGTTTGTATCGCATGCAATTTGTTTCTCCTTAGAAAACAAATCTTCTCTCTCTGTCCCCTCATTCTCCATCTTAGGAAGAAAGAAACAGAATGCCTGAGGATCAGGCCAGTTGGGGCCACAGCGGTCCGTTTGATTCAGCTTTGTCCAGTCGCTCGCTCCCCTACCAAGCCAACAGCTTCGCTTCCTGCTCCGCTTTTCTCTGCCCCGCGGGCTCTACTCTCCAGTTGTTGTAATCCCGGCAGAAACACTTAAGGTTCACAGTAGGTGCTCATCAAAACCATCTGCTGAGGGAAAGAGAGCGCTCACCCATCTCACTTTAATCTCTTCAATTAGCACCATTACAAACCTGTCAAGTAGTCTGATTACTGTAATGGTGACCAGCGCCATCAAGGCGGCAGTTTCGCCGGGAAAGGGATTCTGGGATTGCGTGGACATAGCTGAGGTGGGGAAAAGCAATTCTTTAGCTTATAATTATAAAAAAGGGAGAGAGAAAAAAAGAAGTCTGACAAAGTATGAAGAGAACACCTAAAGGAATAGTTTACCCAAAACGAATATTCACTCATCTATTCATAACATTAGTAACAGCTCACTGGAGCAGAAGATTTCCAGTGATTAATGAAGTCCCTCAGACTTTGATTGGCTTCAGAAGAATTGGAATACAGCATATGGACTACTTTTTATTTACTACTTTATAGTGTTTTTTTTGTAATTTTTTTGCAATTCTGTAGCCTGAAAGTCAAATTTGCATAAACATACCCTATATGAAGAAAAGAGTTATAAATAAATAAATAAAACGTATATATGGACATCATTTTATTTTTTAGGGTATTCTACTTGCAAAATTCCTTGTGAATCCAACAATCAATATTTAAGTAAATGGTATTTAAAAAAATTGAATCTATGTATTCATATCTGCATCATTTTTATCTATTTTCATTCCACTAATAGATTTGACTGAACTGATGGTACATCACTTATCCCACTGGAAAAAAAGTGGTTTGTTTTATCTTGATGTCCAGTGAAATATCTATTAAGGCTCGTATTCATGGATGGCATACATATAAATCAGTGCAGAAAGACAAAATATGATTATATTAAATATTATAATTTCCCCAAATATTTCTGATAGTGTTGTTTATCAAATAAAGTGCTGTTTCTCAAATAAACTGATTTTATTTTAAGGTAAAAAGGTAAAGGTAATTTCTCACAAATACAAGTCTGAATATCTTACTTGCTTGTTAAGTAAATTAATCTTTTTTCAAGGAAAATAATACAAAATCTGGTTAAGAATAGGATTTTTTGCAGTGCAGTCTTGCGAGTCAGAAGTTAAACAAGAGGAGTAAAGTTTAAAAACAAAAAAAGAACAATCACCGATGTCTGTTTCTTCAAAACAGCATTGCACAGGCCCAACATGACTCCCCTAGCACTGAGGGAGGGGTTCAAGTGGCGCTGTCAGTCCACGGGGAGCTTGTTACACTTGACGTGGTGCACGCTACCTGCTGTGAATAATTAATGGAGCCATTTCCAGAAAGCTGTGTGTAGGTTACTGGGGCAGGCCGAGGAGAATGCGAGGGAGTCGGGGAGGGGCTGTGTGTGTACAGAATGAAGCGTTCAGGTTTTGTGTCCCACACAAGCCAACCTTAAATACAACACAGTGTAGTTAAAAGGAGAGTGATGAAAAGAATGACATCGCACAGGTCTGATGAGAGAGGGAAAGGAGCTGATGAGCCACAGGGGGGTTTGTGGCGCTCGATACTGAGGTCTGGCTATAGCAGACACTGTGATAAGTGGAAATCAAGATCATTTTAGTGTATTCTATTTCACGTGCAGGGCGCCATAATATACAACATTAAAGCTAATGTGTGTATATATATTAGGTTTAGTGGGCGTTCTGAAAGCAAGAACTTTGACTGGGAGATAATTAGCTTTGGCTCAATGAAGGTCTTAATCACGGTTGACTATTATTTCAGCATGCAATAATTAAGTTAACGGCTCACCTAAAAATCAGAGTAGTTTCAGAATACATGGGCAGAAACGCAGTAGAGAGACAGACAGACAGCGGGTGTAGACAGACAGACAGACAGAGGGGTAAGGTGACAGACAGGTGTGTGGATGTCTCACCTCCTGGATGGTTTTGCTGGCAGGGAAGTTGAGGCTGTAATCTCTCTGTGCTTCACGGTGGCTAATGACGAGCAGGTAGTTCTCATTCGACAACCCTTGCTGGGCACTGCTAAACAGCAGGAAGGGCAGAAGGGGGAAAAGAAAGAGAGAGGAGCATTAGAGTTCAGCAGTGGACGAGCTGGGGCTCGTCTCCATCTCCCCAGGGCTCAGACAAGCCTGTGCCACCCCACTGCTCTGCACAGATAGCGGGTGGCCAGGGCAAAGACAAGGGGCACAGCATGGGCCGCACACCAGCACTAAGGCCGTCTGGAGGTATAGAGTCGAAGCTAAGAGTTGTAAACGTCACACAAAAGAACAAGGCGGCCAGTGCAGCTTGTGCACTCTGCCATCACCCTCAGAGCGCTGACCTCAGAGAGGGTTTGAGATTCATGGGAGCCGTGGAGCAGAGTTGTAGGAGAGAAGGCCTCATCTGATGACAAACGATGGGGGTTAAGTAGCGCTTTGAACAAATGCTCCGTCTGTGTGTGTGAATATGAATCAACAGCTTAGAGGCGAGCCTGCCGGCTAATCACGGTTCAAATGAAAGCAGTCAGGAAGAGGAGAGTCTGGGAATTAATATGTAACGCACACATTAATTATGCAACCAGCGCCATAATCTGAGGAGCTTTGGACAAGCTTATGTTAACAGAGGACCAAATTTACTGTAATGGCAGCTTATTTACATTGACTAAAACTGTGAAATCAATATGTAAATGTAATGTTTGTTGTATCTAGCGATGAAGATTGAAACGGTGGCCTAGGAGAGGAGGATGCATATGCAATGCTGCGGAGAGTGGAAAAATACAGTGTCATGAATACGGGATAAAAGGGGGCGTATAAATGTGAATAACTAAGATACATTTTACATGCTGATACAATATATTTGCACTGACAATTATGTAGAACTAAAGGTAAGGATTGATCTTTAAATCGAAGCATTGTTTCAAATTTTGCCAAGCTGTGTTTGTCTATAATGCTATATAAAAAAATATATGATTCACATAACGCAAAATATATATAAACAAAATACACAATGTAACTAAGATTTCTAATTCAACTAATATTGACTCGAAAGGGAATCAGAATGGAAACCGAATTAAAAAAAGAAATCAGTTACAAAAAGTACTCCTAAGTAACGAATTAAATTAAAAAATTATAATACTTGTGAAAAGAATAAGATAAATATAGACAAAGATACACACACACACACAGCTATTCAAAAGTTAGGGATCGGTTAGATTAAGACTAGGGTAAATGTATTATTAATTTGAAAAAAATATATAGTTAATTCAGCAGTCATATTGAGAGTTTAAAATAACTATTTTCTATTGTACTATATTTTTAAATGTTAGGGTTTCTTATTTTTACTACACTATTTTTGATGAAACTTAATTTGAAATAGAATATTTACATTATATGGGTCTTTACTGTCACTTTTGATCAATTTAATGTGTCCATGCTGAATAGAAGTATTAAGTATTGACGAATGTATGCATGTATGGAATACTTGAAAATGTTAAATATATTTAAATATAAAATAATTAAAACTCTTTGTCCATGTCCCCATTTAAGATGGTGTTATGAAACTGTGGGCTAAAAAGTAAACTGTAAAGCAGAACTTTTCTCTCCAAGGAGTTAAACTACGCAAAATCTCCTCTAATGACAGATCTACAGCATAAGGTTCATCTGTAGGAGCTTAACCAGTTTCAGCCCTCTGTGGTCCCAACAGCACCTGGAGCTGACCCCCCTAAACTCACCCTAAATGCTTCTCCACACCACCGGAGGCACTGGAAATAGAATGTCACTGGCTGTTATAGACAAAAAATAAACCACTGTGTAAATGAAGAGCAGATTGGTTTCATTCAGAGATAAGTCTTCCGTCTCAGAACCCTGCAAGACTGAGACTTTAAAAAAACCTACCGTCTCGTACCTCTCATTGGCACACATGTACACACATGCAGTACAAACCTCTGGGTTTAATTTCTCACACACACACAAACACACTCACTCTTAGGGTGACCTGTATCACCAAACCAAACACAAACATACCCTTCGCTCTTTCTTCCTCTTGAAGTTTTATTTTTGCACCCGCCGCAAATGTTTTTCTGCGCCGCCTGTTTTGATCTGACACGTCTAAGTACTAATTGCTGTAGTTTAAACTGTTTTTCCTTTCTGCCAAAACCAGCAGATTCCTCGGGCCCCCAAGTCTCACAGGAGATCAGATGCAGAAAATTAGATAAATACCAAATGCGCAGAGACTCATTTGCTCATTTGTATTTGAAATAGCAGAAGTTCAAATTAAAATAACCTTAAATACACACATCCCATGGAAGCAACAGAAATAGATGATTCGTTTTAAATTATTCATAAAGTTCCATTATTTATGCTGGAGATTAGGGGTTTGGATACCTCCACGAGAGGGAGAGCGAGTGAGCGAGCGAGATGAGCTTGGCTCATCACTGGATTTCTGTAACTACCTTGGATGGAGTGTCTGCCGTGAAAGCTCCAAAGCCTGTGCTGTATTTGCATTCAAAACAGAGGGAAGAAAATGAGGCAGGCGGCGCAGTGTGAAGACGAGTTTGATTAATATGTTTGGATATGGTGTGCTGAGGTATGCTTTGCAGTAATTGCCTACAGTGGCTTTTATTTGTTGAGTACTGTGCCATTGTTCACTGCCTGCATCCTAAGACTCCACACTTTAATTTAAAAACAAGCTGATTGTGACACATGTACACATTGCTGTTCAAAAGTTTGGGGTTGGTGAGACTTTTTAATGCTTTTTTTTTTAGAGAAGACTCTAATGCTCATAAAGGCATTTATTTAATCAAAAAAAGTAACATTGTGAAATAACTTTAATTTATTTCGTTCCTGTGATGGCAAAGCAGATTTTTCAGCAGCACATGATCCTTCAGAAATGATTATAATATGTTGATTTGGTGCTCAAGAAACAGCCGTGTTGTTAAACATTTTGATGGAAACGGATATAATGTTTCTTTGATTAACAGAATGTTTAGAAGAACAGGACAGCTTTTATTTGAAATAGAAGAAAAACTTGATCAATTCAATGCATCCCAGCTAAATAGCAAAATTCTTTTTTTTTTAAACAGTTTTTTAAACCCTTTACTCAATTTTATGCATGTAATTTTATTATTATGTAATATAAATATAATAATAAATGTAATTATATATTTTATTATTTTTATTATTTTATTATTATTTTTAATTTTATTATTATATTAATTTTATTATGCATGTAATTTTATGTAATTTATGTATCCTATTTTATGTAGGCTTTATGAACCTATTCATGATGTACGCTTAAATAATTGTAACTAAAGTTAAAATGCATTATAAATATTTGCAGATTCCTTGTTACTACTGAAATCGGTGGTTTGACAATGCTTTATGCTTTTAAAATTATTTAGTGCCATTTGAGCGCCATCATTTGCTTATTTACACAATGAAACGTGAACGTTAGAGAGATTAAAACTTGTTTATCTTTGAATATCTTGTTATAATTATCTTTTATTACCAATACTTGTACATGAAAACAACAGAAAAATCAGTATTTGGTTTTTCCAGGAAAAGCTTTCAATTGTGTGTACTGATGCTGTAATACAATAATGCCAATAAACTATTTTGAAATTAAAATTCATCCCTTGTTCATTTTGTTGTAATACTGTGATTTAAAAAAAAAAGTCTAAACATTGAATGAAGTATTTTATCCATTAAATTAAAAAAAAATCCATGAAAGAGAGAAGAAAAAGTACTGCATAAAAAGAGTGTCACATTTTTTTCACAGTTTCTTTCTATTAATTTGCTAAATCACTCAGAAACACTGACATTCTGCTCAACCCAGGTTTAAAATAAGTGTAAGTAAAGATGCCCGAGCAGATGAGAAAACAGCATCTGAAGTGCCCCAGAGATACAGCCAGAGAACAGCAGTGCAGCAGGAGCTAAGTCTGCTGAGGAACACTTCTCTCTCTCTCTCTCTCTCTCTGTGTGACAGTTATTTATAAAGGCAGTTAACAGCTTATCTGCTCACCCTCCTGGAAGCCCTCTTCTCACTGCACCATGAGAGGACAATCACGGGCAACAATGGGGTCACACCTAACTAACACCGGCCCTTCATTTTTCTCCCCTATTTTGTCTCCTCTAAAATAGTTTCTGGGAAATAATTAGAGCCTGTCACCGATGATGCGCTCTAGTAGGTGCTGGACATTAGATAGTGTGCCATTTAGAGAGAGAGGTGACAAGGTCTGTGCTGCATGTCACCTGCCCGATACGGAAAAACGAGCAGGATCACGTTAATATCCGTGATCTCCATGGATCCACTTATCCCTGACCAGTATGCGCTACTTCACAGTAATGTGTGTTTTTGTTGCAATCTTTGAAATGAAAGTTAAGAAGAAAAACACAAAATGCCTCCAGACCAAATCTGACGAGGTGCTAAAAGGAAAAAGAAAAAAACTCGGAAAAAATTACGTGGTGATGTGCTTTGGTGGGTACTGTTATCACAATGTTAGTTTACAGCCCATTAAGTATTTTTCTCAGAATGTTTTCACCCTCTAGAGTACAGTGTCCACACATAAGCTGACAGAGATGCCAGTTTATATCTAGTCGCTCAACGGCATCGTCACCACCTCCCGCCGGGGCTTACAGCAGTGCTAATCAACACGTAATTAAACACACAAACACATGCACATCAATATAACACACGCACACACCCCTTTCTAATTTCTTTTCATTTATTACTTTGAATCGCACTGCTCTGACCTTAATGTTTTGGTCACATAAAAAAATGCTTATTTCTTATTAAAAAAATAAAATGTCATTTCTTAAAATAATTACTTAAAACAGTACTGTTATTCAGATTTAAAATAACCATTTTCAATTTTAATATACTATACATTTCTTCATGTAATGTCAAAGCTGAATTTTCAGCAGCCTTCAGTGTCACATGATCGTTCAGAAATGATTATGATTATAATATGCTGATTTATGATGCTCAGGATACATTATTATTTTAATAAGATTTTCTTAAATAATAAGAAATGATTAATAATAAGTCGAAAACAGCTGTTTGGCTTAATATTTTTGTGGAAACATTTTCATGATTCTTTGATGGATAGAAAGTTCAGAAAAACAGCATTTATTTTAACGGAGTTTATTTTTTTTCTTAACATCATGAATAGCTTTATTGTCATTTTTGATCAATTTAAAGCATCCTTGCTCAATAGAAGTATTAATATCTTCTTCTTCTTTTTCAATCTTACTGACCCCAAAATTTTGAAACAAACATAAATAAACAAAAAAATAAATAAAATGATCATAGAGCAGCTCCTCAATTGATTAAAATGCTTTACTATCATCAAACTGTTGATCTAACTGTGGTCATCTAACGCCACCTAGTGGTGAGTGAGAGACTTCTCTTGAACATAAGGGAATAGTCCAGAGATTACTCCCCTCAGCCCATACTGGTAGATTCCTTCACTACCAAATTTGGTTGTAATACAAAGTCATCAACCTCCTCTAAACAGAAGTAAAAGGTCAGCTTTTAGAGGGTAGGAGAGGTTAACAAGAAAACGAGATGGGCTGCTCTTATAAAAATCATAAGAGGCAAGTACATTCTTTCATTTTGAAGAGCTATTCATCCGCATGTGCAATACCTGGACCAGTTAAAATGGCAGAATCTAAGCTAAAGAGGCATCCTTTATGAAACTATGTAGACATACCTGCTCTGGCTGGTACTGGCTGAAGGGGCGATATCAGGGGTGAGAACATACAAGCTGTTGTTCTTGGGCAGGTGTAAACTCCGCAGAACCGTCTGAAAGAAAGGGGAAAAACCATTAAAGAGGTTTGTAAACGCTTTTAATGTTTTCATTTTCTAAACCTGTTCGTGAATTACACATGAACAAACAAGAAAGTTACAATTATAAAGACCTATTTCATGAAAACAAAGAAAATGGTAAAACAATCTACATTAATAATAATGGACATTTTTAAAATCCAACAGCTTCTCTTAACACGGTAATCATAATTTTTCACATACAATTGCAACTGCCATATAGATTTTCTTGATGTAAAAATGTATTATTTAGATAAGATATACATATGTGTGTCTGTCTATCTGTATGTATATAAAAACACCAGCATATATTCAATAGAGTCACACTTACACTGTCAGATACATCTCCACTCTTCCAGCCTTTTAACTGCATTTTAGAAACAGGGACCTGTAGCTCAGTTTCTAAAATAGTTTTAATATCACCTGCAGAAAGAAAGAAATGAGAATAGGTTAAAAAAGTTTAATGGTAGTTCAGTATGTTACCACTAGAGGACAGTATGCATCCAGTCTAGTTTTGTCTTTGTTTGAAGTTTATTTAGCAAAGTTCTACTTATCTTTAGCCAGTTCAAGTGACAAGCTGACAAATTTATTTTGTTTACAAATGAAATACTATTGAGAATAATCATGATACCACCACAATGCAGAGAAACATTCATTAGAAAATCGGTTCTCAAACTGCCATTTCTCCACCACACACACAAAACGTGGCTAGCTGACTACCCTAATACTGCTAGTTAGTCAACATGGTGATCTAAATTACAATAGCATTGAAAGAGATTAAACATTTGAAAAAAAGATTTATCACTCAAAAATCACATACCTACAAGACATTAATATTTATAATAGCGGTAGTATAATAAAATGGCTAGAATTTATGACTAGAACTTTTCTATGATTAAATATATTATTTTATATGTATTAAATACATATACAACAGTCATCTTATCTATGTGTGTGTACATATAGGTGTGTGTATATGAATGTGTGTATAAATTTAACTACATTTATTTTTAAGAAAGTGTATATGTGTGTGCATATGTATATATACACACACACACATACACGTGTATATTTGTGTGTGAGAGTATATAACAATAAATAATGTATAAGTGTGTGTATAAATAAATACACACACGTATGCATGTATATACACTTGTACATACATATCACATTTTACTGCTTAAAAACAAGCAGATTTAACATGTATAGGTATTAAAACTTAACCAAAGACTGGACTATTACACGAAACAACAAGAACAATTTTTTTTCCTTTACCATTGTATTTGTGTAACTCTTATTTGAAGTGGGCAGTAAGCTGTCTACCACCAAAAGATTATTAACTGCTCATGTATGCATTGTTAACATTTATTTTAAAAAACTGTGTGCGCTCACCGACTATGCTAGCTTCCTCCAAGACCACCTCTATGGAGCGCTGCCTGTACTCCACATGGAAGTTGAGCATCCGCGACTGCCGCTCCACAATGTGCCGTGAGGGCTGGACAGGGCAAAAGGCCGGGCTGGATGAAGACGGGGGTGATGAAGATGAGGATGCTGTTGCTGATGCTGATGCTGAAGAAGGCGGGGCTGAGGGCATAGGTGCTGTGTCTTCTGATTGGCTGTGAGGTCCATAGGGGCCAGTCTGAGTTGCTTCACTGGAGAAATTACTACAGAAGACAGTATAAAATTAGAAAAAGTTACAATCAACTCAAATAGAGTCAACATGCCTATATGAAAAACATCTCTCCATTATAGCTACATTGATAAAATGCTAAATCAAAAAAAAAAAAAATGTATGCATTACATGCTTTTTAATTCATGAAAAGTGACAGTAAAGATATTTATGCTGCTCAAACTAATTAAGGAAACCCTTTAAATCACACTTTGGACCTCAAGTAATGGAATATTCCATTTGGAAATCTTTATATACATTCTATTATTGAAGCACAAGGTGCCAACAGTGCAAAATAATCAACACACTGAGGGCTGGATTCAAAAATCAACGCAACAAACTGAAGTTACAGGCTGATCCAACTTGCATGTTGGAAGTTCATCACAGCAACTCATAAATGTAAGTCAAGTGTGTGTATGGCCCCCGTGTGCCTGTATGCACTCATGACAACATCTGAGCATGCTCATGGGGATCTCCTTCCAGACCTGGATCAGCGATCTCCTGGACAGTCTGTGGTGCTAATTAGCGGATTCTCCGATACATAATGTCCCAGAGGTTCTCAGTTAGATTTAGGTCTGGGGAACATGAGACCCAATCAATAGCATCAATGCCTTTGTCATAAAAAAAAAACTGCCTACACACTCCGGTCACATGAGGCCAGGCATTATCAGGGCCCACTGCACCAGAATAAAGTCTTTCATCCCAGAACCCAACAGCAGTAAGAGAACCACTGGCTAGCATGTGATGGTCTGTGTGACCCTCCAAAGATATTCCTCCCCAGACCATTACTGACCCACCGCTGAACCAATCATGCTGGATGATTCTGCACACAACATATCGTTGATCTCCACTCTTTCACGTCTCTCACGTGTGCTCAGTGAGAACCTGCTTTCATCCGTGAAAAGAACGGGGCGCCAATGGAGACCTGAATTCTGTTTTTTTTGTTTTTTGGCAAATGCCTATCAAGCTTAACAGTGCAGAGCTGAGAGCTCTAGGTCCCACAAGAGGATGCCAGGCCCTCGTGAAGTCTGTTTCTGACAGTTTGGTCAGAAACATGCACACCAGTAGCCTGCTAGAGGTCATTTTGTAGGGCTCTGGTAGTCCTCCTCCTGTTCCTCCTTGCAAAAAGGAGCAAATACCTGTCCTGCTGCTGTATTGTTGCCCTTCTGTCAAGCTCTTCTTGAGTAACTTGTAACAACCCATCTTCCAGTATCTCCTCCATGCTCTTGAAACTGTGGTGGGCGACGCACCAACCCCCTTTTTGCTGTTGCCTCTCCAGCGCAACCGTTACTTGTCACTTTCAATTGCACAAAAAGCAGGTGAAACTGATTCACAATCACTTATGCTTTCAAATTGGATAGACTGATTTACCTGAAGTTTAATTAACTTGGTGTTGTACTGTCATGAGTAAGTGTTCCCTTAATTTTTTTGCTCAGTGTTCAATGCTGCAAAAGATTTATTTCAAATAAATGCTGTGTTGAGCAGCAAATCTGCATTACTAGACCGATTTCTGAACGATCATGTGACACTGAAGACTGGAGTAATGGCTGCAGAAAGTTCAGCATTGATACTTTAAAATGCATTAAAGTAAAAAAAGTTATTTCAAGTTGTAATCATTTCATGATATTACCGTGTTTAGTAAAGATGTTGAAAGTAGTATTTAAAATACTACAATTTAAAAAAAAAAAAAAAAAAAAAAAAACATAACAGTTAGTGGGGAAGATGAGTGTCTGGATGGTGCTAGATCTGAAAAAGTTGAAAGCCCCAAAATCCTCAAACTTCATGTTCACTTAATCTAACAACTGTAAGCGGAAATTGATTCCAACATCCAAATTATAAAAAAATTGCTGATGTGTGAAAAGAGAACTTAGAAAGGAGAGAAACAGATTAAGTGAGAGAGGTAAAATGAAAAGAGAGGGAGCGGGAAAAAGCTTACACCTCCTTAAACCACTCTGCATGATCCACAATGGCGGCAGTGCTGAAATCCAAACAGTATCAGACTCAATGTAAACAGGCTTTACTCGTATAATAATATGGGCAGGGCCCAACAGACGCTCGATTGTCCAACTCGGAGAAATCACCCTTTTTTTGCTCTGCTGAGGACACAAACGGCTTTTTCTGGCACTTGCTCCCTCTCTCTCTCTCTCTCAGCGGCTGATGGCTGAATTCCCCCGTGCCCCCGTGTTCCCCTGTGGCAGTAAATAATGTCTTTTCTCTGAGCGCTGGCGGGACAAAGGCTCCTCTCTTCTCCTCCAGGGTCAGCACATATCGCTGTAAGAGCAGGAGCGGGGGGCCAGGCACAGCACACAATGCCTGACTTTATACCACCTTATTACAATACCAAAAGGTTAAAGACGTTAGGCTTCGGGGGCATTCAGAAACTCGTTAGACACAAAAAGGAAAACCCAAACATTGGATAAATTAAAGAAATGTCTCCACAAAAAAAAAAAAAACAGTCACTGCTCCTCAGTGACATCTATAGGTCAACATAGCGACATAATTCAACAAATAATAAAACGGTTTGGAAAAGAAACACAGAAACAATATCATTGCATATCGTAATATATCAAACGTGAAGACTAGATCGAATTTTAAGTTATGTGATTTCATGACAGATTGACAAAATCATTTATTTTTAAAGTCAGATACTATTGATCTAAATGGTTTGTTCACAAACTTGACTACTCTGGATCACCAGTTCCAATCTGCTCACAGTGCTTAATGGAGAAAAAGATTATTACTGAATAAGAAGTTGGTCTGTTTCTCACATAAAATGATTGTATGAAAAAATAATCACAAAAATAAATAAAGATTTTACTCATTTCCATGACTTTTATAGGCTTGGAACATTTGCCGGTTTTCCATAACTGTGGGAACTTATGAAAGTGTTCAGTAAACAAAAGCAGTATTTAATAAAAAATAAAAAAAGACTTTAGATTAATTAAATATTACAGCTTTTTAAATGTTTCTAAGACAAACAACAACAAACAGCTTGCGACAAGGCGAAGATTATGACAAAATACAAAATATGGTGAACCTCAGAGATTAAGCATGAGGTTTCCATTGCACTGATTCAAGTTTGTGAAGTTCGCCTGGTTAGAAAAGGAATTCACAAATGAGACTACCTCAAGATTTTGAACATATCTAGCTGTTCGTTCATTTGTGATAATATGGGACTGCGGTTAATACACATCTTTCTAGAGTGGAGCTGGAACAGTAGATTCTCAAAGCCTGCGGCATCTTCAACCCATTTTTAAACAATCTTGTGATCTGTATATAATCTTCAACCGCTAAGGTCTCTTTTTTTCTTTTCTTTTTTCTCCCCTCTCTCTCAGACACTGGCATTCAGTCAAAGGTTATTCCACTGTGAGCGTCTAGATGGCAGTCTACACACACGCTTGGCAGCAGCGCGTAGGTCTCCGGGTCCCGCCGAGCAGAGATCCAGCTGGCAGCGGGCGACTCAATGGGAGCACTTGAGTGAACCGTGCCATCCTACAGCCTGCAGTATGGTGCCAGCCACCCACTGAATGCACAGGCTGGAAGTCGCCATGCCAGGCTCCATTCATAATTACGTGCCTTTGAGAAAAACATGTCCTCGTGTCCAAGCTCTTACATTCACACACCCTCTAAATAAACCGTCACAGAGCGAGCTCCTTCTGAATATATTTGTTCTTAAGATTCTGGGGCATTCATGAGCACTGACCGTTGAGGAAGAAGAAGAAATGGACGGCGGACACAATGAGTGTTCACAAATGCCTTTTGTTGTCCAAAGTTTCAATTCCTGTTATTGGGTCAGATTTTTTTTGCGGTTGTGTTTGTGCGTTTCTGTTTAATTTCTCTCTCTTTCAGGCCAAGGCGACTGAGGCAACTCTCAATACGGCTAAATGCGTAGTGTAACACTTTACAAACTCTTCAAGCGAGACAGACAAACAACAAGAACTGTTTGTTGCGTTTTCAATTGTGGGTGTCAACGGTTTAGTGCCCAACGCCGTGCCAAGGTGGTTGGCCCCTCTATATACCTTCACAACCCAGTGAAGTGCGCGCAACAATGAAAGCTGTCAACTACTTTTCTCGCCCACAATGCAGCTGGCAGAATTTAATTGGTCGGTGGAATGTAGAAAAGCTTTACATTCAGCCTAAACGCACCATGAATGAGTTCTCTGCGATCCAAAGCAAACCAAACTAAAGAAGATGGTAAAAGGACAGGGGGAGGACTTGATTGTACAAAATAGTGGTATGCATTTAAACAATCCTATAGCTGGCCACTGACACAACATTAAACAGTATTTTTAGGGTACTGTATCAATGCACTGAAATGGCTAGCGGCACAGAACCCAGAGTTAGCTACATCCGTGCTGTGTCCTATAAAAAGCTCCCAACTTTGTTGGTTGTTCTCCTCCATTAACAAGGTCATCAACCAACCGCTATGAAAACCCCCACAGTAAACTTGATTGTTTGATTTCCTGTGACTCTAGTGTTGAAATGGCACGAAGGGGGTATTTGGTGGGGAGCAGACTTCCAGAGGGAAATGAGATGACAGCCTTCTCTGCACCGCTATTTCACCGCAATTATTTCCGCAACAACTTAAATTCTCACTTTCTTTTTCCTCCCTCAATTTTTTTTTTCTAGGTTGTAAGCAGTACAAACAAAATAATAAAGTAGCATATGGTACCAGAGTAATGTATGATATAAGAAAGAGACAACACCAGTAATTAGCCTGGGGTACATTAGATTTTTTTTTAAAGAAAATTATTACTTTTATTTAGTAAGGATGAATTAAATTGACATGGTTATTTAAAAGAAATCTATTCAAAAACAAATGCTGCTCTTCTCAACTTTTCACCAAAGAATCCTGAAAAAAAAGGAAGGGAGCAAAACCAATTTGTTTGACTGGTCAATTTTGACTGGAATTATGTCTGCCTAAAGTTCAGTTTTGCCATCACCAGAATAAATTCCATTTTAAAATAAACTAAAACAGAGAAGAGTTCTTTTTAATTGTAATAATTTTTCACAATATTACTGTTTTTACTGTATTTTTGCATCACACAGTTTTGAACAGTAGTGTAGTATACCTATATTATAAAATGAAATAAATAATAAAATAATTAAGGAAACATTTACATGTAAAAAAAACAAAACTAAAACATAAACAATATCTTACTGGCATAATTGACTTATGCATGCAACCTGCTTACATATTTCAGCAAACTTCTGGTATAGTATGCTCTCACAGCAAACTGTCATAGTAGCGAACTATTTCTGTCATATTTCTAATGACGGTGAATCACAAATAATTACATTACATCATAATATAGTATATTGTAAATATTATTAATGACAGTAAACATAAGATTTTAGTATATTAACTTTGTTTAAAAACCTTCAGCGTGAAGGTGGACCTGCCGTGGACCTGCCATAGACCTGCCATGTAACACATCAAGATTAATTTCCTGCTTAATTTTCCTCAGAATTTCCATACAATGCGCTACACCAGAAGTTGCAGTAACCACTCAGTAACCAGCCGCTAAATGCAGAAGTAACTGTGCAAAGTGTCTATTAGAAAAAATAGTGAATTATAAAATCATGCACTATTAAAATGTAGGATTTTGTGTTCAGTAGCTAGTATCCTGATTAGCCAGACGTTAAATGGTAGAGCAAACTTCTGATTTGACGAAATCAGATGAGCAGACATGATAAGGGCTCTACAAGCCAAGACACAAGCTGCTCTGACATTTCCCCCTCGATTCCTTAACATCCAGGGAACCAGCAGCAGCCACAGCTGGGTCTCATTATAGCTCAGAGACTAATGCCCTTTTGAGAAGAGGCCAGTTTCATTTTACAGGGGCATGAAAACAGTAACCACCTCGTTCGAGTCATCAAGCTTTGCTGGGACTTGATTCAGGTAATGTGCAGTCTTTGGAGTTTACCAGCATTAATCGCTACCTAAAGACTACCATTAAAAGCACATGCAGTTCAGTAGAGCGGAATCTCTGCCACAATCTTGGGAAGGGAAAGCCTGAGTTGATGATTTGATTCAAAAGAATCAACAAATGAACATCATACCTTTGCAAAATCCCATTTTCTTGTGGAATCACTCCGTTGATGGCTGCCTAGAGAGAAAACACAAATATAGTTTTAATGAGAGTTCACAGCATTAATGACTTTAAGAAATAACTGTTAGATTCAGTCAAATAAAATAAAAAAGACTTTTTTGTCAGCACTAGGTTTTTAGTTTGAAAGGTATATGAATGTATAAATGGAATCATATATTTTAGGTGATGTAACTAGTCATTTCATTTAATGTTTTTGACACCCCATGTCTGAATGTGTACTTCCCTACTACACAGTGTATAAAAGAGTGCAATTCATCAATGGCCATGATGTAATACAGTACATACTTTACAGCATCTAATTTAAGAGCAGCAGTTCAAGTAAATAGTTAATGTGAAAAAATATTGTTTTAAAAGAACAAATGTCTCTCAGTTAATATAATACAAATGCACACAAGCATAAATTACTTATCAAAAGTTTGTGTTCCATTCAGCTTTGCCATCACAGGAATAAATTACATTTTAAAATACATTGCCTGGCTAAAAAAAGCATGAAGAATCATTTTCACACATGAATTTAGTCCAAACCTTAAATTCATTGAAATTCTTTGAGATGTTCTGGAGGAGACTTTACAGAGCGCTGGACTCTTGCATTGTCAATACAAGATCTTGACCAGAAATTGATGGACCTCTTGAGGAAATAAATGTTGTGATGTTATTTCCATCAAGGCCATTTGCCCATTTAAATTCAAAAAGAGACTAAGACTTGAGCATGCGCATAACCTTGCGCACTGTATACGAACCAAGAAGACGAAGAATGAAAAGCAAATGAATGTTACAGACCTACCACGTCACCCCACATCAGCAAACATCTTTTTTGTACCGACGTGCACTGCTGCAAGATGACACAGAGTGACTGCCCAGTTGCACTATATTATTCTTGATTTAATATTGTTTGCACTGCAGTTCTGTGCACTGTTGCACTTATACAGTTTGACCTGTTTTGTGTAAATAACACAAAACGGTTGTAGTTGACCTGTTGTATATAGTTATTGTGTTTTGTGCAACGTTGCACTTTATACCTGTTTTTTCAGTTCTTTGACCTAAATATTTATTTTCCAATAAAAACACATTCTTGAATTGTTGCAGTCATTTATTTTCACAAGACATATTCAATACAACACTTTTTTTTATCCTTATCCAAATTTTTCTCCTGGTTACCTTGTGCGGTGGACCTAAGAGCATGTGGCATATGGTGTTGTCCATTATCGCTTGTAGCTCACCACAATTGCATAGAAGCAATAGATTTTGCTGTAATAAAGCTAGTAGGCTTAGCAGCTTCTGCAGCACGAACACAATCATGCAGTCTGCCATTATTGTTGTAGCTGTCACATGTGACGCAGCCGACACGTGATGTGATAACATCATCGTTTCACAAAATATACGGATTGGCTGTACAGACGAAACCGCAAGGGTGTCGTTTTAAGATTTATCCACTTTAGGACCCGGTTTCAAAAAATAGCAGTTTCAGACTCCCAAAACGCCGGATTTGTGTGGACGAAACGCCAATACGATAAAAAATGTATACGTATACAGTGATCCGCGTCTCCGTGTAGACGGGCCCTTTATTTTATTTTTTTGGCCAGGCAGTGTAGAAACCAATATCACTGCTTTTACTGTAATTCTTATCAAATGAACGAAGCCTCGTTGAGCATTAGTAGGCTTTTTTTTTCCCAAATCAAATTCTTTCCCCCAATTCATTATTTATTTATATATAAATATATTATTTATATATAAATATTATTTATATATATATAAGCATAGCATGTCACACAAGATAACTGCTGTCATTACTTGAAATAAATAAAGGTCTAAATTTACAGATTTTTTTTACAATGACAGAAATAATAGAGGTAAATATCAAGACTATATCTGAACAAAAGCTTTGAACTCTGAATAAAACCCAAACATAAAACATACAAGCAGTATCCAGCAACGTAGGCTACATATTTCCCACTCTCTTTCTCTCATCAAACTGAAGTGGAATGCACAGAGATGGGCCTGATGTGTTTGTGTCTGCGTGTGTGAGCAAGTGGCTTCTGGAGCCAGACTGTGATAAGGAGACTTGCTCAGAGGATACAGATCTGAACAGAATGGCTTCTGATTGAGCCAAATAACAAAGTGTATACAGAGACGTATATCGCAATGCTTGCTATGCTCCAAAAATGTTCCATGCCTGTAGACAGGCCACAGAAATTATATTTTGTCTGTCGTAGAGATAGAGCATCGGATTTCTGCAAAAAAAAAAAAAAAAAGTCCTGTAGACATTTAAGGCCATTTGACTTCTCACGAAAGATTTGCTCAGGTACAGGGCGGCGTTTGTGTGATCAAGTGTGCGGCACACATCCTGGCTTCAGTGTGGGGTGTTCAAACACACACGCTGGCAGCCTCGTCGCAACTTTTTTCTTTGACTCCAACCTCTCAACCCTGAGCTGGAACAGCAAGTCATTTACATTTACAGGTGCAGTTAACCACACCGTATGCTAGGGTCTACTTTCTTTGAATGGTTGCCAGCATTCAACCAGCTTCCTGCTAAATATAGTAAAACAGCCTGCTTTTGAGATAAAGGGTGACTTTTGAGATAAAGGGTGACTTTTGAGATAAAGGGTTTATACTGGAGAGAAATCTGTCTGTAAAACCACAATTTCTTGAAACTGTCGCTTTAGATCTGTCCTGACACTGCATTCTTTATACCGCTTTTAAAGGGGTCGTGAACTGCATTGCTTTAGGTTTCCTGGGGTGCATTTATAATGTTAGTATAATTTTTACATCAAAATAGTTATAATTTAAAAATAAAAGCCCTTATTTCATAGCCCTCTGATTTGATTCGTAAACGCACACTGCTGTGATTGACTGACATCTTTGCATATGAAATAAGTATTAAATGTGGAACAATCTTGAAAACGTATCACGTTTGCACTACTACAGCTCTCAAGGTTAACTAATCATGAAGAGTGTTGATTATAGTATTATATTTAGATTATATTTTGTAGTGATGTGCATTGTATAGTCTATGAATACAGTAATCTTATCATTGCAAGTCGATTTCTGCACTCACGAATGCTTTAATCATAACTAACATAGCAACCTTAAGGTAAATAAGAGACTTGTTGATTTTAAAAAGACTTTTGGCAAGAGCAAACTCACGCTGATAATACTTGCTCTGTCTGATTGACCTCTTCAGTGATTGATCGCTTTCTACACAAGTTTATATAACAGATTATTTTCATCCTACTAAGAGAAACAATGTGAAGTCGATCTATAGACAAAAACCAGCCACATGTATCATTAAATATCAGTAATCATTGTTCAAATTAGGCATTAGAAATAACAGTTACAGTAATCCCTCGCTGCTTCGCGGTTCAAGTTTCATGGCCTCAATGCATCCCGGATTTTTCTAAAATAATCATCGAAAAATACAAATTCTAAAATACCACCATATCGGCAGCCGTATTGCGGAAAGCAGCGTTGCTTCATCATGATCCGAGAGAAATGGTTTCCCAGGATGCCAGACAAAGAGAGAAACTCTCTCAGAGGCTTTGTACACACCCACGGTCACATGGGTTCCTAGCGCGAGATCGACCAATGAGAGCACGAGCGGAGTGGGAGCCTCCTCGCCTCTCTTTGAAGCAAATGTTGACAATCCAGCGCCGATATCTGACGAGGAGGCGCTTCCCGAACTTCCCAGTGCAGTAACACCATCATTCATCGAACCGCACAGGTCTGTCATCATCGTCATTAATGGAGTCAAGTCTCAAGATACTACTGTCATTGATGAGTGTAGAACACCATAACACATATCGTATGAGAGAGAGAGAGATTAAATGTATAATATTAAGGTTTTATAATTAAATATATTTAATTAAAATATATTTAAAGTATAAATATACATATTTTAAACATTCTGGTATCTACACAAACTTATATGGAAATTCCTAGGGGGGGCCAATCGTACTTCGGAGATTTTCACCATAAACGGCGATAAAAGAAGGATCACTGTACTTACATGTTGTTGCGGTAAGTCCATACCAGAGTCCATATCGTAAAAGTCTGTTTGCAAAGCCTGCGCTGAAATTGCTGACTCCGATTGTACGGAATACAAATAAATAATGTTCAACTGAGACATTGTTGAAAATAACCAATTCCTAGCATTAGGATCTTTTGGAAGGTAATGTTATTTTTAGTGCAGTGCTCCTGTTTCACTCTTCTCATCATCTTACTAACACACCAGTGGGCAGGGCCAAAGTTGCGATGAAGATTTAAGCAATTGACTTTAGTTGCACTATTACCTCATAAATCGGCACATTCCACTACGAGTTGGTTCGCTGGGCTTACAATAAAAGCTATTTTGGACAAACAAGGAAGTTTTCAGTTCTGAAACTCTCGGCAGAAGTTTTTATCCAAAGCGACTTGCGACTTCAGGAATACAGAAAGCGATTCATCCTGAAGAGGAAAAAGAACACAAGAATGCTCCCAATATAAAGTTTCAAAGATTGCTTGAAGTAGTATTAGCCTGGAGAATGGAGGGACTAAAGGAAAGTGAAAGCAAAGGAGGAAAATTTTGTTATGGTTGTGTGTGTTATGTTATGTTAGATGCTCACAGAAGAGATGAGTTTTCAGCTGTCTTTTGGATATTGACAGGGTTTCTGCATTCCGGAAGAAGGCAGGGAGATTGTTCCACCAGCACGTAACAGTGAACTAAAAAGTTCTTGAAAGTGATTTTTGTGCGTCTCCACGAGTCGCCGCTCAATAATCAATCGAAGGTTTCTGGTAGGTGTGTAGCTTTGTAGTATCGAGTAGAATACTGAGCCTGTGTTGGCTCTGTAAGCAAGTGTCAATGCTTTGAATTTGATTCGAGCTGCAAGTAGGAGTGCAGAGAGATAAAGAGAGGTGTGACGTGGTACTTCTGGGTTTGTTGAAAACCAGACAAGCTGCAGCTTCTGGATAGTTTGTAGGGGTTTGATTGCACTTGAAGGAAGTCTGGCCAGAAGAGGATTTCAATAATCAAGCCTGGAAATGAACATGGCCGTTACGAGAAGTTGTGTTGCTTGCTCAGTTAGGAACAGCCTGATACTCCTGATGTTGTGAAGTGCAAACCTGCATGAACGAGCGGTCTTTGTAATGTGAACTTTGAAGGCCAATCGGTCCTCAAAGATTACTCCAAGATTTATAGCAGGAACTTGATGGGGTAATCGTTGTGGAGCCGATCTGGACGGTGAAGTTACAGGATATTCTTATAGTATGATGACCTCATATGTCAACCATTTGATTTCTCAGTTTATGACCTCTTTAAGAACTGTACATGTGAGATGGAAAGACCCTGTATTTTAGGGCGAGTCCCTCATGCAAATTAGCAAAAACCGCCGGAGAACATGCCTCCTACTACATTCACCAAACCAAAATATAGTCTGCCTTTGTCGGTGGTGTGGCACCTGTCTCAGCTGCATTTTTTAAGGCTTAAGAGGCGAAATGTTTGTGAGACGGCAACTGAAAGATGATGTACCAGGACAATAAATCACCCGGATGCTTTTATAAGACTATAGAGGACTTCAATGACAAATATCAAACCATGTATTCAAAGCACCTGCAACTAGGAATTTTTAGGACCGTTTTGATCTGTCTAAATGATCTGTTTGCAATAGATAAGATGAAAAGCCATAAAAAGGTGTGGGCATTTGCAGACTGCAGCAGACATTGCTGTCTGTTCAAATAACATTATCGACTGAAACTGACACCTAGACACATAAGCTCTGCGTGGTAGGAGCAACAAAGGAACTACTATTTGTTCACAAGGGGTGAAACAGTTCCTGCTTGAACAAAAACACATGCATGGCTCTTGACTCATGACTCGGCACACATTTTGTACGGCAGTTTCGTGCCTCTACTGATGCCTCCGACATCATAAATATTAAAGGTGTATGAACTGCAAAATAATTCTTGTGTCATTGAATTATCATACAGTTTGAGAGTGAGATGATTAAAGATGCAAATTGATAGAAACGGTTCGTGCTCATGTTGTGATAACTATGATTAGCAATAGTAAAACTAAGGCTGCATTTACATTGAAAGGTCTTGACGCCCAGTTCTAACTCGACTATATTCTATTTTTTAACTGCTTAAATCTTTTAAAAGTGAGCCATATCTGACACATCTGCATTTATAATATACATTTGGCAAAACAACCAAAGAACGATGTACAGACTCGGAAAAGCTTAGGCCGAAAAGAAAGTAAAAATAGCTTGATTTACAATGGACGTAGACAAAATTATAATACAAGGTTTTAATTTAATCTTTGCTGGTCAGCAAATCAATACGACTCACACTGATGGTAATATCCGAATAGAAATTTTTTTTTTAAATAATTTTTTTATTTATTAGCGTTTTACATCCCTTAAACTAAACGAAATAATTCTAAGGCCCGGTTTACACCTGGTATTAAGATGATTTTGTAAATCGGATCACAAGTGGATGATGCTAAATAAAAGTGCAAATGGGGCCTAAAATGTTTAGAGCTTTAGCCCTTTTGACCAATTCCAGACTCTATTGCTTTCGTAGTGTAGACACTCATATTATCTAATGTGTTTCAACAGCCATCAAAAAATACTCTCCACCTATTGACCTATATTATGGGAAGTGTGTGCTAGCCAGACAGGATTTAAACTTTGTTTGGTTTGATGACGAAAAACGTTAATTATTTTTTTCTAACACACACCCATGGTGATCGGCGCGGTCTTGTGGCTATCAGAGCAGAAACAAAACTGCTAATCTTCACATTTTTCGTTGTCTCTTTTCACTTTCGTATGTAAATTGTGCAAGCTTATTTCATCCATTAGATCAAAAGATCTGAAAAAGCCCGTCCATTTGTCCACCCATATACCCTCCCCTTGAAGATATCATGACAGAAGAGGTCGAAAGTGGGAAAAGTGACAGAATGAGTCTCCCTCATTTACTAGTGAGTCAATAGACCAAAATCCATCTTATAACCATTTGTAAACAGGGACTAAGATTGTACAAATTTCTCACTGGATTGGTTATGGAACTAGCCTAAATAGACTATATGTGTCTGAATATAATTTTATAGTGCGTTGCATTTTGCTGCAGCTTAATACGACTTTAAGCTCTTAAATTCTTTTAAAGGTGTGGCGGCTTATTGACAATCGCACTATTAAAGTATCAGAGTAGACCTAAAATGTCTACTTGATAAATTTTTTTTAAATTAATTTTTAAATTACTTTAAGCACGTCACACTGCAGAACAGGTCTAATAATAATCATAATATTCTGGAACGTTGACAGGAAAGGTTTCAGTAATTATTAATATATAACTGGGTGAAAACATTCATTTATCACATTGAAAATTAAAATAACATTTATTGAAAAACATAATAGTTATTATTTGGAGTTGGGTTTTTCCTGTTAAACACAGTGTCATCTAAAAATGTAAAATTCAAAAAAATGTATTCATAAAAGGCAGGTCAATTGCTGGCAGTTCAGTTGCAATTTTGCGTGGTTCATAATAAAAATTATATTATATCATGAATTGAACTTGGCCCAGTCCATTACACCGATAGACTACAATGACTTGAACTGTCACTGGTGCCCCTCAAAATGTATTACACCCCTGATCATAGCCCGATTGTTTACGGTTTCATTACTGATGAGCGCACATGCAAAAATATGGAGAGAAAAAACAATAAGTCCTGGAATTCCAAACGTGACAGGCTAGGTTTTATTGATGATTGGCTGAATTTTCCTCCTAAAATGGAACTAGTATATGGAAAAGCTGCTACTACATCTACAGAACTGTGCCAGAATGTTCTGTGAACAATGGTAGCATTAAATAGCGTTTGCACTAAACACAGTGGCTTTGTCTCTGTTGCATCACCACAATCCAGAAATAAGCAGGAGATATAGCACACACTTGTTAAAATGGCTTGTGCTTTGAAACAAATCAAGCTGTGTCATTCTTTCAGATTTAACAAACAAAGTGCATCTTACCAACAAGTCCCAGTTGTTCAGTTCTAGAAGTGTGATCGCCTCAGCAATGTTGTCAATTCCTGTACAAGCCTGAAACAAATGGAATTTGATTTGATACCTGCTTATGAAAAATACCAGAAACCAAAAAGATCTTTTTATTTTGAAAAAATGAAATAATAAAACATTTCTAATTTTCTGAGAATGTTAAATATATATTACTTTTTATAAGTGTAACATTTTGTTGCAGGCTAAATAAAATATGCATTACACACAAATACAGTAATACCTCGGTTTACGAGTGACTTGGTATACAAGCAAATCGGTGTACCAGCATGGACAGTCAAATCGGTTTACGAGCATTGTATCGGTGTGCGAGAAAAATATTCCCTCACCCATGCGCATTTTTGTGTTGAGAAGATCCCTTTGTCACCCCTTAACTCGTTCATTCTCTCAGCGTCGCTCAGTATGGGTGCATCATTCACCACAGTGCATTATTTTATAAGTTGTTGTGAATATGATTAGATGTGAATATGATGAAACTTTATTAACGGAGCATGTGTTACCAACACCACACATTGCATACTAATGAGGCTCACGTGTGTTCTCAGTACAACGCACCCAATGACGTTCTTAAAGGGCCATACACTATTAGAGAACAGCATACTATAACAGTTATAACTCTGTACAGATCATATACATAAGTGATCTACAGCGGTTTTACCTCGTGTTGTTGCATTAGTTGTGATCGCTATTCTTCACATTGTAATATCATTACAAATGTTGAAGGAACTAGTTAATCTGATGTGTCAATAAGTGTTAAGTTAACAGTCTTGTCACTTTAAGAGGGGGGCGTTTCAGGGGGGCTAGAGTGAGAAAGTTCAGTTGTGAGGGATCAGGGATGAGAGAAGGCTCGCAAGCAGAGAGATAGTTTTGATTCTTCTGTTATGTACGGTATGGGTTGCGGCCAGAACAGCAATCCGATAGTTCTCAATAAAATTTCTGAATGAGAAGGAATCTGTCTGGTTATTAAAAGAAGCAATGCTACAATGTAGTGAAATATAGAAGCAGTAACACCCGCCTTTTGGTGTACGAGCATTTTGGGTTACGAGCTCGCTCTTGGAATGAATTAAACTCATAAACCGAGGTATTACTGTACATACAAACACACTAGTGTTCAAAAGTTTAGGGTTGATTTGAAAAAAAAAGTTTGTTTTGTTTGTTCAAAAGTTTGAAGTCTTCATTGCTCAACAAGGTTGTATTCATGTGATCAAAACTACAGGGAGGGGTGTCAGTAATTTTTTTTATTTAATTTAACATTTCTATTGTACTATATTATGAAACGTCATTTATTCCTGTAATGCAAAACTGAATTTTTAACATCATTACTCCAGTCTTCAGTATCACACAATCCTTCAAAAATCACTGTAATGTGATGATTAAGAATTATTAATATTATGAATGGTAAAAATAGCGGTGCTATAATGTTTTGTGGAAACAGTGACAATTTTTTCATGATCCTTTGATAATTGGAAAGTTAAAAAGGAACAGAATTTATATGAAATTGTTATCTTTTGAAACTTTAGAAAGTCTTAACTGTAAACTTGAATAAATTTAATGCATGCTTAATGAAGAAAAGTAATAATTTCTTCGTCTGCTTTAAAATATTCACCCCAAACTTTTGAACGGTAATGTACACATGATTGATATGTGATGCAAAATGTCACACATTAGATAACGTCAAAGCTTTCTTCAATCTAACATAGGAAAAGCTTTTAAATTATATGAGAGATGTTTATCAGTACGTAGACGAAATCACAAGATATTTGATTCTTCAGGTCCCTTTCAGTTTCTATGAAAATAAACACATTGTCAAAACTTGTAAACGGACTCATATTTAGAATCTCAAAGCAAACAAACTGACAAAACAGGAAGGTGACAGCTGATGGCAGTGTAAAAAACAAAGAAAACAATGCAGAGTCATCTGACAGTTTCTGGCCATTACAGTCATGAAAATACAGGTCAGGATTCAGATGACAGTCCTGTAATGTTTCCTAGTCCCAGATAAGCAGATGATATCAAAATGATGTATTTTAAGCTGTTTATTCTTACTCGACCCGATCATGTGCTTGCCAGACATCGTTTTAGCTGAATAATTCAAACAAAGCCACTGACAGCTGATCATCTCGAGACATGTCAACAAAAAGGAGTGACTTCATTAGCCGTTACCCTCCTAGCCCTCAGCAGACACAAGAACGGGCCTGATCTACACATTCAGACCTTATAAAAGTACAAATAATAAGAATACGTGCGAGGAAACCCACCTGAAAGTCGGCCAGGATCATTTCTCTGTCCATGTTGCTGTCGGAGGCCATTGCAGTGAGAGGCTAACGACTCATGTAAAAACCCCAAAAATATCAACCTCCGATTTCAAAAGAGCAGCTCAGGACACGGCTTATCAGTGCGCAGCAGGTAATTGTGTATAAATGCTGCTCTTCAGGGCCGTGTTGTCAGTGTTTGGCGGCTTTCGGTTTTTCTGTTATCGTCACTTTGCTGTTCAGGATCGGCGTTCAAAGCAACGAAACATTTTACGGCTGCCGTAAAGTGCTGTAAACTGTCGCGCAAATCCACGGATGGAAAGGGTTGCGTATTTTTAAAGAAGAAGCAGCAGGGCCGCGGCCGGTCTCAACAGCTCTGGCAGAAAGAGGTTTTTAGAGCATTTTTAAGTGGTTCAGGCTAAAAGATAAGCTCATTATCCAGCTGAGAACCATCTTGGCCAGACTAGAACAACAACTAGACTGTTTTTTAAACCAGAGAAAACTATACAAACAATAAATAATCCAGCTTGAATTGGTTTGCAGGTCTCACAACCTAGCCCACTAAATAAAGTGTATAGAAACCCTCTATAGCCCTAAACAATATGGCTTATTTTTTCACAAGCCTACGTTTTTAAGCAGAGAAATGAGTCCGTGTTTTTAGTGTGCAGTCGTGTCAATGCAAACATTATATAGAGGCATTCATTCCAATGAATACACAAAACCATAGGGATTGTCAAATATTGACAAACGGGCTGTTTTCAGAAAAAAAAGACACTTATGGTGCACATCACGGCATTTCATATGACAGAATATTGATAAACATGAATATTGTCTTTCCTCAAACCAGCAGCTTGTAATGAATTTCACTTCAAACGTGCAGTTATGACGAGAGAAATCTTACACCGAGAACACAAACACTAAAAAAGCCTTTACAATTCAAGGATGAATCCTTAACTTGGCAACAACAGCAAAAAAACAACAACAAAAAGAATTTAGCAGAGAAGTGCATCTGTCAGCCTCTCCCAGCATTTGAGTCCCGCCTCTCACGCGCGTCGTTAAAAGTGGGCGGAAGTGTTCTTTATTTCAAAAAAGAGTGATGTCAAACAACAGCGGCAGACTCTCTGACCAAGTCAGCTGTCTTATAACCAGCTCATTCAACGCCCATAAACCATTTGGAGAGGATAACCCGATGCCCGCGACGTAACCGTTCTGCAGGTAGTGGATACAATGTTTCATTTGAAATGATCCATTATGACGTCGTCCATCATCGGCTGAATCGTCACAGCCTCTCTGCGTGAGGAAAACTACGACACATTTGTAGATATTCACGCCTGCGGTTTGAAACCCTTCTCGCAGAGCGTAAACCTATGAAAGCTCACGTCTACGCGTGTCGGTTGGATACGGGCGGCGAGTGTCAGTTAACCGGCTTCGATCAGCCTCACGCCAACGGACTTTGATGTGCACATCAAAGAATACTTGCTTTTGACGTTTCATATTCAAAATGGGCGGGAAGCTCGCATTAAACTCACAACACATCCTTGCGAACTCGCGGGATGCGACATAAATGAAACAATTCCTTCGCGGAATAACTGTTCTCTCTGTTTTATTTGTTTCCAGAGGTCGTTTGGAGGCTTGAAATGACAACGTCTGCGAATGCCAAGAACGCATCGCCATTCTCCATCTCGATGCACCTGCATATAGTTAATATCAGAGGACTTATGAAAGGGAAGTTGGGCTCTCAGATGCGAGCAATTTTTGTGTGACTACTACAGATCTGGTCGAATGCGTGAGATCGTTTCTGGACCGAGAGCGTGGCTGAGCTTCATGTCATTCATGGACACGGAGAGGAACCTCTCGCGTTGATCAAATAAAAGAGGATGTTTGTTTTGGTTTTTGCTCTTTTCATATACATTGCTTCAATGTCCTTATATTTGATCTGAGATGGCACGGCATCCCTGTTTTCTCCGCTGGTTCCGATGCCTTCGGTAGGACGATATTAATGTGGGTGGACCTTGGCGCATCTCCAACGGATATTTTTTTAGGGGGTCGGAGGATCGGACTATTTACTACAGCTTTGTAGTGCTTTTTCCATATAAACCAGCGTACCTTTTTTTTTAAAAAGCAAGCATCAGAGATATTCTACCTCTTTTGTCAGTATATAATGGCCGAGGACACAGCTATAGATAAACTGAGCACTGCAGCTGCGCAGGGAAATCTGATGGAAATTGAGCAGATACTGCAAAGCAACGTGAACGTCAATGAGAAGAACAAGTTCGGCCGGACACCATTGCAGGTTAGCCTCACATTTTCATATCTAAACACGGTGTTTATAATGCAAAGTACAAACAATTTGTCATTTTCCTTCTTGCAGTCACCGTAAGCAGTGGCCTGGTTGACTTGCTTCTAACCAAACCTGTGCTTTTGTATTTTTTAAAGTTTACCTGCAAACCAACAAGTAGCCCTACGCACCTGTTGCAAATGATCTATATTTTATTATGCCAACAAATTAGTGACACTCGTTATCTGATACATAAAGCATTTATTGTGTGTAAACTGAAATCCGTTTTATTACACAAGAGTCAGATCACGAGCTGAAGGAAATAAGTGCATTAGTACATAAGTGCTTTTTGGCAGCACTTTTAGTTCAGATATTTCAGATGTTTTTTAAACGCAAGTGTAACGACAAACTAATCATGGAGTTTCCATGTTATATGCAGTAAGGCCCGAAATGATTGTGGATGCTTATCTTAATTATTTACCTTTATGGTAAGTAAAACTCACACACACAAACTAATGGAGTAAGGTAAAACTCTAGAATTAAATGAAATTAAAATCATATAATATATATATTAAAATCCTATAAGCCTCGAGAGGCTGATTCTACTTTTAATTTCAGATATAAATCAAATATTCTGCTAATGGGAAGGCCGTCTGGACTTACATCATAGCTGTTTAATTTCGATCAGCATGAAATATTGTGATATTACTGATGTGTTTGTATCATATTCGCATAATATCACTTGATCATATATCAAATATCACTCTTAGCTTCAGAATGAGTGATATTTGAACGCAGGGTAATACCCATATTCGACAGTATGGTAATGTCTGCCTGTGCACGTGTGGCATATACTATATATGTAGATGACACATAAACTATTCTTGAACTTCTTTTTGCCAACATTACAATTTCATGTTCAAATTTATTTGGCTTAATAAGGATAAGTGTATATTTGAAGTGCTGTGACTGGTCTTTTTTTTAATCGTGTAACTCCACTAGGTCATTTAAACTGGTTCTGTGATGTGACAAATTAATTTATAATAGAATATAAACGCTCCGTGTGGTCTCTTAATTAATGTGAGGTATAAAAAAATGCATGCATAATAATTATCCAAGAATGAGCGGTTTAAAATCGTTTTAAATTGAGCATTTCTCATATTAAAGTATTCGTGTGATGCACCGGTGCACTTCCTCGTGAAATGTGTAATATGTAAATGTGTAAATCTATGTCGATTTTTTTTTCCTAGGAATGAAATAACTTTACATATGTTAACATCAGAGGACAGAGAGTCATAATTTAGTAGGTAGTCATGTGCTTAAAATTTTCCTCACTTTTAAACATATATATATATATATATATATATATATATATATATATAGAGAGAGAGAGAGAGAGAGAGAGAGAGAGAGAGAGAGATACATATAGATAGATAGATAGATAGATAGATAGATAGATAGATAGATAGATAGATAGATAGATAGATAGATAGATAGATAGATAGATAGATAGTTGTTCTGGATGAGACATCTCTCTTCGAATTGATGGCAATAATGACGTCTCTTTTGAGATATAATAGGTGTAAGTGCTCTGAACGATCAAATATCTGTATATACATAACTATCTATTAAAAGATGTTGAAAACGTGACCTAACTTACACTTTCTTTATGCATACCATTTTTGTACCTTGTAATCTTGATTGAAATCTTAAATAATCCACTCATGCTTAATTAAAAATGCATACTTTCGCAAAAAACAAAGCAATGACGTGATGAATTATGTATTGTAACAATATTCTAATCACCTCAATGAGTTGAATGTCGTTACATTGTGCCATGTTTGTGTTGTGTCAGGTAATGAAGCTTGGCTGCCCGCGCATAGCAGAGACGCTGCTTCGAGTAGGCGCCGACCCAAACGTGCGCGACCCCATCCTGGGACTGACCGTCGCTCACGACGCCGCGCGAGACGGGTATCTGGACACTCTGCAGGTGCTCGCGCTGAGTGGTGCTGACGTCAATCTCCTCGACAATGCGGGGAACCTGCCTCTGCATCTGGCGGCGCAAGAAGGATGCCTGGATGTCGTGCAGTATCTCGTGTCTCACTGCAACACGCAGCCTTTTCTGCAGAACGCAAATGGCCAAACGCCTCTTGACCTGGCGTCATTGCACAAAAAATGTGAAACTGTGAAGTGGCTGGAGAACATCGCGCCTTCACAATCCAGCTAGGCCTGCTGATAATGTGTCACAGAGGTAGCGGACATGCTTAAAGAGCGATTTATTGCATGGCATAAATTCAGCCAACTACCTCTTAATGCAATGTAAAATATTGGGCTCAGGGGCTTGTCTTTTAGTGAAGAACAATTGACATTGCATATAATTAACATGGCCCCCAATTTCAACTGGATTTTATTTTTCAGATCACCTTAGTCTCCATTTTCGATTTGTAGTTAGATCATTTCTTTCACTATAACTTTCAAGCTCATACCTATACTATGTGTCCTGCTTTATAACAAAAATAATAATAATCTAGATGAATTGATGTGCTCAAATAAAACAATCTTTTGAAGTAATTGCACTGTAATGGTCAAAATCCACCGACATTCACATCTCCCCTGACTGCTCTGATTTTTGTTGTTTAGTTTTATGACATTACATTTGCACTTTTTGCTCGTAACTAATGCTCTTTTGACTGTGAAATGTTGTCTTGTATCTTTAAAAACATTAAAATGATAAAATAACCAAAGACGCCTGTTAAACGGTTTCCTGTGTTTTGGCCTCTTGTCATTGAAGTACGCGTAGGCCTAGAAAACATTAAGAGACTGTATTAAATACATGGAATATTTGGAAGTGTTGTTTGATGCTGTCGAATGTTTAAAGCAGGCTAAATAAAACGCTGAGGTGGCTCAGTCGTGTATGTTTCTAGCAGAACAACGGTTGTCTGCCGTTCCCTCTGTAAACACAAAGCCTCACAGTTGACAATTATCAGATTTAGCTTTCATTGTTGAGCGAAAAGGTGAAACTAAATGATTATAAACCCCATTTTCATAGTCCTATAATTCATTGAAGGAGAATTAGCTACATTTCACTCAGCCTTTGAAATGCTGGAGGAAAAAGCCAATAGTTTGCCATAACCCGCTCATTTTATTTCTTTAAAAACAACGGCGCCATTTTTGTTTGAAAGTCACTATGGCGTAAATTGATATTTTGACCTTTTCCTGACGAGCCACGTCTTGTTCAGGCCTAATGCTACATTTTAAAATCTCTAGACTCAATAAATGATTAATATGTTTGTGTATTAGACACATTTTAGTAGCTACTTTCATAAATGGTGACATTTTTAGACTCGTTCCATCCGTTATATAAAAGGTTACATGTTTTGGTTTCATGTTTTTTTTTTACAAATATATGACACCAACATGAATATAAAAGATGATATCTCTATTAACCATGAGCTACATTATTATAAGATCCCTTCCATAATCTCGGACGTTCTTATTTGTTATTGACCCATATACATCTAAGCAACAAAATCCACGCACAGTGAAAGCTAATTATGATTCATGCGGCAACATCGTTTCTCTGCTTTCTCTTTTTCTCTAATCTAAAACAAATATTTTGACGTGTGGTGTAGCTGTCATTCATTTCAAAACCAGCAGACTACCAACAGGAGCATGTCACGTTTTAACCACGAATTCCCATAATGTGCCATAATATTGCCGCTTTTATTTTATGGCCCGTGCGTCGTGGGCACGCGGGCTGACATGTTCGAGCAATATAAAAGAATAGACAGTGAATGGTAAAATGGTGACTCTCTCTCTCTCTCTCTCTCTTCTCTGCGGCAGAAATCCGTTAGATCGGTGGGAGGAAACAATCCGGCGTGCAGTGCCAAGATTTTCAAATTTAGGCGCTTTCGGTGTAAAAACGCCGACGAATCTCTCCAAACGTACTCTGCGGGAGTAGACGAAACTTATAGGATGTCTGGCGCTTCTAAATGCATTTTTCAAGATTTTGGAGATGCCATGCCGTGATCTTCTTCCTGGTTGCGCGGCTGCGTAAAATCTTCTAGAAACGCACGGGTCTTAACAAGGCTTTATCCTTCGTATCTAATCAATTGCATTTATGCCAATTATTCAACTCTTAGCATGGGTTTATATCGACTGCCAACGATGAAATAGGTAAATATAATAACGTTTTAAATGTGCAAAACCTCTAAGGCATATTTGGGCATGTTTATGGTCACGTTAGCAATCATGTATGTTTAACCCTTAAAAAAAGAAAGCTCTTTATGTTTACTGAGAGGATTATGAGTGAGTTCATCTAAACAATAACTTGTGTTACGTGTTAAATGTAAGATGATAAGATTTTATTGAAGATTTTGATGCCTGTCTGTACTGAAAGCAAATAATGTTGACCCTTGCATTCAAAGTCATGTTCAGACAGATTATAATTTGATGACCTTTTGTTCTCTATGTATACATCTATTTGCAAGCATCCTTGCTAGCCTGTGATAAATTATTTTATATATTATTTATAGATTGTAGAATACCCGCTGAGAAAATCAAAAATGTAATTTTGTTGAAAGTGGGTTTAGAGAGCTCTGACCTTTCAGGAGTGATGGAGCTGAAAGTCAACAGTTAGGTTGCTTAAGTGGTCTCAGTATAGTCATAAATGATCTGAGTAAGTGAAAAATTCAAAATATAAATCTTCTGTACTGGAGAAAATTTTAAGAGACGCCTTGTGTTATTTTAAAGCAAGTAAAAATTAATTGCATTAGGGTTTATTGCTCATTGAATAATCATTTTTTAAGCCCAGAATGGGTTACAGGTTTTTATTTACTTATTTTATTTTATTATTACTATTATTATTAAAGTCGCTGTTTTATGTGATCAGTTCTTTTTTAACAAAATGGAGACATGAGGGAGCATCATGTGGCAGACCTTTCATCTGCATTTCACAAACTGTTCTTTTTTTTTTTTTTTGCAGTGTCTGTTTAATTGCTCAACTGCAATATTTTGTTCTGTCCCAGTGAGGTCACCGAATAACAACATCTTTCAACTTACACCAACCCTTGTTTGTCATTCTATGTATCCAAAATGCTTTTTTTCTTCTTTGCTTATACCTAATGTCATGTTTTATATCAATATAATGTAATAGATGTATGTTCATGGGATAATTGATTTTCAACCCCAGGGCTTTTTTAAAAAAAACACTGTTTTTAAATTCAAATAATAGTACAGTAATATAAATAAAGCGGCCATTCTGTCTTTCTTGATGTTTGAAGGTTAATTGAGTACTGAATAAAACATCCGTTGCTATATATAGCCAAAGGATCAGTGGTTTTGTGAGCAATATAACACATTTGCTACTTTGAGTTACACTTATGATTGTTACAAGAGCTTGTGTGAGCAACTGCCAGGTGGAGTGCCACTTGAAAATCCTCTTTGCATAGAAGGGGTGATATAATATGTCCAAATGCCCTGTGATGGTGAGGCACTGGCCAATCAACAGGGATACGTTATCAAACTTTGGGAAGGTACACTCTGCATTTTGCTTTCCATTTTTATGAAAAAAATAATTTGTTTCAGTGACTTCCACTTTCTGCACTGGCACTGGGGGTTGCGGAACAAATACACAAAACATGATGAGCAGAGTTTGCAGATAGATAGATAGATACATACACACATGCATACATAGACATATATATACATACATAAACACATACAGTAATACCTTGAAATACAAGTGTCCCAACATACAAGCATTCCGAGATACGAGCAAGCCTTCGAGCAATTTTTTGCTTTGAGATAAGAGTATAGATTTGAGATACGAGCACAGCACGCTTACGGCGACACTAGGTGTTCGAGCACTCGGAGCAGCCCGCGCAACTCATTCCTTCACTTCACGTGTTCGTTGACTTCCGCTTCTCCCGTGAGCCTTCCTGTGGTGTATGTTATGCACATTTATGAGGTAATTGCATATGAAGTCCACTAGAGACGCCACCTTGGTTTTACAGCGGGTTACCGAGGTCGACGAGTGATTCACGAGTATTAAGCTGGGAGCAGCACGAGTTATGTGGCCATCGAATACACTACACGGGAAGAAACACCACACTTATGCGTTATTTATGTTATCCCTCCCTCCGCCTCCTCCGCACATGCCGCCATTAGCCGCTACTGTATCGTCTGTTAGAACTCATAATTAAAACCAAATTTTATTTTATATCACAGGAATCCTTACATACCATAATTTTGTGTGTGTGTCTCTATAGCAATTAAAACATGTTTTATCCATTGTTATTAGTACTAATAAGGGAGTTTTTTTAGAGGGCCGGAACGGGTTATTTTTTTCTCCCTGTTATTCCTTATGGGGGGGGGGGGGGGGTGATTTGAGATATGAGCAATTCGAGTTATGAGCTCGGTCCTGGAACAAATTATGCTCGTATCTCAAGGCATTAGTGTATATGCATATATACATACACACATGCATACACACAAACACACACACACACACACACACACATCATGCATGCATAGATACATACATACATAGACAGCCAGATAGATAGATATAGATAGATTGACTGATTTATTGATTTACTGATTTTGTAATATAAGAAATGTGACCCTCAATGCAGAAATAACAAAAGTGCCAACAGTACATTAAATTACTAATAATAATAAAATAACAAAATGTGCAAAATTGTAGATGCTACTATATGGTACACAGTATGTGCCTCTGAAATGGCAGAATTAAATGTCAAAGTTGCTGGTTATGTGCCTGCAAATTATGTGATATGTTTGATATGTTATAATATAGTTGCCTGCTCAACCATGCCTAGCAGTGCTTACAGATGACAGCCTGTGTGTAGCATGCCAATAATCTGCTTTGTTTCTGGTAACTTACAAAGTATTATTTTAGAAAGCACCTTTTTAAAGCTGCTGATCAGGAACCATAACACCTCACCCTTGTTTCGTGAAAAGTGCACATAATGAGGTTTCGTGTCACTTGCAGGTTGCAGAGTCTCTATGCAAACTATATTTCTAGATAGTAGACATTAAACAAATATGTGCATATTTACATATATGTATGTAAATACTACATAGAACAGGAATTATCACAGTGACATTCAAGTCAGGTCAGACCAGGTTTCCGCAATTATTTTAAATTCAGTAAATTGTGTTAATAATTAAAATGCTTTAAAAAGGTATATTGATCTTTAAAAAAATAAATTTAATAATTCAATAAAATATATTCTCTTAAAATTTAAGTCACATCAGGATCACATTGTGATTTACCCCACAATTTTGGCAATATGGATGGACGTGTGCAGTATTGTAATTTAAAGTTATGTGTAAATAAACTGGAAAGAAAACTATTTAAATATTGTGACAACAAGGCCAGTTTTTTTTATATGCATTTGTATGGTGCGGGAAAAAACATTTTGGGCAGATATGTATTATTTCAAAATAAAAATCCTCTCAAAAAAAAATCACTCATAAAAGACATCCATCCCTAAATGATTAATGGCACTGTAGGCCGACTAAAATATAATTACAGAATAGAACAAGCTATCATAAGAAAACAAGCTCTGAACAGCATCACTATAATAATACATTTTTTCACTTTAAATATAAAAAGAAAAGGAAAACATGAAAATGAAGTGAAAATGGCTGGGTATAACATTCAACATAAGTGACTCAGCAGTTCATGTGCTTCGACATGACAGTTGTAAGCGCCCCCTTGTGACGCACCAGCTTTGAGCAGAATTTCAGTAGGGCAGGAAAGGCATTATGCAGTGACTTCATTTTACAGATAACAATGAGCAAAAAATAATATCTTTTTCATTAATATTAATCAAGCATATACAGGGGCAAGAATACGTTTGTGAGCCCTTAGATAATATCTAGATTTCTGCTGGATAATTTAAGTCAAAATTATAGACAAACAATTATTGCTCAGTGTATTCAATAAAACACGTAACAAGTACAATTGTTTGTGGGCTAATAGTCTAGTCGGATTGTGTTTGTCTAAAACTGTAACTTAAATTAAGATCAGACCACATGAGTAAGCAATGCAGAGATTCTGATATTTTCAAATGGAGTATTTTCAAACGTTTTCTTGCCCCCGTACGTAATATTTTTATACATATATATACTATATATATATAGGTCTATAATTAAATTTTTAACAATAAACAAGCAAGTTCACGTTTATGTGTGTCTTTGTATGTATGTATGTATGTATATATATATATATATATATATATATATATACACATACATGCATACATACAAAGACACACACACATATTATAAATATGTGAACTTGCTTTATTGTTAAAATTTTAATTATAGACCTATAATATATATATATATATATATATATATATATATACAGATAAAAGAGGCCAGGCTGGAAACATTGGAGGAGGCACAAACTGAAGGAAAAGACTAATGTTTTTCTCTATCTCTCTTCTCCAGACACAGATTGAGTCACCACTCAACATCTCCAAACTCTCAAACTACCTGCACACACAGAAAACGGAAGAAGGGGACTTTGCTTCTTTCCTCACCAAACGCGTGAGGGAGGAAGCACTCTCTACCAACTCTACAATAAAAGCCCACTGGGGGAATTGAAGTACTTGTTGTCTGTGCCTCACTCATGGTCCTGCCACATATATATATATATACACACACACACACACACACACACAGATTTTTTCAGAATATTTTCAATTTCATTTTTAACAAACACAAGCAGACAATTTCATAGCATAAATTCTATTTATTATTTGCCTGTAGTACATAGAAGATGCATAATTTTATATATACACATGTTTATATATATATATATATATATATATATATATATTTCACAGACAGACAAACGGGAGACTTTCACAGCCTTACACACACGTGTCACATACAAACAGATCACAGATAATGTCCATGTGCTCCCAGCACATCATGGAGAATCGGTTTAATGTATGGCATTGCATTAATGACATGTCTCTCAGGAGCGAAAAGTGTCTGTGAACGCATTTATTACGTCCAAATGCTCACTCGTCATCATCATCATCACTCCATCCTCCCGATGCTGGTGTAGAGACCCCGTCAGCCCAGGACCTCCAGCCAAAAGCCTCCTGCTTATCTGGTCTAAGGCAATGGAGAGACCGGAGGAAAAAAAAAGAAAAGAGAAAAACTAAAAGAACTGTGCAAAAACAGGTCAATGGATTTTTCTATGAAGAATATATCCTCCACCATCATTAACTATACACTTACAGTCACTCCACACAAGGCATGAGCTCAAACACAAGGAAAAAAAACGAAAATCTTCACAATAGCAGCCACTAACCACCAGAACCTTTTCTGTTTTGATTAAGGGGACAGATTTAATGGGCACATTAACCACTACCAGTTCTAATTTCTAGCAATTACTTTGTCTTTATGTAAAATCTGAGAGTAAAGAAAAATAGAGACTTGATTTATATGCTCTCTTGTGCTTTTTTTCTTTCTTTTCTTCTTTTTCTCTGTGTGTGTGTCACAGACAGAGCAAGAGGGCTGGGCATAATTTTCACCAAGCACAAAACCATCTTTCATTTTGAATAAACATCAAACAGCTATTCATGCACATCCCAGCTTTGGGTGTGATCATCCACTGCCCGTTATCTAGTATTCCACAAAAACCACAAATTAATGCCAAGCATTTGAAGTCTATGGGAAAACCTTTTTTTCCCCACAAAAAAAACACTCTATTTACTTAGCAGAATCCATGAAAGATTCAAATGTTTATTTTTTGAGGCTTATGAATCACTTATGATGTCATAGACTTCTTCTAAACGATCTGGTACTGAGTATTCAAATAAAAATCACTAAAATATATATTGCACTATGTACAATAAGGTTAACAAGAAACGAGTGCATCAGCAATAAAGGTGAAAATATCATTATCAAGCGGTTTCGCACACTCGTATGTGTACTTTCGTGAGTCATATATTGCATTAATTCATAATAAATCACTCTAGGCTGACCTTCTTAAGACTTTTGATGACTTCAGTGTTTTTTGTCTGTAAATACATTTTTTCAGTTGCGTTTGTTATAATAAAACAGTAATGACGATTTTAAAACGATGTAAAGGGAAAATAAAACATGATCCATGAAGCAAAAATTCAACAAAACATTTCAGTTTGACCAACATCAGCCACTCTTTTGACATTTTAATGCAGGAAAAAAAAATTAAAAAATTGTTTGTACATGTATGCATGCATGCACGTATGCATGTATGTATAATATATACACACACACATGCATAAACACACACACACACACACACACACAGTGCTTGCAACCAATGCAGAGAAATGATAATTTCTCAACACTAACTGAGCAGCTGAGGTGTTCATTAAAACAAGTAAACAAACATCCAAACTCAAAAGCTAACATGTGGTTAAATTAAAGTTGCATGGGAGGATTCCTGTGTGCATACAGATGAGGGCGTACAGTTTACAGTTGGGCTTTGAGTCAAAAGTGCAAAAATCATGGAGACTTTTTCTTCTTTCTTTGCATGTATACGTGCAATGCCATTTGTTTTGCTCCACTGCAGCGTCAACAGAAATCAAACGAGCCCTTTATGGAAACAGACACCGAGAAAGAAAGAAATAAATAGCGCTTAAATGTCGAAGATGTGTTGTTTTTTTAAGAGTCCTCCAGCATGTTTCACGAAGGCTCGTCTCCTTCCAGTGTAAGTGTTGCTACCGTGGAATGGTGCGTGACCGGCTTGTCCGGGTGTCGTCGAGAAGAAAAATAGGAATCACGTGATAAAGTCGTCGGGGTGCAAAAGGGCTCCTGTAGATTTCCCTGTCCAGCAGGACAATGCAGGAGGGGTGTAATAATCACTGTGGCCTCGCAGGTCCTCCTTTATCCAATGATGCCACAAGCACACCTTCCCACCCCCGGTCGAGCGGATCGTTTGTCTCTTTATGTAAAGGAGCTGTGTGAGGACAGGACTCGAGGGTTGTGTGTGCACAGGGCAGGGATCAGTGCGGGAAGTAGTCAGTTAGTTTCGTAGGACGAGAGCAAGGCAGCATCTACTGGTTCCATACAGGAGGGACACGTGAAGGACCTCATCAGCCAGTCGTCTATGCAGTCCAGGTGGTAGATGTGCATGCAGGGGAGAAACCGAATGGGGTCTCCGTACACAAAGTCCATCATGCAGATCACACACCTGAGCAGAGAGAGAAAAGTGTTAACGCACAAGCTTGACAAAGGGCACGGCGTTTCCATAGGGTGCAGACAGGGCTGGGCGGAAGGCAGAAGTTAAAAATGGGTCACGCCCTGCAGGACCTTGAACGGGAATGACAGGAAGATGAATTTAATGAGTCACAATTAAATAAAAAAAACAATAGCGTTACAGGGGAATCTTTTTAACCTTCTTAAGGCTGTTTGGTTTCATTTAAACGAATGCTATAAAAAAACGTATGCTCACCAAGGCTACATTTGATCAGTAATATTCTGAAATATGATTACAAGTTAAAATAACTTTTCTATTTTCATACATTTTAAAATTGAATTTTTAGCATCATTATTCCAGTCTTCAATCAGAGTCACGTGATCCTTCGGAAATTATTGTAATATGCCGATTTAGAGCTCAAGAAACGTATTACTGTTGAAATCAGTTTTTTTTTCAGGATTCAATTCAAAAGAACAGCATTTGTTTAAAAACTAAATTTTTTCTTTAATGTCACCTTGCTGAATAAAAGTATCAACGTCTTGATAAAATAAAAAAAGTAATGTTATACATTTAAAATAAACTGTCAATTCTGCTCTGAACTGTGCAAAAAGACCAATATTAGCCGTGGAAAAATTCGAATTATTAATGCAGATAAATATAAAAATAATTTTCCTTTCAAAACACCATGCAAGCATTGTTATTGCCGTTTCATTGTAAAAAAACAACAACAAAAAACAATTATTTACCCTATCTTCCATTGGTATCTCAAACGGTTGAGCTAACATTTCTATGTCAGCTTAGCTCAAAGTTATGTACACAGTGTTTACACATTTGGAAGGCTTTCGGTTATAAACGGCTAACTTTGCAAAATAAGCAGGGATAGGAAAACATACTTAAACAAATGCATCCCTGTGTTTGCTTGTATTGATGATGTTTGTTTTACTCATTGAACCCTGATGATAATTAAATCCCACCATACAAAGTCTGCAAATGAATAGCTCTTTTTAAAAGCCCCCAGCTGGCAGTTTAAGGATGACCCACGCTGTTGCTCTTACTCCGAGCGGTCTTCAGAAATGTTGTTTTGAACAGAAGTCTTGAACAGAAGTCTTGTTTTGAGCTCGGCTGAAATAAAATGGTGCTTCCAACACATTTAACATAACTAAGCAGCAAACAAACAGGTCATCACTCACTCTCGAATCTTCTTCTCAGTGCCGTCACTGCCTGGATCATAGACACCTTTGGGAAGATGCTGGATGAGGCCGATCCGTTGAGCAATCCGCACCTGCTCCTCTTCTGTCAGTTGAGTCGCCAGTCGGGCCTGGCTGGGAGTGGGGTGGTACACCGGCACATGGATCTGCTCCTGAAACACACACACACACACAGTATTAGAGCAATGGTGAAATGATATGGATCACTTCTTGGGTTCGAGATCTTCAACTACTTTTATGCCACTCAATATTACGCATATATGACTAATCCAGATCTGAGTAAGCGTCTTAATATTAGAGGCACATGCAACCAAAGCTCCACTAGGGGGCGATGCCTCTCTTTTTGAACCATTTTGATGTGAGAGGCCCAAATGGGTCCATATTGAGTCCAAAGGGGACTTATGAAGAGAGGGACGTGAACAATAGCTCCCATTGAGACAGGTGCCTGCTCAGCATTCACTAGTCAAAGCTGTTTGGGAGACGGAGTATGTTTAAGCTCTGGGTGCTGCACACTCAGCTGAAAAGTGCAAATAAGGTGTTAAAGATTAGATCTTTTTACAGTATTGTTTGTTGCAGATTGTTACCTATAAGTTATCTTAAAAGAAAGAGAAAAACCTTTATTGCACAGTATTTCTGTGTAACAGTCCATTTTAGTGTAGAGACACAATTCATTCATTGAAATATACCTTTTTTTAACCCAAAAAAACCTTTAGCATAGCCCTGATAAATACACACACACACACAACCGATATTTATGTATGTGTATGCATTTATATATTATAATACTACATGAAATATTTCTGTTTAGTTGTACTGTATCTTTCAACATATAACCTATTCATGTTTATGCATGTTTTTTAGTGGAAGAAAAGACTGCTACTTGAACAGGCGCTACAGCCATCTGTTGCATCACATTTAAATAAAAACTGCATTTATTGCTTTATTTTCAGTTTCAAAAAAGGACAGAGTTTGAAAGCTGAGACTTTGTTTCTTATCAGAAGTAACAAAGCTCTTTGCGATTATTTGAAGAGAGGCGCTTCAAACAGTTTGGTGTAGAGAAAACGTACGGACTTTGTAACCCTTGCTTGATCTACAGGCAATTTTTAGTGTCATACAGAGCCTACTTTCACGTTGCAATGAAGATCTTAAAGATTATACACAGAGTATGCAAACTAACGGAAAAAAAAGATGAACATTAAATTTACCACTACAGGCAAGGAGGAGCATTAATATATTGTTTCAGGTGTCAATGATTATCCCCTGGAGTTCAGTTCACATCTCCCTTTAAAATATCTACAATAAATTAACCTTGTAAATGAGAGTTGATGGTTATTGGACTGGAGGTTTCACACTCAGCAAGCTTGAATTCTTAGGATCAACAACAACAATAATAAAAGAAAGAGAAAAATCAGTACTGCTTTGGCTCAGAACACACGGCAAAATCTATATATTGCTCTACAGATAATCATACTTGGCAGATATTTATTACTTCCTTATAAACCTCTAACCCACATTCATACACGCACACACACACCACGATAGTGATTAATCAAAAGTAGGACATGTTTCCACACTGGGGAGTAATGCCCATATGCAGGAGTGAGAGATTCTGTAGAAACCAGGCCTGAGGACTGGGAGGTGCTGCTGGGAAAAGCAGCCATGACGTAATGCAGTTCTGACTTCAGATCGGATTAAAGGTGAGCTCTGAGATCAGGTTCAGCGATCACTTGACAATTAGGTCACATGGCAGCCATATTGATTCCTACAATCACATCAGACAAGTTACACTAGCAACTTAAATAAGAATTATTTGTACATAACCAAATAGAAAGGTTGTTTGCGAGGCATGTACATACTGAATGTAACTCTGTAATCCAGCAAATAAAGGTGTGTGTGTGTGTGTGTGTGTGTTCAGCTGAAAGCAGAACTGAAATACGATCGCTCTGACAACGACGACGGCGTCGTCTTCTCTGACAGTCTCTGAAACTCTATAGTCACTGCCAAGTCTGTCAATGACTTCACAGTATAAAACACATTGTTAAAAAAAATACATAATGTAATATGTTGCTCTATTTGGGATGTTCAAGGAAAATTTTTTTTTTTAATATGGAATTTTAGAATATACATTTTAGAATTTTATATCAAAACATTGCTTTGCATACATATATACACACACACATACATATACATTTTATATATATATATATATACATACACACACACACATACATATAAAAAATGCTTCGGTAAAAAAAAAAGTCAACAATTAGGGGAACTAGACAATGGGATTAAATGATGACAAAACATCAGATTTGTGGAAAAGACTGTTGTATAAATGCAGCACAATAAACCTTGTTATTATAATAATAAAACAACATTAACAAGAAAAATTAAATCATCACAATCAAATGTATTAGATTACGGGGAATTATTGTGAGTGAGGGACACATTTATACTACTTTTAAACAATTTACAGGTCAGATCTGTCATTGTAGGTAGTAATTTATGACATGTTAATTTGGACATATCATATTTCAGGCATCAAGAGCACAGAACTACAGACACAATGCTGTTAAATTCCTTATTTGAGAACAACGAGATAAAGGAAAAGGGAAAAAAAGAGAGCTGGCGAGCAGGGAATTCTGTTTGGTCTGGTAGGCTTTGGTGCTAAACAAAGAATGTAGTCCAGTATCCGGCCCTCCCTCATTACTGGAACAGAAAAACCATCCGGCGGTCCATTTTCTGCTCTCTTTCTCCAAGTCTGTCTGTTCCAATAAAAGCTAAAAAAGCACCACTCCCTCCTTGGACTCACCGGACTAGACAAAACAATCCAAACCGTCACTGCATTATGTGCTTCTATTGCCTCAGAATCCAAAGAGAAACCATAAACCAGTAAAACAACCTATTCCTGATAACAGTGTCATTTACTGATCAAATCAAATGGCAAAGCTGATTCAGTGATTTCACAATACACACAGAAGAGAAGACATCTGTGCTTCACATTCCTGTGGATAAACATCACTTGACCAGACACACAACCATCATAGACAGTGGGCAAAGACTAGAACGAGGAAGAACTACTTTAGCATTACAACACTACTAAATTTAACATTTAAGATTTAACATTAACTTATCAAGCTACACATAAGCTACCAATATAGAATAGCTTACTATACTGAAGCTGTAACATACATCTTTAAATACATAGTCTGCTCATCAAATGATTAATCCTTTGTTAGCTAACAAACATTTTTTTGCAGTCAGGGCAATTCAATCCAAACAATAGGCAAGTCCAACCTCACACAAAACTGACAGCATTCATATGACTTTTTTATTTTTAAAAAGGCAACCTGAAATCAAACTTTGTTTTTTGCATGTTAACACACTAAAAGTGTTCTGGGAACAGACATTTTTAACAAATTTTTTGCACTCTGGGGCAATCAACTCTTTCTTTTTCTGTCTCACACACGGCTTGTCCTTTTCTTAGCAGTGAGTGGGCTGAGGAGGTGGACGCTTATCTGAGCACAGGAAGGTTAAACAAACAGCTGTTTGAAGGCAACCAAGTCAACGGTGCAGAAACAGTCTGTACCAGCTCAGCATAAAATCAGGTCTCTCTTTCTCTCTCTCATTGTGTGAGAAAAAGCATTTGCTCCTTTTTTTTTGCATGTTTGTCACACTTGAATGTTTCACATCAAACAAATTTTAATATTAGTCAAATATAAACAAGCAAAAACAAAATGCAGTTTTTAAACGAAGGTTGTTAAGAGAAAGCAAAATCCAAACCTACATGGCTCTATGTGAAAAAGTACTTGCCCCCTAAACCTAATAACTGGTTGGGACACCCTTAGCAGTGACAACTGCAATTAAGTGTTTGCGATGACTTGTAACTCTCTTAAGAGAGTTAGTCTTTTCAGCGCTGCGGAGGAATTTTGGCCCTTTGCAGAAATCTTTTCAGAATTGTTGTAATTCAGTCACATTGGTGGGTTTAAGCATGAACTGCCTTTTTAAGGTCATGCCACAGCATCTCAATAGGATTCAGGTCAGGACTCTGACTAGGCCACTCCAAACTCTTCATTTTGTTTTTATTTAGCCATTAGGTGGACTTGCTGGTGTGTTTCAGATCATTGTCCTGCTGCAGAACTCAAACTCGCTTCAGCTTGAGGTCATGAACAGGATTTTTTTTGTAGACAGCAGAATTTATGGTTCCATGTATCACAGCAAGTCTTCCAGGTTCTGAAGCAGCAAAACAGCCCTAGACCATCACACTACCACCACCATACTTTACTGTTGGTATGATGTTCTTCTTCTACTTTTATGCCTAATGTAAATGGGACACACACCTTCCAAAAAGTTCAACTTTTGTCTTGTCAGTCCACAGAGTATCTTCCCAAAAGTCTTGGGGATCATCAGGATGTTTTCTGGCAAAGTTAACATTCTTTTTACTCGGCAGTGCTTCCGTCTTGGAAATCTGAGATGCAGGCCATTTTTGCCCAGTCTCTTTCTCATGGTGGAGTCATGAACACTGATCTTAACTGATGCAAGTGAGGTCTACAGCTCTTTTGGATGTTGTTGTGGAGTTTTTTTGTGACCTCTTTGATGAGTCGTCACTGTGCTCTTGGGGTGATTCCAGTCAGCTGGCCACTCCTGGTAATGTTCACCACTGTCTCTCACTGTTTGTTAGGCAGGTCATATTTAAGTGATTTCTTGGTGGTTCTTCTAACCCTAATTGATGGAGTATGTAGATTTAATTTCTTAAACAATCATGTAGGAAGATACATCATGGCCATTTTCCAGGATGACAATATCAAGATTAATCAGGCTCGGTTGGGAAATTGAAAGTCTGGGATGTTCTGGAGGAAACGTCACAGACTTTTTGCCAGACTCTTGCATTGTCAATACAGGATCTTCACAAAACATTTATGCACCTCTTGAAGGAAATAACATTTATTTCCATCAGGACTTTTTATCGAGTATGCAAGAATATGACCGACTCTGGTTCTTGGCAGGTCTTAAAATTAGGTAATTACAACATGACTATACAGGCCTCAGTTAACATGTTAAAGTTCATGACAGTGAAAAAGAAGGGCCAAATATGACGTTTGGAAGAATTGATTGTCAAGAGGTAGCTGCTTCACTCAAAAAGAACATGGCAACATGGATTAGGTTCGCAAAGATGCATCTGAATTAACCACAACACTTATGAAACAACGTTTTTTTTGACAGACGAGACCAAAGTGGAGATGTGGCCATAATTCACAGCACAGAGTTAAGTGAAAACTAAACAACTCATATCAACTGTATATCCCACCGATGGAGGGTTGATGACTTTTGGCTTGTTTTGCATCCACAGGACCTGGGCCCCTTGCAGATATATATATGAAACCGATTAGAAACAAGTACTCAGACACTTTCAGCAATGCCAGACTGAGGGGAATTTGGTTACAGGGAAAACTTTGGTTACAACTACTTGTTTATGCAGTAGTCTAGCTAAATACGTTTCTGGTAAATCCTTTGAGAGTAAAGACTTGTTTTCTGTGAGTAAATCAGAAGACCTCTCAAAAAATTGATGTTTTGCATTTCTCTACAGTGAGCTACGTGCGGTTACACAGATTCAGATACCTAAATAGTTAAAATGTTCAGTCTCTGACACTGTTAAAGCTGCAGGCCCGTTTCTTCACACTTTGTAGACGTTTATCTCCCATGAATGGTTCAATGTGTACACTGCATGGATTTCCCCTCATTAAAAAAAAAAAAAACACCTTTCTTCCAATCCTTCTTTTATAAGAAATGAGCACATCAACCACACTAAAGCTCACCAAAGATGCATTGAAAGTACAACAGAAAGAGAAAAAAACTTGTTTTAACGTACTAAAGAAAAATATATCATAAAAATAGTTATATTATTCTATATTCCATTTGAATCTTATTTACATTTCTGCATTTGGCAGACAGTTTTATCCAAAGTGACCTACACTGCATTCAAGATTCACATTGACAATCTAATCTGTTCTTGCTTTCCTAGGAATCGAACCCATGGCCTTGAAAGCACCACGCTCTACTGTTTGAGCTTTATTAATAGATGTATTCACTTTATTAATGGTTACACAAATTATGACTCCCTCAGTTGGATCATTTCTACTATTTTCAACAATATAAGCTCAATTTTGTTTTTCAGAAGATATCAGTGCAGAGACTGTGATATAGAAAACTACGTGAACATAGTATATTTTTATTGTGCGTCAATAAAGCTGTAATGTAGCAAAAAGTGTGAAAATGTTTTATTGTATTTAGGACAAATTAATTTTACAAAATAGTCTATCCCAAAATATTTGTTAAATGCCATTTCCATACATCGTGTAGTATCATGCTATTAACACAATGCATCTTTTTAAACATTGTGGAAATGTGCATGACGTATTATCTGAAAGATTATAACACCAAAAGTGTTCATGGCACACACAAAAAAAAGTGTGTGTGTCTGTGAGGGAGAAAGTGAGACAGGTAAGGACTGAGTACGTCCACTTAAGATGAGCTGTCTGGCTAACTAGGCGATGTGAGACCTCCATGTCAGAGAGCAGAGAAAGGAGCCTGTTAGCTAAAGCATGAAGTAAAGCGAATCGATTGATGAGCAGAGCAGCGGGGAAACCACAATAGTTTTTAGGTCAAAGGAAACCTCCTTTATTTCTAATGTTGGATCCTGCACAGTCTTTCTCTCGCACACAGACGTGCTTATCTCACCCCGTCCAGCCTCACACGCATGAGTCAGCAAATGCTGTCAGCTGCTTTCCAAACTACCAGGAAGACCTCATATTACACTCCTGGCTGTGTCCTCATCACTCCCTCAGGTTCATTTCCTGTTTCAATCAAATGCATACCGTAACCATACAGCATCAAAACACTATCACAGTTGGGCTTTACTGCATCCTGTACTGTTCACTCACACAGACCAGAGCGGATCTAGCTGTTATTCTGAAATAGAGCCGTTTTCATCTGTTTAGTCTCCGTCTGAGGCACAGGGTGTGAAACTAGGCTAACTCTACTGAGCTCCTTACACAATGACGCTAATGCTTCTTTACATAGCAGCTAAAGAAAGCCAGGAACCATGAGAGATTTGATAAGACATCAAGTGCTAAAAAAAATCCTAAAGGGAAGCATTTAACAGAAAAATCCCAATAAGTATACTTCACCATTCAAGAGTTCAACAGTTTTTAAACAAATAAATACTTTTATTCAGCAAGAATCCATTACATTAAAGCCGTTTTAAACATTGATAATAACGCGACATGTTTTTTTTTATAAGGAGGATTTATATTAAATAGAAAAAAAATATTAAAATAGAAAACTAAATTTTGTATTGGAATAACATTTCAGTTTTCCTGTATTTTGATAAAAAGAAAGTCGACTAACTTCCAAAAATATCTTAAAAATCTTACTAACTCCAAATTGCACAGTATTGTATATTCAATCTGGTTGAAAACTGAGACCACAATGAAAATCTGGTATTTCTCCAAAGCAAAAAATAAAGAACGGTACTGTAAAATTGATATAAACACTTTTTTCCTCTCCAATTCAACTTTTGACTTAAATGGCCTAAGTGAATCATACACACAAAACATTTTCAAGGTCTAAGATTTGGAGTGCAAATTTGAACTACTAGACCAGCTGAACAAACAAAACTTCTATTGTTGAGCACTCTGCTATCATCACTGCTCCATTTTCTGACTTCACACACATAGCTAACCTATTCAGAACAGTTCATTTAATGATAGAAACCTTAAAGTTCACCCAAAAATGAAAGATCTCTCATTATTTATTCACCCTTATCTCATTCAATACCTTCTGTGGACCAATTTTTTTCAAATATGTCTTTTTTTGTCCATAAAATGAATGTTAATGGGGTCCAATGTCATTTCAGACAACTTTCAAAACAAGATAAAATATTATTTCTGAAGAAAGTAAGTATAGAGTTTGGAATGGCGTGGGGGTGAATAAATCATGACAATTTAAATTTTTTGAGGTGAACTGTTCCTTTAGCAGATCACGACTTTGTAGCATTTGTGTTCTGAAAGTATTACCTGTATTATCTGAAAGTGTTCAAAGTTTTCTAGCACGTTTTTGAAGGAGGACTCTAAAGCTCCCTTTATAACTTAATAAAAAAGCAGAAGAAATTCTGTACATTCTTGAGAGCATAGACAGTCCATTTTAGCTCCCTGCCTGAGACTCTGTGGGGAAAAACGTCAAGAATTCTTGGCAGGCCAAGCAAGAATGTGCTGAGATTGGGAATGATTTGGGTTCCCAAGGGGGCTGTGCATACAGACCTCCTGTCTGTCCAGCATTCCGACAATAGGACGAAGCGTGCCATCGAAATATTGCATGGAGCAGCAGAGCCGTTAACAAACGCTGGGTGAATTCAGCACAGCGCTGTCTTCTTCTTTTGCTAGATTTTTTTACACCCTTGTCTGATCTTGCACCCCAGAGACTCAACTTCACAAAACAAGAAAGCAGAGGATGGTTTTTGCTGTTGTTCAGCAGAAAGGAGCGTCCTCTTGAAAGACACGGCCCAGTAACACAAGATATGTATTAGTGGCACGTTTACCTTTCAAACTTGGAGCTGATGTTGGTTTTGTTTTTTAAAAAAGGATGCTATTCCTTTTCATATAAAATGAGTAAATTGAATGGAGTGCAAATACATAATTATCGGAGAACAGGAAAAAAAAAAAGCAGCAGCAAATCACTTGAAGAGATGATCTATGACCTTAAAAAGAAAAAAAAGGATTCCAAAAGGATTTGACTGAAGCCATAAAAGAACCAATCATTTTTTACACAATGGAGAGCTTTCATGGACGTTAAAGGTTCTTCGAGAACCCATAGATGCCATTATAGAGCCTTATTTTTAAGGGAGTAAGATGCAACTGAAAACTGGCACAAAACAGATCTGATAACTCTTCTGCAATCACTATACATGCAACATCAAGAAATCTTTTATTTGTATAAGCTACTTTATAAACTGTGCTTCTCCTCTGATTAAATCTCCTGGCCCATCAGAACATTCAGGCTGTTTCCAAACGACTATGCGGAGGAGGAAGAGGCAGAACGCTGATAAGCGAAAGGAGTACAGCACAAAACGTCCCACCTTCTGCTTTCATTGGGTGGTTGCTTCCACTCCATGCCAATCATCATCTACATAATCCAGCCAAAATTGAAACCAAAATAGGAGAGAATGTTCTAAACTTCTAGAGGAAGGTTTTGCATAAGAGGAATTATAGCACTGTTACATCACACTAGTTGAGGAAATTACTGCCTGATCATTTGAGATGCATATCTGATCATATTTTTTTGAACCTGATCGGTCGATGATGATTTCCTAATGGGGTAGCAGTATGTTGGTGCATTTTTGTAAAGCAGATAAGATCAATACACAACAAAGAGGATGTAACAGCCACCAGAGTCAGCAGCAAATATGAATAACAGAGCTCAGACATCCTCCCAGTTCAATGCATAAATACAGTATAAATCTTGTTGCTTCTTAAAAAACAGTACATAAAATATTTGTATATTGCAGTGTATACAAGGTTAGTCAGCACATCCAGTTAAACCTAGATCCCAAATCCCAAGATGAATGTCTTCTATTTCAACATGACATCATTATAAACATGATCTCATGTCTTGAACCTAAAATGTCCATGAAATGGGGAAATCCCCAAACGCAGTGACTCCCAATCTCTTTGACTCCTCGCAGGACAATGCTGGAAAGCTGCCCAATTCTCCTATTTGTAATATTTTAAGTCATCTTGCGGCCCCCAATGGAAGTTTGCACAGACCCCCAGTCCCCAACTTGCCCTAGTACAGAACTTCCCAACCAGGGGGTGTGTGTATAAAAATGTAACATTGCACTATTTCAATTCATAAACTAATCAGACTGTTCATTATTGTGAATATTCAATACATAAACACATAAAACTACCAATTAGTGGAGAAAAACCTGGATTCTTTCAGTCCAGATTTATAAATCTGTGTTGTGCACACAAAAAAATGTTGGGGAACACTACCCATGGAGAGTAACGTCGCAATGACGTCACAATTGCAAACAAAGCACGTCACATTCAGAATTGTTACTTTGTCGCAATAAAGCTGGTGCTGGTGAATCAACACGCCATGGAGGCGGCAGTAAAAATGAAATAACAGGCTGTCCATCTGTTTGGACGGTCTGACGTGGATTGTAGGCCAAGTTTATGTCGAACAAAAGAGGATTTAGTATGGCTAGGGCGAAATTAAACAGATGGAGCTCCTGCTGCAGCCTGGTGTTATATAGAAAGCCTATATTTCAGGATATTAGTATGTATTTGACATTTCAGATTAGGAATATTGCAATGTGAATAGTTCTATTAAAAAGCAGGAGTGTGTACGAGACCGTATTGTAACCGAAAGGAAAGTTTCTTTGTTTATTCTAATGGTTTTTCATAAGCTTACCTGATAAGGAGGTGGAGGTTCCTGATCCGGATCGTTGGCGTCACCGAAACTGGCCCTGTCTGACTGGGATTCGTGGAGCAAAGAGATATCATCCGAAGTGGGAGATTTCAGACAATTCCCCATCTCCTTTCCAAACTCCTTGTTGTCTAAATGTTGAAATCCTGCCTATCTCTTCCTGTCCGCCCTTAATCACTCCAACCAGCTTCTGTTCTTTAAAACAGAATGACTAAACCTCAATCATTCATTTAAAATGATCCGATCACCATGAGAGATCCTGACGGAGAAAAACAAACCATTGTCGACACACAAAGAACCCTGCCAAAAAGTGTAATACACGGATATGAAACGATGTTTGTATAAACACACACAGTTTAAACCTGTAGAATACATCTATGTGCCCTAAAGCCGTGTTATATAGTGTTGTCGTTTTCTCCTCGTCTCAATAGTAAACACTGGTTAGTCTACAGCGGACAATTTCTACAATATCAAATATGCGCTCGCTCTCAATGGCGACTCAGGCAATGTTGCCTTTTAGGCAGTCACTTTAAGTCCCGCCTTCTTGCTGTGTGGACCAATCAGGGGGTTTCTTCTTTGGTAGGAACGTTATTACTGGTTATTCGTCACCCAATCATATCACCGACTTAGAACACCAACAACAAGGGGTTTAAAGCCTGTAAACTTGACCGCATTAGGCCGCTTTAAAGGCATATTTCACTCGAAAGAAAAAAATTGTCATTATTTGCTTAACCTCATATTGTTGTGAAAGCGCATGGCTTCATTTTTTTTTTCGTGGAACACAAAAATATATTTTTCAATTTCACTATTCAATTTCTTTTGAGGTAAAAATATATAAAATGAATAGTGACTGGTGTTGGGGAAAGTTTTTATCCAAAGCTATTTTTGACTATTAGTATGGTTGAATTTGATCATCAATGGTCCGCAGCCAACCAGGACATTGATTAACATGGAGAGATTAAATACATAAAATATATTTCTTTTTAACAATTCGGTTTTTATTCATTGAGGAATACTGAATCTGTTTTTGTACTAGTGAGATGAGTAAATGCCTGCACACATTTAGTCTAGAGCTAAAATAAGCATCAGATTTACACCTCATACACAACACCTCTGCACTTACTCGTGATTTCTCTCAACATGGGGGCAGGAGAGCTGTCAGTCAATACATGGGAAAATTAAGCAACAACGTGTGTAAATTATTTGAAAAATATATTTTGTTGTAAATTTAAAAGTAATGTGTTACTTTAGTGGTTACTTGGAAAAAAGTAATTTGATTACATAAGTCATGCTACTTGTAATGCATTACAACACTGATAGTGATTATATAGACTGTTAGTCCCAACGCTCTAATATTCAGCATATCTCCTTTTGTACTCCACCAAAAATTATACACCATATTCAAAATAAGGCATAATTTCATGTAAATTATGTAAATGAGTAAGTGATTATTTCATTTTTTAGTGAAATTCTTTTCCCATACAATGAAGGTGACTACCATACATCATCTTTTGTGTTTTGCAGAAGAAAGTCAATCATGACAAAGTCAAATTTTGCCCATCTTGTTAGGAAGGCAAGTCTCCTTAGTCCAAAGAAGTAAAACAAGAGAGAAGTTTTTGGAATGCTACTATATCATTTAATAAAAAAAAAGAAAAAAAGAAAGTAAGTTCAGTATTTACAGAAATGTGTTTACACAGTAGCCATGCACCAAATACAGGATTTGCTGACCTCTATAGCCCAAAGTCTGTAAAATCAATCTAAATCACTATGAGGGAGAAACAAAAGCCATTGCAATGAAAAACCCATATATCATTACATGTTAACCACACTTGAAACATGGCATGTTGCGAGAAGTTGGTGAAATTTTTGAGCAACATGAGCTGATGATTGTTTTTGCTTAATGTAAATTTGACTTTGGTAGAACTAAATCTCTTAAAACAGGCACTCTAAAGTTGCAGAAAAACATTGCATTGCAGAAAAAAAAATCATCAATGGACACTATTAAAACTAGCTTGGGATAAATCAATATACAACACAATCCTTGCTGTGTCTGACAACAACGACGCAAGCTGTGTTTAGTTG